>CM034361.1:12014918-12360769 GCA_019925275.1 Mytilus edulis
AAAAGTTATTTATATTAAATAGCATACGATCAATCTGTATAGTCAATGCTTTTATCATGTTTATAAAGAAAGAAATTGGTTGTGTCTTTGATTATAGAATTTTTGACATTGTTATTGTCATCAACTGATATTTTTCGTTTCATTTGTTTGACTGCGCATGTACAGACCGGAAGTTGATATGCTAAAAGTCCGGAAACTATAAGACAATGGATTGAACAAAATCCCAATGATTATCGACATCCCCAGACCCAACCAACTGATTTCTGACTTATTCTGATCATCGGAACACCACTAATGTTAATTCACTATTAACTTGAGGTTAGTCCTATCTAAGAAATCACCCCAAGTTCATATAGCTACTAGCAGGTCATAGTGTTAGTTGGATAGAAACATTCTTGTATGATTTTAATAGAATTAATGGTATTTTTGTATATTTTCAGTGAGCACAGCCGTCATTGGTTTTTCCGAGGACGCTTGGTGGTAGACAATGAGGAGGTTCCAACATCATTATTTAAAATGATAATGTCAACACAAGAGAATTCAAATAAAAATAATGTCATCCAATTTTCAGACAATAGCAGGTATTTATCACAACTAGTACAAACACCAACAAAAACAAAAGTTTTCAGAGAACTTCGTGTAAACATAGATGGAGAAACCAAATAAAGTGTAAAATAAGAATAATTGTGTGCATTTTTTATTGAAATTTTGGAAGAATGAATAAAAAAATGCCAGTTTAATAATTGCAATTGTTGTAAAAGCAGCATGCAGATATATTTATCAGATAGCTGAATGCAAGCTCTTATTTTTGGAATACTCAAGAAGTTGCATATTTTGAATGAAAATCGTCCACATTATACATTTTAAAATCACTTAAAAATTTAACAGAAAATGAAAGTTTAATGAAAACCCTTTGGATATTCTATGAATTTAAGCACATACTGGTAATTTTCATCTCAGGACATTATTTCATTAAAAGATTGTTGATTTATCAAAGGACTTCATTCGTTGGTATTAGACTGGTATCGTGGGATCCTAATCCAGGGGAACCTGTCTGACTGACATCAAGACAAGAATCCTATATGTTAGATATAGTTGTCATGTTATACATTATAAATTGGATATTCACATGACAAAAAAAATATAGATATTTGAAGCAGTTGCTTAGTTTTCATCAAATTTTCTTAGCACAAAAGCTGAAATTACCTGAAAAATTTGTCAGCTAAAACTAAATGCAAGTGATCATTTATATTATCACAAGAATGAGAAAAATCAGATCTATGTCTGCTCACATAACCAAAATGTCAGCTGAATTCTTTTATTTCATAAGGATAACAGTGGAGAAGGAGTGATATGGATAACACTAACAAATGATAATGTTATGTCCCACCACGGGGCATTTTAAGTTTTTAGGTCTGTACGTCCATTCATTGGTTGTCCATCAGTCTGTCCGTCCTTCAGGCTGTTCCACTTAGGTTAAAGTTTTTGGTCAAGGTAGTTTTTGATGACGTTGAAGTCCATTGAATCAACCTGAAACTTATTACACATGTTCTTTATGATATGATCTTTCTAATTTTATTTTAAATGCCAAATTAAAGTTTTGACCCCAATTTCAGGGTTCTCTGAACATAGAAATGATTATGGGAGTGTGGCATCCATTTACTATGGTCATATTCTTGTTTTGTAGTGCTTTAAAGGGATTTGATGTTATTTTATTGTAGTGCTATAATAGGATTTGATGTTATTTTATTGTAGTGCTATAATAGGATTTGATGTTATTTTATTGTAGTGCTATAATAGGATTTGATGTTATTTTATTGTAGTGCTATAATAGGATTTGATGTTATTTTATTGTAGTGCTATAAAAGGATTTGATGTTATTTTATTGTAGTGCTATAAAAGGATTTGATGTTATTTTATTATAGTGCTACAAAAGGATTTAATGTTATTTTATTGTAGTGCTATAAAAGGATTTGATGTTATTTTATTATAGTGCTATAAAAGGATTTGATGTTATTTTATTATAGTGCTATAAAGGGATTTGATGTTAAAGTTATACAGCCTGTTAATACAACAGAAGTCAGTAAAATGGAGGAGATTGATGCTGGGAGACATATTATATTTACTGCTGAAACACACAACTTTCCCACAGGTATGCCATTCTTGTTTACTTTTAGACATGTATGATTTCTTTGTTCAGTTTCCTATATGTATGTCATTCTATTTAAATTTACATTTTTCACAAATCTATAAGGTATTGTCAACATATAATACTTCATTCAGTGATTGTTGATCAATCAAATTTCAAGCTTGTCGCCAAATTTAAACGATTGTAACAGTAAGTGAACGACATTTCATGACTAACTCATTACAATTGGGTAAACTCTCTAAGATGCCTTCTGAAGAAGCAGATGACTTTATCCAAAAATATCGTAAATGGGCAAGGAGTGGGAAATTCCAGAAATGTTGGATAAATATTATGAGGCTCCCACTGAGATCAGGAGAGCTGACACCCACATGTATGATATACATTAATACAGTAATCTTTGTGATAAACACATGTGAGACAACGTCACGTTTACATGATGTCAATAGACAACTCTTTAATCTGATACCTCCCAGGAGAGACCATTGTCACTTTTCCTTTGCAGCAACAATAGCCTTATAAAGGAGTGTGAACTGTTTTACAAAAATAAACATTTTTTTTTTATATAACATTGTGATAATATTAGAATATAACACAATAGTAATCATCACAGAAAGACAAAAACAGACTCATCATTAACACAAAGACAAAAACGGACTCATCATTAACACCTATCCTTTTGACGTAGTAGTTTGTTTTTAATTCCTGCATACCATTTACAAAATGTATGAAGAATGATCTTAATTCAAAGATAAGAAGCTTGTATAATATGCACCAACATAATATTTTGTATATTTTTTCGTCTTGCACATTAGCTTATATAATATGCACCAGCATAATATTTTTATATTTTTTCGTCTAGCACCTTACAAAACTAGTCATGCCTAGTGTTATAAACAGTTGATAGTTAGTCTATTTTACAAAACATCATTGGAAGTTATTTAATAACAATAATTCAGAACATTCCACCATAAACAGTAGAAATAATCAGTAAATTTCGGTTTTCGTATATCTTAGAGTATTCTAACTGAATGATTAAGTTGATATATTCTGCTGATCTATGATGACAAGATCATTTACCGATAATAAAGATTGATTACGAGAAGGGCGTAAAATATTTAAGTAATGAGTAATACGCTGTGTCCAAGAACGTAAATCGCTGTACACTATGTCACAAATGACACAAATGTTTGTGAGTAAAACACCTTGGATTTATTTTATTTATGCAATGACTTTGTGTCAAGAAATTTGGACTGTGAAGGAAACCCAAAAGCGTCAGAATGGTGGAACACATTTGACTGGAATAAAGAAATTGACTCAAGCATGAACTTTTTGATTAATGACGGTATTTTGAGTTCAAAAAATCGACAAACATACGCATTTTTAATTTATTAATTTACAGCTAGCTCTTAGAAATAAATTTAGCCATGCCTTTCGTTTTTTGTAAAAAAAACAAAAAAAAACAAACAGCAAACTTCCTCTGTCCCAATACCCACGATAGAGTCAATAAACAACTTTATGTTCTACATTGTAATTATATTTGAATCTTGCATATTAAGGACCAACCCTATTATTTCAACACTGTTTGAGTTTTCCTTTTATTTTGTACTTATCGTACTCGTGTTGCATACCAATGTATTTGCTTCATTGTATTAGGACAACAAAACATAGCTTAGAAAGAAAAATACATTTGATGTAGGTAGTTCAACTGAAGAGAGCATTTCTTCACATTTCTGTTGTTTACTATAGAAATAGGTTTCTAAAGCGGCAAATACATGTAGAACAGTGGTTGCCAATCAGAGATAAATATTTACGAATTTAAAAAAGCAGCACCAATATATAGAGTAAATGTGTCTCAATATTGATACGTTACTCTAGAGCTAGCTCAAAGTACACCGCTGATTTTGCTGAACGAGGAATACTGCTTTCTCAAAAGTTGCTAAGACAGGGCTATGAATCATCAAATTAAGGTCATCACTTAATTTTATGGTTGCCATCATGAGCTGATAAAAGTGTGTCAGAAATCATATCTCTGTGATATTCTTCCTCAGTCGTAACAACCTTCCATCATTACCGAACTGAACAAAGAAATAACATGACGGGTGCCGTATACGGTGAAGGAAATGCTTACCTTACCGGAGCACCTGATTTCATTCCTGGTTTTTAGTGGAGTTTGGGTTGTTTCCTACTTATTATTTGTAACTGTTGGTGCAAATGTCTTTTGGTTTTATGAGTCTTTGGTTACTCCTTGGTTTTGATTGTTATTGTCTTATATACGATACCTTATTGATGTATTTACATGATATAAGCTTATTATTACACTTGCATATATGATTGAATAACACGCGACAAGAAGGTTTCATATGAAATAAAATTTAAAAAATAAAATCCTCCCACCCGCCCCATTTTTTTTGAAAAATTTGGATGAAAATCTACTAATTAATTTTAATTGGCCTTACTGTTATTGACAACAATGACCTCTGAATCATCTTTAACATTTAAATGGCATATCAAATGTTATTTTAAATAGGCACAGTAGGAAAAAATTAACAATTTGATTTTTAAATATATTTACTCAAGTTTTAGCTTTATTTAAGAAATCTTAAGAAGTACTGAAAAAATAGAATTATTATGGAATGATGAAATTACTAAAGTTTAAAATATATATTTATTTACTAAAACATACTACAACTATCCTACAATTACACAAAACAAGAATTCGACTAATACACACATATGTATTCTTTTAACACACTAAACAAGTATTCTACTAATACACAAAACATGTTTAATACATAAGGTAAGGGACAACCCTATAGAAAATATTCTGACAGTCAAGGTCGTTAAAAACTTCCATTTGTAGAAAATATTTTGTACTGATAATAACAGACTTGTATCTAAGAGTGTATTTGAGTCCATCACTGTTATTGAAAGCACAAACCACTGAACTATCTATCACATTTATATAACATTTCCAAGATACTGTGGATTCATTTATTTTCATGGGTATAAATTTTTCTAGGATTGAGGAAAACTTACATTTCCATGGATACTTGATTTCATGGTTTTACCAATCTCTTAGATAAAAACCTATCGAAAATTTGTAATTCATTGAATATTTGAATTCATGGTTTACCTGTTTCCACGAAACCCACAAAAAATTGGTACCAAACTAATAATAATGAATCTACAGTACATAACTTTAGCACAATAGAAAAATTAACAATATTATCATCAATTACAACCTATGACACATTTCAGTGTATAATCTTCCGTGCTTTGCTTTTGCACCAATTGGCATTTCATTTGCGCCAAAAAAATATTTTATTTGTGCCACAAACCATATTTCATTTGCGCCAAAACTAAAACCTTTCATTTATGCCATTTTACAGGTAAATACAAGAAATTATAAGTTTATAGTAAAGGAAGCATTTTAAGTCATTGTTTTCTTCCATTCCTAAAAAAAAATCTGTATTTAGAATATTTTTCGATCATACATTGCAAGGGATATACAAAGAGGACAATCGAAGAATATAACGTGTTTGCTCTATAAAAAAAACACAACTTAATTTATTGAAATCTATAAAAAAAAATATGTGATATGATTGCCAAAAATGAAACAACTCTCCACAAAAGACAAAATGACATAGAATTTAACAACTATAGGTCATCGTATGGCCTTCAACAATAAGCAAAGTTCATACCGTATAGTCAGATATGAAAGGACCCGAAATGACAAATGTAAAAAAATTCAAAAGAGAAAACTAATATACTTTTTGGTATACCTAAACGACTTGTCTCCATTTTTCAGGAGACATGATAACCCATATGTGCGGTCATCCTAAATTACAGATTTATTTCCTCTATTTGTCTCTGAATTGACAAAGTCTATCTTTTCATCTTAACTATATAATTCCTAACCTTAGTGAATCTTAATTTTGTATTAGAAATGAGTATGAACTCTTTCAATTATATAGGGGGAATACTGAAGAAACAATTCTTATTCGCGATAGATCATTACCTGTAAAATGGTGCAAATGAAGTATAACCTTGTGGCGCAAATGAAAGATTGGATTTGAAAAAAGTTGGCGCAAATGCAATGGGCCCATATTCTTGTTACCTTTGTTATCCTAATTATGATTAAAATCCCCACCTCTAAACCATATACAATTATAAATTGCCTTTATTTAAAGACTTATCTAGTTCAGGATAAGCTTGAGCAAACGATTACACCCAATTATAAGGCAGCCTCTAACAACAGTTTTACAAGGATCTTTCTGCATTATTTATAAAAAAGAAAATGTGGTACATGTATGATTGCCAATGAGTCAACTCTTCTCAAGAGACCAAATAATACAGAAATTAACAATTAAAGGTCACTGTATGGCCTTCAACAATGAGCAAAGCAAATACCAAATAGTCATTTACAAAAGGCCCTGAAATGACAAATGTAAAACAATTCAAATGAGAAAACTAACGGCCCAAAACAAATATGTAAAATCAACAAACAACTACCAATAATTTTAGGCTCCTAACTTGGGACAGGCACAAACATAAAGAATGTGGCTCTTGCTCAAACAACCTACATAATAATTATCTTTTGTTAATTTATCCTGACTGCATTAAAGCTCATTGTCATGTCTGCCGGATATATGAAATTATTGTTATGACTGTCTGTTTACATTACAAGGACCTTTAGTAAGCAAGGTTTCTTTGACTATTTTTAGGTGTGGCCCCATTTCCTGGAGCAACAACAGGTACTGGGGGTAGGATCAGGGATGTACAAGCCACAGGTCGTGGAGCACATGTTGTGGCTGGCACTGCAGGTTATAGCTTTGGTAATCTATGTATACCAGGTGAGATTAACATAACATTTGTGTCATACATGCCAACCCTTTCTTAATGAGAGGGAGTCTCCCCCTCAAATGAGGAAAACTCATGAAATCTCCGACTTGCAGGTCCACTCCCAAAGGGAGTATAGAATCTCCTGCTTTTGATTATTTTTAACTGAAATGACCAGCATTCATAATTCTCTGGCTTTTAAAAGAAATAATCAATTGGTGATTGTTTAAAACTTTAGTTAGTAGTTTTTATGTTCATTTATAAGTTATCAAAATTAATTTCTGCTATGTATACTCCTGCAAGATAGTGGTCTTAGTCAGAATCAAGAGGCAGTGTAAAAATGAAGAAATAGAAAACTGCAAATCAAAATGTCGCTATGGGTGTGAAAGACTATCTCCAACAAATCAAAAGAAAAAACAGAGCACAACACATATATCATTAAGACACATGGAAGAAAATGAACTTTAAAATAGAAATAAAGTTAGAAATTCCATCTAAGATTATTTTTAGTACAATATAAGCTCAGTTGTAGAATCTGTATATGAAATGTGATTGTAGGTTATTCATTACCTTGGGAAGACACATCCAGTATCTATCCATCAAACTTCGCCTCACCTTTAGATATAGCTATAGAGGCTAGTAATGGGGCATCAGATTATGGAAACAAGTTTGGGGAACCAGTTCTGGCTGGTTTTGCAAGGTCATTTGGTTTGACATTGGCAGATGGTGAAAGAAGGGAGTACATCAAACCTATTATGTTTAGTGGAGGGATAGGACAGTTAGAAGGATGTCATGTGAACAAGGCTGTCCCACAGAAAGGTTTGATATCAAGTCAAAATAATTTGTAATGAAACTGTCATTTGATATCTTTTTCAAGTTTTATTGAATTTTGTTTTCTAATGATTCAAAAAAGAAGGTAACACTGAACTATTAGCTCACAGTTTTACTTGTTTGGTGACTGGTGGATAGTTGTCTTATTGGCAATCATTCCACGTCTTATTGTCAAGAATGTGACATTTTTCTGGACTTCTGGATGCAGCATTCATTTTGTAGATATTGAGTGAATACAATCAGGTGAATTTCACACATGTTAATACAAAAGATTAAAAAGATTGAAATTAGGTGCACCTTTGTTATATTTAAAGTTATGCTCAAAAACACAAATGACAACAAACTTTGTTGATCATTCCATGTTTAAGAAAAGTTTAAATATAACCATTCCTTATTTTGCAGGTATGGAAGTAGTGAAGTTAGGGGGACCAATCTACAGGATAGGAGTAGGTGGGGGAGCTGCCTCATCGGTACAAGTTCAGGGGGACAACAAGGAGGAATTAGATTTTGGGGCCGTCCAAAGGGGCGACTCAGAAATGGAACAGAAATTGAATCGTTTGATAAGAGCCTGTATAGAGATGAGACAGAAGAACCCTATTGCAAGCATACATGATCAAGGAGCAGGAGGGAACGGTAAGAGCAGAGTTAAACTTTGAGTAACGTCTGAAGGTCTAGATACACGATCAAGGAGCAGGAGGGAACGGTAAGAGCAGAGAAAGTTAAACTTTGAGTAACATCTGAAGGTCTAGATACAGTTACTGGGGATTTATGAGGGTACAAAATGTTCTTTGATATCTAGTTTTGTGGTTTTGCTGAAGTCTGCATACAAACCTATAGAAAAGTTGTCATTCATTGAACACGGATTTCATAGTTTAACTGGTACCATGAAATCCACGAAAACTGGTATCTAACAAATAATAATGAATCCACAGTATACTATCTTTGTCAACCATGTCAATCATTTTGTCCGTCTTCCAGTCTCTGAAACACATCAATGTTATCTATGAATTATACCATAGTTTCCATGATGGAATAATTGTAAAGGGTAAACATCTTTCTTGGAGGGTTCATCTGACCTTGACTTTATTTTCATAGATCATTGATAATATTATTTTAAAGCTCACCTCTTTTCTCATCACTTGGCGTCCGTGGTCCGTCGTCATTTAACTTTTATAAAAATCTTCTCCTCTGAAACTGCCAGCCAAAATTAGACCAAACTTGGCCATAAACATTTCTAGGGTATCTAGTTTAAAAAATGAACACACCCAACAACTAAGATGGCCATCATGGCTAAAAATAGAACATACGGGTTGCTGCCTCTGAATTGGAAATTTTCAGGAAATTTTGCAGTTTTTGGTTATAGATCTACAAATAAGTCAATATGATCAAAATTTTCAGTTGACCCCTTAAGGAGTTATTGCCCTTTATGTAAATTTTTAACAATTTTTCGTAAATTTTTTGTTATCTTTTAAAAAAATCTTCACCTGAAACTAGAAAGACAATTTTATCAAAACTTAGCCACAATCATCATTAAGGTATGTAGTTTATAAAATGTGTTCAATGACCCCGCCCACTAGCCAAGATGGCTAACAAGGCTAAAAAAAGGAAATAGGGGTAAAATACAGTTTTTTGAAAAATGACGCTTTCAGCAGCATGATTCCGATACTGTTGACCTGAACATTTCTCTGCCTTCCGCGCTTTGTTTAGTATTTACTATTTTACATACAAACTGGAATCTGCTTGTGTTATCATTATTGTGTAGTATAAATCAACCGGGAACCAGCTTACATAATTTATTTACAGAATAAAACATTTTTACCTGCTCATATGTTTATTGCTACCACAATGGTATTATGAGCTTTCCCTTTGTTATATTTTTCATAAGCTTTTGCTTTTATCTACGTAATAAACAAATAGATCCGTTTTGACATGGTTCTGGACTTTTCTCCATACCTTCTTATTACCAAAAAGATCGAAGTGTACGAACACAATGTTGTTAAGAAACTCATAAATCTATTTTTATAACTATTGATTATGTGAAATAAAACTAAAACATTGTTAAAACATTATAGATATATAATTAATCGGGGAAAACTTGAGTCTTTTCATTTTACAAACAACTGCCTTTATTATAAGAAAATATAATGTGTCTGTGTTGGTCCACTTTCTACTGGTTATAAAACAGATCGAAGTACGGAAAATATTAATTGCGACTGGTTTAGGTTTCTGTTTTCATTTCTAAGGATAAATGTATAATTATTGATCTTGATAGTTTAGACTTTGTTACGTTCGTACACATTTATTTGACGATCTTTTCTGCATTTCTTGTCAATCTTAACTTCAAATATGTTCAAATAACATAGAAAGGACGTTATATTTCTCACTAGACTAGTCTGGTCGGGCTAGCGATAATTAAAGTTTACTAGTCCGAGCTGAAAATTTAATACTAGCCTAGTCTGGGGCATGGGGCTAGTGGTTAACGACGCAGACTCGTCACTGGGCCGGTCCGACTCAATCTTTGTCTACAAAGTTACAGCAGCAGAGTCTGTAACAGACTATCTGTATGACATGTAAATAAATTGTCGATGTTGATGCTGGCTTTTATACAACGGTTTGAGAGATCGCCGCTAATTTATTGTGCAGGGTGTGAGAACAGATTTGAAGCTCTTTACGTTTGATGCATGCACAACAGTGTCGTCTAGCTGATTCAACGCGATGACTGTCTTACAAATACAAATTAATATTGTACGGTGTTTTACTTGGTGGAATGTCAACACACTCACAGTTAGAGTTATTCTTCACTTGCTTTTCCACAATAATTGTTGCATGGTATTCGGCTTTGAATTTCTCAGCAGTTATGGTTCTCTTTGGACATGCTTTTTTGAGGAATTCGTCTGGTTCAGTGGCGTAAATCAGCCCCTCATCTACTTTTTACATAAATACTAATTTTGGCTTCAACGCCTTGTTCGTCCTTGTCTGGAGATCTTGTTGTAGTAAGTTCCAGTTTGGCAAGCATTTTGGAGACATATTCTCTTGACTTGTAATCCCTGGTGATAAATTTTGACGCTTGACATGTATCCTTTCAAGCTTGTTTATTTTTGTTACCGGACAGGGGGCGTATACTATGGCTCCATATTAAATTTTGAGATCAATTCCAAAAGGTCTAGTTCATTGTTCTAATCTGACACAAATTTCAATAACTGGAGTGCCACCCAAGTTGAATATATGGTGACCAATTATAACAGCATAATTACTTCAAATTGTGTTTAATACCATGATTGTTCAATGCAATGGCATAAACTTAAATGGAGACAGAAATTTGACACGAAAGATGGTGGTTTAGTGCAATATAAAAACTAGTGCAACATAAAAAACTAGCTAACTATGACAAATGTATGATATATGGTTAAAGAATGAATATCAATTATATGGGTCATGGGCAGAGTTGTTATGAAATATCAATATGGCAGAGAAGTGGTTTCAAGTTTCATACAAAGGGACCTGACTGACATGAAATAAAAAATCATAGGAGTATCCCTATTTGTCTAATCTTCAAGGTGAAATAAAACTAGTATAACAATATTATGCTATTGTGTAAATCTACATAAATCGAAATTACTTCAAGTAAAAGAAATAACTATGTCACTGGTAACTGATGTAATGAGTATGTGGGTAATTAGTCCTATAACATATGACCTCGGGAGCATTATTTACTATTTCTATTTACTGTTCTGATAAAAAAAAATTACTATCATTATAAAAACGTTAAAAATTTAATTTAGTATGTACAAAAGAACAGCCAGTACTTAGTCATTGGATATTGTAGATCATTTAAATAGTCTTGACCTATTTATTAGTACAAAAAACAGCTAGTAGTCATTGGATATTGTAGATCATTCCAGTTTCTTGACCTATTTATTTGTACAAAAAAAAACAACAGTGAGTAGTCATTGGATACTGTAGATCATTCAGGTAGTCTTGACCTATTTATTTGTACAAAAAAAACCAGCCAGTAGTCATTGGATATTGTAGATCATTCAGGTAGTCTTGACTCTTGACCTATTCATTTGTACTAAAAAAAAACAGTTGTCATCTTCACTTCACACACACATATATGAATATCAATTATATGCTTACGAGACATGTTGCAATGTTAAACTTATTACAGTATGTGAAAATCAAGACTTGCATAAATATATATCCCAATATTAGAGGCAGTGGCATCATTTTTCCTCAGAGCTTTCAGCTCTTTGATTGCCTCATATCTCTGAAATCAAAGCTTTTTTAAAGCAAATCTGATGGGGTTTTAATTCTTCATTAGGTCAAGATCTATTTGCCCTGAAATTTTCAAACAATTCAGACAACCTGTTAATGGGTTACAACACCAAAATTTGTAATTTTAAAAAAACTTTTCAGTTTTTGGTTTTGGTCAATTGACCCTTAAGGAATTATTGCCCTTTATAGTAAATTTTGATAAATAATTTCGTAAATTTTCGTCAATTTTTACCAAATATTTCCTTCTTAAACTACTTGGCCAAGTTCATTAAAGATAGAGATAGTTGTAAGCAGCAAGAATGTTCAGTAAAGTAAGATTAACAAAAAATCACCATCACCAAATCACAATTTTGTCATGAATCTTTGTCTTTTGTTTAATATACACATAGACCAAGGTGAGCGACAAAGGCTCTTCAGGGCCTCTAGTTTTTGATACATGTACTAAAACCTTCATCTTGAAGACATAAAACATAAAATTCAATTATTATCAGTAAATCAGCTTACACATCTAAGAGTGAGCACTCTTGAGATCTACAAACAAGTGAAGTTGGCTGAAATTGTAAATTCACTACTATAAGGATTAATTTCCCTTGAAATTTGGTTAAATTTATTATCATACAACAGATTGCAATGATGGTAAAAATATAAATGAAAGTAGCATATTTTTACCAAATGGGGGTGATTCCACCTCAGACTTATTAATTCTGTTTGTCTCAGATAGAATTGTTTCATTCATGTTTACAATTTTATAACAAAGTGACTTTTAGTTTTGTATGAGAAATAAGTATGCACTAATTTACATAATAGATTGAAACTTTAATCGTAATTTATATTTCCTAGAAAATAGCTCAAAGGATTAATTTTATGATGTATTGGATTTTTCAAAAATCTACGCAAATGTAATGTGCCCTGAAGAAAACATACATGTATAGGGTTATCAAAAAATAGCAGTACATTTTTCTGAAGTACTGACTTTCAAATTAAATCTAAAATTTGAAATTAAAGTTGCATTATGATTCACAAATTTTGAAATCTATGTAAGAATTTTTTAATCGTATGTGCTCTTTTAGCATTAGAATATGAAACGTTTTGTTTCTAATGTCAAAATATTTTAAATATGTTCTAACATTGGAATATTCTTTTCATAGATACAAATGAAGAAATAAAAACAAACAGATATGTCATGTCAATATAATTCAGACAGCCTTATTGACAAAGAAAAAAACTGAGTATAACAGCTGTAATATTTTGAAGGATTAGCTATATGGTCTAAATTTCATTCAAAGTCAGATGTTTCTTTTCTATTTATAGTAAAAATGATATATATGAACTTTGAATGTGTTTATTAGGCCCACTTCCAAGTATTGAAATGGATTTATTGATCCTGAATTCAAATTTTAAAATTTACCCTAAAACAAAACAAAACATTTCTTTAACAATATTTATTACCAAAGCATCATGCAAAAATATGTTTACATTTGTAAGTTTAACATATAACATCAAATTTGTTGATAACAAATAAATGCGAGTCAAAATCTCTCAATTTTGAAAGCTCTCTTCAGTTAATAATTTAAGTCTTTTGGATTTCACAAATTTGTTGTCAGTCTCCATTTTATGTAACCATTGATGTCAAATTTCTAATATTGTCCATTTTGGGACCTTGATGAATTAAATGACATATATTAGGGACCATGTTTTTAATTAGGTATAGTTTAGTTTGTAACCTGGATTTGTTTTTTCTCAATCGATTTATGAATTTCGAACAGCGGTATACTACTGTTGACTTTATTTAGAAGTTAGTATTATTAGGATATGGTATGGGTTGGAGATAATTAAAGCTCTTATTCCCAAATTGGTATTTTGATAATTTTTTGTTTTTGCATTTTATTCGGAAGTTGATTTTGCTTTTTTAGCTCACCTGGCCCAAAGGGCCAAGTGAGCTTTTCCTATCACACTGCGTCCGGCGTCAGGCGTCCAGTGTCGTCCGTCGTCGTTAACTTTTACAAAAATCTTCTCCTCTGAAACTACTGGGCCAAATTAATCATCATTAGGGTATCTAGTTTAAAAATGTGTCCGGTGATCCGGCCAACCAACCAAGATGGCCGCCATGGCTAAAAAAAGAACATAGGGGTAAAATGCAGTTTTTGGCTTATAACTCAAAAACCAAAGCATTAAGAGCAAATCTGACATAGGTAAAATTGTTTATCAGGTCAAGATCTATCTGCCCTGAAATTTTCAGATGAATCGGACAACTTGTTGTTGGGTTGCTGCTCCTAAATTGGTAATTTAAAGGAAATTTTACTGTTTTTGGTTATTATCTTGAATATTGTTATAGATAGAGATAAACTATTAACTACAATAATGTTCAGCAAAGTAAGACTTACAAATAAGTCAACATGACCGAAATGGTCAGTTGACCCCTTTATATTGCCTTTTATAGTCAATTTTTAACCATTTTTCGTAAATCTTAGTAATCTTTTACAAAAATCTTCTCCTCTGAAACTACTGGGCCAAATTAATCCAAACTTGGCCACAATCATCTTTGGGGTATCTGGGACAACATCCCTAATGCGCCTCGAAATGAGAAACTCAAAAGTCACGTGAAAAGAAAAAATCTCTGTGTAGTGATATTGGACATGTTTCTTTTTTTAACAAATGACTGAACTTAATTATTTGTGGTGATTAGGAAAGTAGAGGAACATAGAATAAATGTGTAAAAACTATGGAGCTATTGAATGTGTTCAAAGTATTAAATTTTCAAAGAACTTATTGTGTTAAAAAGGGGATATTTTACCACAAGGAGCCGCATCACAAAAGGATGTTCAGGGTTTGCTAATTTACGGAAAAAGTAATCTCACCTCGTACCCTGAAAATTTAACCACATATGTGAAAATGTCACAGCTTCGAAACGAGCTATCATACATATCCAAGTTTACGATATGGACTGAGCTACTGGAAAAGACGTTACCATTACCGACTATGTAAAAACAATTAAAGATATTGAGCCATCTAGTTTACAAAATGTGTCCAGTGACCCGGCTATCCAACCAAGATGGCCACCATGACTAAAAATAGAACATAGGGGTAAAATGCAGTTTTTGGCTCATAACTCAAAAACCAAAGCATTTAGAGCAAGTCTGACTGGGTTAAATTGTTTATCAGGTTAAGATCTATCTGCCCTGAAAATTTCAGATGAATCGGACAACCCGTTGTTGGGTTGCTGCCCCTAAATTGGTAATTTTAAGGAAATTTTACTGTTTTTGGTTATTATCTTGAATATTATTATAGATAGAGATAAACTTTAAACAGCAATAATGTACAGCAAAGTAAGATTTACAAATAAATCAACATGACTGAAATGGTCAATTGACCCCCTAAGGAGTTATTGTCCTTTATAGTCAATTTTTAACAATTTTCATAAAATTTGTAAATTTTTACTAACATTTTCCACTGAAACTACTGAGCCAAGTTCATTATAGATAGAGATAACTATAAGCAGCAAGAATGTTCAGTAAAGTAAGATGTACAAACACATCACCATCACCAAAACACAATTTTGTCATGAATCCATCTACTTCCTTTGTTTAATATTTACATAGACCAAGGTGAGCGACACAGGCTCTTTAGAGCCTCTAGTTGTTTCATTATTTACTAGTCAAAGGAAGCTAAGCCAGATAGAGCATTTTAACAACTTGGGAGATGGAAGTTGTAAAAAGTCATCAGTGTCTGAGCAATAAATGAGTGAGTGAGGGTTTGCCAGAAAACGTTCTAAAGTGCCAAAACCTAAGAAATAAATATGCTTTTATGTTAAGTTGACAATGAAGTACCATTATTTTGATATGAACATTTTTAGGCAGTTAAGCTGCCTTATGCGAGCACCCGAGATTTATGTTCTACCCAATAAATGCTGAAATATGTGCCATTGTTATTATCTAGCTAGATGTTATGTTATTTATTACTAATTGGACAGTTTTTTCATACTTTTAATTCTTGATTACACAAATATGACCAGAAAAACATTAAATGATCGTCGAATCATCCAAAAGTTTTGAAGTTGCACATAGGAAGTAGGGCACATTAGGAATCCTTATGTAGTTTATTATCCTCTGAGATTTTGGCTAAGCTGTCAAAGAAGAAATGTATGAAATATTTAATCGCCGAAAATCTTTAAAGACAGGTAGTTTAGATTTCCCAAATGGCAAAAGTCGTAGGAATATTGTTTGTCGTCAATACGTAGTCAACTACTTCAGTAGTCTTAAAACAAGTCCCGCTGTTGGCGGCAATTTTAAATTATAAGGCGATTTTTTTGTATCTTTTCAATTTGGAGACAGGGGTTCAAATAAGCGGTTGTCCGAGGTCTGCGACCTTCCACTTTTGCAGTCGGACTTTCGACTTGGTTACTAGCTATGCTCGGCATGCCCGACTTGAGAGGAAATAAAAAAATAACTTTGCAAACCTTTTTACCAAAGTATCCTAATAAACGATCTCAAAACTTATTTTCAGCATTATTATTCATGACAGCGATGTTCATTTTGTTCAACCGCTAGCTTTATACAGAAAATCGCTGACAAATAATGTGTAAATTCGAGTAAAATCGTATCTGACAAAAACAACATTGAAAACAAAATGGCTGACGTGAGAAGAAAATTACAAAATCGGATCCAATTCCGGAAGCGGATAAGGGTAATTCCGAGTTTTGGCGCTCAACTAAAAAAAATCAGACGTGACAAAATACATGATCATACATCTATGCATGGTAAATAAATATAAACACTAGAATTGAAAACCAAAATATATATGTAAAAGAATGAAAAAACAGAAAATATTTTGTACAGAAACTCAAAATTACTTTTTGACAAATTTTAATGTCAAAATCCAATACAATGTGACAGCTGGGAACAGTATATCTAACAATATATATGGTCCTGGTGACAATATAAATTTTCTTTATCTGTGATAAATGTTGGTAAAGCAAGTTAGATGCTTTTAAAGTGTAAACATATTACTGCAATTTCAATGGGTATTTTTTTTCTCAATTTTGATGGGTCAGTTAAAATAGCTGGAAGTTTCTTATTTTACAGAAATAGTGCAACTAGATTATATGATACCTGAATGTAAGCAAATCATATGATATGTATGTGGAGTCCTTTGGGTCACTCTATCCCCTCCTGTTTGATAGCTTTGAATCGGATGAGATCCCCACCTCTCAATCATATACATTCATGTATGGGACTATATAACTAATCAAATGAAATATAGGTGAAGTCCCTAGGGTCACCTCACCACCTCCTGCTTTAGAACCTGGAAACAGTCTAGATCCCACCCCTAAACCATATTTATTTATTTATGGGACAATATAACCAAATGAAATACAGGGGAGTCACTGTGGGTCACCCAACCCCTCCTGTTTGAGAACCTGGAAACGGTCGAGATCCCCACCCCTACACCATATATATTCATGTATGGGACAATATAACAAATCATAAAATATAGGTGGCGTTCGTGGGGCCACTCTACCCCTTCCTGTTTGAAAATTTGAAAACAGTTGAGATCCCCACCCTTTAATGATATATATTCATGTATGGGACAATATAACATATCAAATGAATTATAGGGGGAGTCCCTAGGGTCACTGCACCCTCCTGTTTGAGAACTTGGAAACAGTCGAGATCCTCACCCCTTAACCATATATACTCATGTATGGGACTAAATAACAAATCAAATGAAATGAAGGGGAGTTCCTGCCATCACCCACCCCTCCTGTTTGAGAACTTGGAAACAGTCGAGATCCCCACCTTTAAACTAAACCATATATTTTCATGTATGAGACAAAAGAACTAATCAAATGAAATATAGGAGAGTCCTAAGGGTCACCCTACCCAATCATGTTTGATAACTTGGAAACAGATGAGATCCCCACCCCTCAACCATATATATTCATGTATTGGACAATATAACAAATCAAATGAAATATAGGGGAAGTCACTGGGGTCCCTCACCCCCTCATGTTTGAAAACTTAATAATGGTCGAGATCCCCACCCCTAAACCATATATATTCATGTATGGGACAATATAACAAATCAAATGAAAAATAGGGGTAGTCCCTAGGGTCACCCCACACCCTCTTGTGTATGTTTTGAATACTTGTAAAAGATTGAGATACCAACTCTTAAACCATATTCATTCCTGTTTGTCATTTCAGAAAGATTGAATGACATACAAGGTCAATCTCATAGGCGTCACATATGCATATCACTTTTCTAGACCTAACACCTGTCATTTTATTCCAAACTTTAGACATCATGGACTTGGGGTGAAGGTGGGAGTCATTTATATTTACTATGGACAGGTCAGTCAGACCTCACCATTGATCCCTGTAGTAGTAAACATTTGTCTGATTTGTGTCTCATAATTTTTGTACTGTAGAACACAAACTCAGTTTTCTTTTCAGGGAAGCAAGTCCATTCATACTTTTACAAGCTTATACTTAAGTCAACTTGAACTACTAACAGTCAACTAATACGAACATTAACTATCAACTAGAAGAACTGCAATCATTGCGAATTTTTACCACTGCAGACTCATGACCACGAAAAAAAATATACATGATATATGCGTTGCTTTTGAAAACCTTGATAAAATATGAATTATTTGCCTTAATGATTAATTCATTAAATGAACATAAATGTACAATTATATATCAATGTTTAATGTTTGTTCTTTTAAATCTTTAAAAAAAAATTGAAGCAACATTGCCATAGTTTTCATAATTATGTTTGCCTTGGTTTTTGGTTAACTGCCTACAGTGCTTACAGCGCTTTGATTAAGGACTATAACCATAATTTGACTATTGAATTTCATTGTGTCAAACAATTTAATTCCTTATTTATACCTGGTGGGGGACATTACCTACAGTATAACAATCTTGTTTTCTTTGACGGGAGAGTGGTAGTGTGACTTTGTAACTAAGACATTCGTAGACAGCTGAACCAAAATAAACTGGTATTTTTATGCAGTTAAGCTGCATTATGCGAGCACCCTAGATTTGTGTTCTACCCAATAAATGCTGAAATATTTGCCATTGTTATTATCAAGCTCGCTACTATGCTATATACAACTAATTGAACACTTTTTTAATACTTTTTATTCTGGATTACAAAAAATATGACCAGAAAAACGTTAAATGATCGTCAATTTATCCAAAAGTTTTGAAGTTACACATAGGAAGTAGTGCCTATTAAGAATCCTTGTGTAGTTCATTATGACTTGTGCTTTTGGCCAAGATGTCAAAGAACAATTGTATGAAATATTTAATCGCCGAAAATCTCTTAAGACAAGTAGTTTAGATTTCCCAAATGGCAAAAGTCGTAGGAATATTGTTTGTCATCAATACGTAGGTCGTCTATTATATAACATTATAATAAGTTCAACTGTTCATGCTGTTGGCGGCAATTTCAAATTAGAAAAAAAGAAATTTTCGTATCTTTTCAATTTGGAGGCAGGTGTGCAAATTAGCAGTGGTCCGAGGTCCGCGACCTTCCACTTTTGCAATCGGAATTTCGACTAGGATAGTTGGTTTCTAGCTACGCCCGTCGTAGTCACCTTCCACTTTAAAGAAAATAAGAATTAACTTTGCAAACCTTTTCACCATGTTCACCAAACCAAAGTCTCAAATAAAACGAGCTAAAAACGTATTTTTATCATTATTATTCATGACAGCGATGTTCATTTTGTTCAACCGCTAGCTGTATACAGAAAATCGCTGACAAATATTGTATAAATTCGAGTAAAATCGTATCTGATTGACAAAAACAACATTGTAAACACATAACAATGGCGGCAGTGAAGACAAAATTTTACAATATCGGATCCGATTCCGGAAGCGGATAAGGGTAATTCCGGGTTTGGCGATCCAAGCAGGTGAAAACATACATCTATGCATGGTAAATGAATATAAACACTAGAATTGTAAACCAAAAGATACAAAAGAAAGAAAAAGCAGAAAAATATTTTATACAGAAACTCAAAATTCTTTTTGACAAGTTTTAATTTAAAAATCCAATACAACGTGACAGCTGGGAACAGTATATCTAACAATATACATGTTCATGGTCACAGTCTAAATTTTCTTTATCAGTGATAAATGATAATAATGCATGTGAGATGCTTTTAAGGTGTAAAAATATTACTGCAATTTCGAAGGGTTATTTGTTATCTCATTTTTGAAGGGTCAATTAAAGTAGCTGAAAGTTTCTTTCTTTATTTTCATAAATAATGCAACTTTATTATATATACCTGAATGTAAGAAATCATATGATTTATAGGTGGCATCCTTTGGGCCACTCTACCTCCTCCTGTGTAATAACTTGGAAACAGTCGGGCTCCCCACCCTAAACCATATGAGGGGCAGATCCAGGATTTTAGGTTAGGAGGGGCGCAAACTTCAATTTTTTCTGAGCAGAGCGAGGCTAAAAAAGATTTGAGGTAAAATTATCGGAATATTCATTATTAAGCTGAGAACAATCCCCCGACTGAATCCGCTCCTGCATATATTCAAGTATAGGACAATATAATAAATAAAATGAAATATAGGGGGAGTCCCCACCCTCTCCTGTTTGAGAACTTGGAAACGGTCGAGATCCACACCCCTTTTCATGTTTGTAACAATATGAAAAATCAAATGAAATATAGAAAGAGTCGTTGGGGTTCACCCCAACCCTCCTGTTTTAGAATTTAAAAATGGTCGAGATCCCCACCCCTAAACCATATATATTCATGTATGGGACAATATAACAAATAAAATAAAATGTAGGGAAGTCTCTAGGGTCACCCTACCCCCAGAGGTTGTTCCAGAAATTTGTGTAAGTGGGGGCCCACTGACTGACCTAAGAGGTTGCCCGCTCCAGTCACGCTTCAGTGATTCCCTATATAAGCAACCAATTTTTTTCCCAAAAGGGGGTGGTGACCCCCCCCCTAAATCATCTGCCTACCCCTACCTGTTTGAGAACTTGAAAACCGTTGAGATCTCCACCCCTAAATTATATATATTCATATGTATGGGACAAAATAACAAATCATTTACATTTACTATGGGCAAGTCAGTCAGACCTCACCTTTGATCCCTGTTGTAGTGAACATTTGTCTGATTCGTGTCTCATAACTTTTGTACTACAGAACACAAATTCAGTTTTCTTTCCAGGGAAACCAGTCCATTCATACTATTACATGTTCATACTAAGTCAACTTGAACTTCTAGCAGTCAAATAAAACCAAGGTTAACTACCAAGTAGAACAACTGCAATCATTGGGAACTTGTACCACTGCAGACTCACCATAAAAAATATACATTGCTATATGCATTACTTTTGAAACCTTGATAACATATAAATTATTTGCCTTAATAAATAAATCATTAGATAAACATAAATGTACTATATATGAATGTTTAATGTTGAGGCAACTTTGCCACAGTTTTCATAATTACGGTTGCCTTGGTTTTTGATTAACTGCCTTCAGCGCTTACAGCGCTTTGATTCTAGTCTACTTAGACAATCTTGTTGACAAAGTAAAAGCACTATTTTGATATGTTATGTTGTAGACCACTTCTGGGTCCTCGGTCATAAAACTTTTCTTGGTTCTTGGAGTACAAAATTTGTGCTCAAAACATAAAATCCAGTATTTTGATTGATTGATTTCTTAGTCTAAGAACGATTATTGTGCTCCAAAGTTTTATGACCGCGTCATCACTGCATGGTTGTGACATATTATCTGATAATTGTAATACTTCTCATTGAAAGCAGGATGTTTTTCTTTGATCTAATTAATCTTGGAAGAACCTTTCAGATACAATCTCCTTATCAACATACTTAATTTTTTTTTATTAATTCAAACTTTAGAATACACCAGAAATTAAAATTTATTTTGCAAATTTTCAATTGAAATATGATGAAAAAAAGTCTATTGAGTCTTTTGTTTGTCCAACATCAAGTTTGATGAGATTAGGTTTTTAAAAATGTTTCACTTTCTTTGACAGTAAGATCGTTTATTTTCAACATTTATTTTTGTATGGTTAACCAGACTTATATTTATAGGTTAAAAAAAAGAAGAAATTCTCATTTAAAATCTCGTCAAAGGGCAAATGACTGTGGTAAGATGAACCTGATGTTTCCTTCCGTTGATATAGATCATCTGTTTATCACCATTTTCCTAGACAACGTCAGTGACCTTGGCTTATAACGTCAGCTTGTTTTAATTGAGAAAATCTGTTCTCAGTTTACTAACTTCAGACATTATCAATTAACACACAAAAGTTCAAAGCACAATTTAAGAACATGGCAATAAACAGTCTGACCACGGGAAATAGAAGACATTGTAAAATTTGACATTTCTGATTTAAAATGTGCGAAATAGTGAAAATAATATAAACCTTTCTCAGTTAGTGTTATAGTGTTATGAAATGGGTGTTTTTCCAATTGTTCTAGTATTCTGTCCAAGTACAGTGTCATTTGGTCAAGGTTAGCAGTTTTGGCTTGAGGTGAAGCTTTCGGCCAACTGATTTAGACCCAATACAACATTCAAAGACATAATCATGATAATATATTATTAATATAAAACACACATTTAATGACACCTTCACACAGTAATGACATACAATAACCACCGAAATAGACAAAACAGAGTAATCCATCAAAATTTGAATGTTTTTCCAACCACCATGTTGTGTTACCTCAGTGTTTCCCTTTATATGAGTGGTATAATTAACCTATCTGAGTCATATTTACCTGCTATTGTTTCCATCATATTGCCGATTGCATTTCTCCCAAGAGGACTATAGAAATACAAGTTTTAAAATATGTTTTAGGGTTTGAAAGCAGGCGTAAATGAAAACTTGACCTTGGATACTTCCCTAAATCTTCTGGTATATGGTCAATACAAGTTGTAAACATTTGCACTGTACAGTAATGTTATTTGGCTGTGTTAACTTCATATAAAGATCCCTAGGTTTGCTTCTATATAAGAAAAAATTAACCTTAATAGTGTTGTTTATAGAAAAACTAAAAAAAAAGTTGATGTGAATACATGTATCATTGATATACATACACATTTTTTGTTCTATTTACAATTTAAATATAAAAATGGTGTAGTGAAGATAATATAATTATATAAATATAAATGCTACATATTCTATTCCTTTTGAATCTCTATGAGTTCTTTATTACAAATTATGTGTACCATCTGAAAAATAAGTGGAGTATTTATGTAGTTTTAGTCTGCTGTAATTTTTTGTATAAAATCTCTCATTTACCTTTGCCAGTTTGTAAAGAACATCAATCAGGACTCAGGTGAAAACCTGGAATCTGAAAAACCAAAGTGTTGTTTCAAGTCATCTTAGACAGCCTTGTTGGTAGAGAAAAACATGTTTATTTATTAAGGAAATATTACCTCTTTTGATTATTATAGTTGTTTTGATCCGAATGGTTAGTTATATTTATTGTTTGAATATTATTTCAGAATATTTTTATTAGAACATCGTGGAGAATTATGCCAAGCTTGTTATTTGGGTTCTCCAATCACAGAGGTGTGAAGATAAATAGATTTTGTATCTTTTTTTTGGAAAATATTGCTGTCAATTTTTCTATACTGTTGACCAGCTTCCAACCCACTTTCCAAACTCGGTTCTGTATTTTACATACTCGTGTACTATATACAGAATTTAATTCTTAACCTGTCCATATATTCATTGTAACTAAATGGTATTATTAGCTATCCTTTTGGTATATTTTTCATATTTTTACGAGAACTTGCTTTTAGGTGCATGTCTTTACAATTCATATAAATTCAGATAGATCCATTTTGTTATGGTTTTGGACTTTTTACATACCAATGATAATTCAAAATAATTCTTGAAAGAATGTCAATCTTTCTTGTCAGCTGCACTGAAAATCATTAAAAATATTTTTATCAGAATTATCTTGATAAAAAGAAAATTAAGGGCAAGAGTTCAAAGAAAAGAAGATAAACTTAAATGTCAGTAGTTTATGCTAATGGATTAGAGCTATACAAACCCAAACTGATAATCGTTCACACATACACTAGACATATATTCTGGGACTACACAGAACATGGTAAATCTAAAACTGTAAAACCTCAATATCTATTATCACATAATTTTTTTTTATCCATTTATAGTGTGAAAATGGTCCAGATTGTATAAGGTTTTTATATATTTGGTTGTATGACATTCTTGCTTTTAAAAAACAATTTTTTAAATTATTTATTTGTTTCATTTCATTGTTATTTAACAAATCTTATTATTTTGTGATTTTTGGACAGATATGATTAAATTCTCCAGCCTAGTATTTTTGTTCTTTTATAAACTTGAAACTCTGAGAATATGATGTTTTTTCTGGAACTAGCACATTATGGTTAATTCCATAATTTAGTATGAAGTAAAAAGATGCCAAAATATTCATCAAGGTTTTCTTTGTAAATTAGAATTGTGATATGACCATGTTCATATTATGTAGGAATACATGTAATATCAGCTATGTGAAAAAAGTTAGGTATTGCATACCTGCCAATCCTTCTGTGTGTTCTCCAGGAAAAAAAACCTTTTTTATTGGACCTGAAAGAACTTCAACTGCAAAACAGTTAAAAACAGAAAAAAAACCCAAACAGTTGCAAATATCAGGAAAAAATAAAGCCTATGTTTCAAGTACTGTTGTTCACACAAGTTGTCACACTAACCGATCCATTGATTTTGACTGGCAGTGTTTCAAAAAACAACAGTAAACAATCCATTGATTTTGACTGGCAGTGTATCAAAAAACATGTCTTGTCACAGTAACCGATCCATTGATTTTGACTGGCAGTGTATCAAAAAACAACAGTAACCAATCCATTGATTTTGACTGGCAGTGTATCAAAAAACATTGTCTTGTCACAGTAACCGATCCATTGATTTTGACTGGCAGTGTATCAAAAAACATTGTCTTGTCACAGTAACCGATCCATTGATTTTGACTGGCAGTGTATCAAAAAACATTGTCTTGTCACAGTAACCGATCCATTGATTTTGACTGGCAGTGTATCAAAAAACATTGTCTTGTCACAGTAACTGATCCATTGATTTTGACTGGCAGTGTATCAAAAAACATTGTCTTGTCACAGTAACCGATCCATTGATTTTGACTGGCAGTGTATCAAAAAACATTGTCTTTTCACAGTAACCGATCCATTGATTTTGACTGGCAGTGTATCAAAAAACATTGTCTTGTCACAGTAACCGATCCATTGATTTTGACTGGCAGTGTATCAAAAAGCAACATTGTCTTTCTCAGGATTTATTTTATATGATTTCTATAATTATATAAATAACCATTTGTGTTTTACAGGTAATGTTCTGAAAGAGATCGTAGAGCCAGCTGGTGCCATTATTAAAGCTTCCCAATTCCAGTTAGGTGATCCCACAATAAGTTTGTTAGAATTATGGGGTGCTGAATATCAGGAGAGTAATGCTATCCTTGTCATACCTGAAGATAAGGATGTACTAAGAAAGATTGGTGAACGGGAGAGATGTCCTGTATCTTTTGTGGGAAAAATAACTGGTGATGGCAAGGTATGTACTAAGAAAGATTGGTGAACAAGAGAGATGTCCTGTATCTTTTGTTGGCAAGATAACTGATGATGGCAAGGTATGAAGTATTGTACTGAATTCTAAAATATATATGATTTATATCAAGGGGTACAATCAAAATCACGTGATGGATATACACACACACGGAAGTAACAGTCGAGCAGACCGCTTGAAAGGTAAGTAGTCGTATTTACTTGTTTATATCAATAAAATTTAATAAATAAGGTAGTGCACCGAATGTAGGATACTATCTAGTTTTGAAATACACAATTATCCTTGCTGGAAAGCGTGCAGTTAGTGCGAACACTTCGACACAGTTCCAAAATTTCACCGTCGAAGTGTTTGCAATAACTGCACGCTTTCTAGCAAAAACAATTGTGTATTTTAAAACTACATACTATCCGACATTCGGTGTGCCAACTTATTATTCAAAATTTAATTGATATAAACAAGAAAATGCAACTACTAACCTTTCAAGCGGCGAGTTCGACTGTAACTTCCGGTGTGTGTATATCCATCACGTGATTTTGATTGTACCCCTTGTATATTGTATGCATTAACATTTTCAATTATATTTTTGAAAAAATTAGCTAAAGTGTTTACATATTATTTTACTATCTCAGTAAATGGAATAAATGATTATGATATATATCAACTGTCAGAATTAAGTCAATTCTAGGTGATTGATTCTTTTGATGTTCCATTTATGGGCATTATGTTTTCTGGTCTGTGCCTCTGTCCGTTAGTTCATTTGTTCGTCTCTCTGTCCATCTGTCTGTCCCTCCCACTTCAGGTTAAAGTTTTTGGTCCAGGTAGTTTTAGACGAAGTTGAAGTCCAATCAACTTGAAACTTAGTACACATGTTACCTATGACATGATCTTTCTATTTTTAATGCAAAACTAAAGATTTTACCCCAATTTCACGGTCCATTGAACATAGAAAATGAAAGTGTGGATGGGATATCCGTGTACTGGGGACACATTCTTGTTTATCTTTTACTGCACATTCTTATTTTTTTCTCCCTTTATAATGTGGATACGCACAAAGAGAGACAACTCCTTCCTACTTTTCCATGTACAACCCTTACATTATCAAACCAAAAATTATTTAGATACTTTCATCTTTATTTTCTCATTTAATATTAAACACAACTGATATATTGAAACTACATTGCATCTAATACGAATTAAGTGTCAGATATAATAAGGATTTACATGATTTTGAATTTTTTCATATAGTTGTTTGTACATTAATGACAGTGCAAAGTCCAAAGCCCGTTATTTTGTCAAAAATTAGCAAAGCAGATCAAAACTTAAACTTGATCTGTAACTCATTATGGTTAACTTACATACCAAAAATCAGCCCAATATCTGAAGATGTTTAGAAAAAAACTCTGTATAATGGTTTGTTGTGAATGACAGAATGACGGAATAACGGAATTTGGGAATATCAGACATTGGTAAAACTATATGGCACCCACAACTTTGTTGTGTGGCCATAAAAATGGGGTCACCGTTCATTTACACTCACAATCTGCGTTCGAAAGAAGCATACATTTTTGTTAATGTCCCTTTTTTCTGTTGATCTAATGGGAGAAATATCGGTAATAATGAAATAAAAAAAGAACTAAATTATAGAAATTGCTTAAATTTTACAATTATTTAGTTTACGTACAGCTTATTTGAAAAGAACAATAAAAAATATAGGTCACTGATGAGCTAAAAAAGATATTTCAATTTTAATGCCAAAAAATGGCATTTTTGCACCAAAGGAAGATAATTTGGAGCTTTTTCAATGATATCTACATATTAAAAGTCACCTGGGGCGAACACGTATTGATTTTTTGGAATGATTTTTGTATCATATGATAAAGTAACAACTACTAAAGGTAATTAATAAAATTTGTAATGAAAAATAAATGTTAAAATTTTTTTCTGAAAATTTTATACCTGCGAGCCTTCTTAACCCTTTCACCGATTGCTGCCCAGACAGAAGCTACTCTGAGACGATGGCTTCCCTGGCTACTATTGCTCAAGTGGGAGATCTTCATAATAAATGTCAATAAAAACTTGTTTGTAGTTATTTGTGTATTTATTTCATTCACTAACACCATGTTAACAGTTTTATTCATGTTTTGATAATTTTTCCTCATAAAATATTCAAATTTTCAAATTTTCGGCATTATCTAAGTGAAATTCTCAAAATTCTGCACTTTGACCCCAAATGGTAATTTTTTAACCCAAAACGGCAAACTTTTGAAAATTTTATGATGCTGTACAAATTCCTCACACTGAACGATGTCCATTCCAAGTGTTTTGTACATAAAACGACATTTTATGTCAAAAAAGTATACTAGATTGGCTTCAATTCTTCCATATTCTTTCAAAAAAAATGTTCCCTCATTTCAAATTCTCGTAAATTCCGTAAATTTCGTCTGATTTTGACACGGTTTTCAACAAACGGAAGCGCCATGTTTTGACTTTCATCCAGGTATTCATCAAAGAAAGATAACTCATGTTTGCACTGTTTTGAGCGGGAAACATAAAAGATGTATTCCGATCCCGGTAAAACGGGACTCATCGTCAGTTGTCTGAAGCGTGAATCCCGGTAAACCGGGACTCATCGGCGAAAGGGTTAAGGTAACACGATACCGAATGGCATATCTCCCGATTTCCAAAATTTTTGGCATACGTGTACTTTGAATCGAGTTACATCAGAATATGTAATAAAAAATGGGGGTCACCATTTTTATACGACCGCAAAATTTGAAAAATTTTTCGTCGTATATTGCTATCACGTTGGCGTCGTCGTCTGCGTCGTCGTCGTCGTCCGAATACTTTTAGTTTTCGCACTCTAACTTTAGTAAAAGTGAATGGAAATCTATGAAATTTTAACACAAGGTTTATGACCACAAAAGGAAGGTTGGTATTGATTTTGGGAGTTTGGGTCCCAACATTTTAGGAATTAGGGGCCAAAAAGGGCCCAAATAAGCATTTTCTTGGTTTTCGCACTATAACTTTAGTTTAAGTTAATAGAAATCTATGAAATTTTGACACAAGGTTTATGACCACAAAAGAACGGTTGGGATTGATTTTGGGAGTTTTGGTTTCAACAGTTTAGGAATTAGGGGCCAAAAAAGGGCCCAAATAAGCATTATTCTTGGTTTTCGCACAATAACTTTAGTTTAAGTAAATAGAAATCAATGAAATTTAAACACAATGTTAATGACTACAAAAGGAAGGTTGGTATTGATTTTGAGAGTTTAGGTCCCAACAGTTTAGGAATTACGGGCCAAAAAGGGACCCAAATAAGCATTTTTCTTGGTTTTCGCACCATAACGTTAGTATAAGTAAATAGAAATCTATGAAAGGAGTATGTTCGATAAGGTCCTAAAATGGCCCACTGTTTTAGCGTAAATTTCAAATTCGGATTTATTGACCAATATCCCGATAAATTATAGCTAATACATTGACTAGATAGGATATAAGCCATTTTGTTTAAAATTTTACGTTTCTGAGTTTCATTATGACGTCACAAGTTGTACTCATATTGATTTTTCACGAAAAAATCAATGAAAATGGGTAAATTTCCAAAGATTATTTGACAGGAAACATAGAGCGCATACGTCGACAACAAAGATCTTTTGAAATAATGTTTTTGAAGAGATTTAACATGTCTTATTTGAATATTAAGCTTGTCGACGCTTGCGCTCTATGTTTCCTGGTCCTTTATTTGGTTGAAATCCCGCTGATTTTGTCAAATTTCACCAAAATCCCTTATCTTGACCGTTTTGGAATGTAAAAATCGTTGTGTTAGAATTAAACTTTGACAAAAACAGCTCTGTTTAACTTTTTCACATGTCTTTAAGGCAACTTAAAACAATTATTGTCTTGTAACCATGAACTTTATAATTGGGGCCAAATATGGCACTTACCGAACTTACTCCTTTAAACACAAGGTTTATGACCATAAAAGGAAGGTTGGTATTGATTTTGGGAGTTTTGGTCCCAACAGAATAAGAGGCCCAAAGGGTCCAAAATTAAACTTTGTTTGATTTCATCAAAATTGAATAATTGGGGTTCTTTGATATGCCGAATCTAACTGTCATGACTGTGTATGTAGATTCTTAACTTTTGGTCCCGTTTTCAAATTGGTCTACATTAAGGTCCAAAGGGTCCAAAATTAAACTTAGTTTGATTTTGACAAAAAATGAATCAGTTAGGTTCTTTGATATGCTGAATCTAAAAATGTACTTAGATTCTTGATTTTATTGAACCTATATGCTGAGAGTACCATGAGAGTGCGCATGCCGGTCATAGAGGTCACTGCGTAAATAGGTCTAAAGAGGTCAAATCATGGATTTAATCCTCCGTTAAATTCGTAGAAAATATTGGATATATAAGTTGATTTTAAATGGATATTATGATTTTCGTAATTTAAGGAATACGATCTTTAAATTGATACATAGTTTTGGATTTTATCTATTCTCGATGTGTTTTGATTGTGATGGATAACTTTGTCACGTTGTCGCCAATGTAACTTTAACATAATGGCTGACCAATCGAGCATAAACTCGTAACAAGAACTTTCTGGCCTGGCCAAGAATAGTTCGAATACTGACAAAAGTTGCATTCCAACAAGGCTTATTTCGCCTGGTTATAATATCAATGACGATATTAATGATAACGTTTTTGAAGCAACTGTTGAAAACGCCGAGTTTGGAGGCGGAGCTTCAGCTGTCAATCATGACAGAGTGCCGGAAGTGATACCGGATGTTTACAACATTTTGTTGCAAAATCAAATTCTCATGCAAAACATGATGAAAAAACAGTTGTTTTCGACTACTGATAGTAGCACCAACGTAAATAAAAACAATTCTAGAAAATCGGCGACGATTTCTAGGACACCAGCACCTGTGGTGAAGAAACATAACAAACATCATGACGATTATCAATCGCAGCTGGACAAATTATTTGATGTAAATAATAACAAATCTGAACAATCAGAACAACTATATTCTGATATATCAAGCGCTGAAAGTAATGACGAGAGTGTCTATGACAGCGATGACGATTGTTCAGGAGATGAGGAGCTTGCCGAAAATACTAGCAAGAAAAATGACAATGTTAATGTCCTAGAATCTATGAAAGATTTTATCAGTACAGAGGAACTGTCTGGGCCAAAGATAAACAATGATCTGGCCGGTTACATGAACCAAGGACTTAGAACAAGACCTAATGAAGACAAACTTAAAGAACTTACCCAAAAATATAACAAGCCTGCAAATGTTAGCAGCCTTAAAGTTCCTAGAGTAAATTTAGGTGAGATTATAAGAATATATGACTATAATTATAAATGTTTACTGAAACCAAACTTACTATAGTTATCACAGAAATAAATCAAGATATAAAACATGTTTTTCCAGCAGAGCTGATCTAACTGTGACATATATATTACATAATGTTAATAAGAAAAATGTCTCTGATTATAGGTTTATAAAACTGTTTTATAAAATACTATTATTTAGTATTGGTTCAACACAATCCAAAATAAATATATAAATATATTATACATGTACTATTTCTAGGTCAAGATTATGAAACTATCAATAATTAATAAATTAAATTAATAATAATTGTAGGCATTTGGAGACAAATGACAACAAGAAATAAAGATGTTGATCTCAAGTTGCAACACTTACAGAATTTGCTTTCAAAGGCAGCCTGCCCCATGATGTACATGATGGACATGTTCCTACAAAAATCATCAAACCAACAACCTATAACAATACAAGAGGTGCAATCTTACACTGTTACATGTAAGGATACTTACCAAATGCTGCAAGCATCTTTCAGCGAAATAACTTTCAGACGTAGAAGTTTTATAAAAGGTGACATACAGCCACAATATAAAGCGTTGTGTGATGATACAACACCTGTTAACGACATGTTATTTGGAGACGACATTAAAGAAAAAATAAAAGAAATGGATGCCGAGAACAGTGTCTTTCAAGAAAGTTGGCCATGAGAAATCAACTGGATTTCATCAATCCGCCAGAGGGCGAGGTGGGTCGTCTCACAAATTTGGAAAGAAAAAGCGCAAAATTGATGGTGGCAAGCCCAAGGCACATGTACCGAACAAAAAACCAAAATACAATGATGTAGTTTTTTAGACACAACAGAGATGCAACTAATCGTCGGACCCGTCGACCTAAGGGCAGAATTTATGCAGTCCGGCAAAACTCGTAGCTGTGTCAGACCTGATGGCCGCAATATTTAAGTCCGATTGGTCCGCCAAAACTGAAATCCCGTCGGCCCTGGCAGATATTTTGTTATAAAATTGCGACATCTTGATAAAAGAAATGTCCTGTTCCCGCATTCTAACTCCGGAACCATATTCCGCCATAATAGTCTTCTACCTGTCCATCTCGCCCCGACAATCTCTGTATTCCTCATGTTTTTTGTTAGAAATTCGCTCTCTAGAAGGAGTCTATTAAGCATAGTGATAAGTTCAGGAAATAGTCATGCCGATAAAATTTGTAAGTGGTCGAAACCCGTAAAAGACAAACCATCACCTATTCAAGTGATAAAGCTGTAAAGCGTCTTTGTACGAAAAGGAGAACGACCTGAAAGGTCATTCAACCCAAATGGCAAGAGGGGAGATCATGTTACTTTAAACAACAATGTGATGACTTGCACAATTGTATTCGCACGGAAACGTATCAGTACCAGCGAATCTCAAGAATAAACACCTCTTATTAAAATAATAATACATCAACAAAATCAAATTAACGTTTGTCAATAGCAAATTCATTGATTTTGATGAAAATATGGTCTGGCAATACTTGTACCTTAGGCCATTGTCTGACAGAAAAAAAAACTTGTTTGCATCTCTGCTACAACAAGTCTCAATAAGAAGAAAAAGAAAGATCAAAAGTAGATCATGTTGTATCTGCAAGTGATGTAAGTACAAATGATCAATTACTTGATATATCTGGTGAACAATTACAAAATTTTCCAAACAATTTTATTGGAGGGAAAATATCATTGTTTTTTGATCGTTGGAAAGAATTGACATCTGATTATTGGATTTTAGACATAATCAAAGGTTATAAGCTAGAATTTGAAAACATACCTACACAGATTAATAAACCACACCCACTTGTTTTTAATGCTATAGAAAATCAATATGTGCAGCAAGAAATAGACAAGTTTATAACAAAAAGAATAATTCAACCTGTAACTCAAACTGAGGATCAATATGTCTCAAATATTTTTGTGAGACCTAAGAAAGATGGTACTTATAGAGTTATTTTAAATCTAAAACAGTTAAATCTTGATATTGAACATATTCATTTCAAAATGGAAACTTTTAAAACTGCTGTGACAAGCATTTCTAAAAATTGCTGGTTTGGATCTGTTGATTTAAAGAATGCCTATTATTCTGTGAAAGTTGACAAAAATGACAGAAAATACTTAAGATTTTATTGGAAACATGTTTTATGAATATACTTGTTTGCCAAATGGTTTAACAACAGCTCCGAGAATTTTTACCAAAATTTTGAAAGTTGTTTTTTCAAAATTAAGGAGTAAAGGGCATTGTAATACACCATACATTGATGACAGTTTAATACTTGTCAGCAAAACTTATGCTGAATGTCAAAAGAATATAACTGACACAGTAAAATTATTGGATTATCTCGGATTTACAATACATCCAGATAAATCTGTTGCTTCAGCCTACCCAAGATTATTGTGTTTTTGGGATTTGTGATTAATTCACTCACAATGCGTATAACATTAACCGAAGAAAAGGCAGATAACATTGCAAAATTATGTTCTCGATTAATTTTAAAGAAAGAGATTACAATACGTGAATTTGCCCAAGTAATTGGAAAGTTAGTAGCAACACAACCTGGTGTACAGTTTGCACCACTATATATCAAGTCATTAGAGATTACCAAAGATATATTGTTAAAATGTCACTATGGAAATTTTGATGCAAAAATGATTTTGTCAGAGGATAATATTTCTGACTTAAACTGGTGGGTTAATAATGTTAAATCCAGTTTCAACCCGATAAATCAAAAGGATCCCTGACTTTATTTTTAAGACGGATAGTTCAAGCAAGGGTTGGGGTGCAGTTGTGCAAGATACACTGTTAGAAACCAAAGGTTTTTGGTCGTACGAAGAACAGAAAAATCATATCAATTTTCTAGAACTTAAAGCTGTATTACTAGCATTAAATGGTTTTGTTCTTCTAGGGAAAAAATTCATATACAAGTTTATGTAGATAACATGGTGGCATTGAATTACATTAACAAAATGGGTGGTCGCATTCTGAAGTTAAACACGTTAACAAAAGAATTATGGAATTGGTGTATTAATAGAAAAATCTGGGTAACTGCGTTTTATTTGCCTGGAGTTGCAAATATAGAGGCAGATCGCCTCTCACGATCAATAAATGTTGACATTGAGTGGAAATTAAATGAAAATGTTTTTCATATTATAAATAGTTTATTTGGACCACATGATTTGGATTTGTTTGCATCCAAGATTAATCATCAGTTACCACGTTACTATTCATATTTTCCTGATAGTTATGCAGAAGCAGTAGATGCTTTTTCAGTTCAATGGAATAACATTAATTGCTATTGTTTTCCTCCTTTCAGTCTGATTGGGAAGATACTGCAAAAAGTAGACAAGGACAAAGCAGACATGACGTTAGTTGCACCGTTATGGAACACCCAAAACTGGTTTCCACTGATATTACACCGGATAGTGGCAGATTCATTTATGATAAACAGCCAGAAAAATCTACTTTATCAACCTCAAAGTCCGACAATAGAACATCACATAGTGAAATTAAAATTAGCAGTTTTCAGGATATCGGGCAACTGTTCCAAAGTTATGGACTATCAAAAGAAGCTTCCGACATTATTGCATCATCGTGGAAACCAGCTACCAAACAACAATATTGGACATATTGCAAAACATGGTTGTCATTTTGCAGTGAAAGGGAAATCGATATATTTAAAGCCACTGAGTTAAATGTTTTAGAATTTTTAACATTACTTTATAAACAAGGTTTAGGTTATAGTGCTATTAACACTGCAAGAAGTATGTTATCTTCTTTTCTGTCAGTAAATAGAGAAATAACTGTTGGTCAATGGCCACTAGTGAAGCGATTTTTAAAAGGTATTTTTAATCTTAAACCATCATTACCTAGATATCAAAAGACATGGGATGTTAATATAGTGTTACAATATCTTATGACATTAACACCAGTTCACATGTTGACTTTGCGTGTTTTATTGTATAAGTTAGTTACATTACTGTTATTATTAACAGGTCAAAGGTTACAAACTATTCATTGTTTTGATTTGGATGACATAAATGTTACAGATAGTAGCATATATATAGATGTAAGAACTTTATTAAAATGTTCGAAGCCTGGATCACATTTACAACCAATAGAGTTGCCAGCTTTTATAGATGATGATAGACTTTGTATAGTTACTGTTTTTAAGGAATATTTACTTAGAACATCTTCCTTCAGAAAAACTCAAAAGCTAATATTAAGCTGTGTCAAACCGTATCAACATGTGTCTAAAGCCACTATTGCACGTTGGGTGAAAACTGTTCTGCAGTTGGCTGGTATAGATATTACAATTTATAAATCACATAGTACTAGATCAGCTAGTACCTCAGCAGCTTTTCAATGTGCTACTTCTATTGACACAATATTAAAGCTGCAGGATGGTCAAATGATTCAACATTTAGAAAATTTTATAACAGACCAGTTTCAAAGCAAAATTATAATGATAATTTTAGTGTCAAAGTTTTGAGAAGTCAAAAATTGTCAAACTGATTGTTTAGAATATCTATGAACAGTTTACTATAAACTTGCATATATCATGTAATTATGTGTACATGTATGTATAAATTGTTTAGTTATATTTTGGAAGAATACAAGTTTAACTACCACTTTGTAATTATTATGCCTGATTATATCGACATAAAAGACTGGTTATGTGTAACAGATCACATATCTCTGAAATCTCATGGTACTCTCAGCATATAGGTTCAATAAAATTGTACAATTAAATGAGACTTACCTTAAGTCGAATTTTGATTGTAATTTTGTTGAACCTATTTATGCTGAGAGTTAACATGCCCACCCGATAACTCGTATTCCCTCCCAATTTTCTTTTCTTTTCTGGTGTATCATTATGTACTATGTGCTCTGTTACATTCTCTGAAAAGTTACCTCTATGACCGGCATGCGCACTCTCATGTTAACTCTCAGCATAAATAGGTTCAACAAAATTACAATCAAATTTCGACTTAAGGTAAGTCTCATTTAATTGTACAATTATTGGCCCAGTTTTCAAGTTGGTCCAAATCGGGGTCCAAAATTAAACTTTGTTTGATTTCATCAAAAATTGAATAAATGGGTTCTTTGATATACCAAATCTAACTGTGTATGAAGATTCTTCATTTTTGGTCCTGTTTTCAAATTGGTCTACACTAAAGTCCAAAGGGTCCAAAATTAAACTTAGTCTGATATGAACAAAAATTGAAATCTGTTGGTTCTTTGATATGCTGAATCCAAAAATGTACTTAGATTTTTTATTATGGGCCCAGTTTTCAAGTTGGTCCAAATCAGGATCTAAAATTATTATATTAAGTATTGTGCAATAGCAAGTCTTTTCAATTGCACAGTATTGCGCAATGGCAAGAAATATCTAATTGCACAATATTGTGAAATAGCAAATATTTTTTTAATTAGAGTTATCTTTCTTTGTCCAGAATAGTAAGCAAGAAATATCTAATTGCAAAATATTGTGCAATAGCAAGATTTTTTTTTAATTGGAGTTATCTTTCTTTGTCCAGAATCAACTTAAATCTTTGTTATATACAATATACAATGTATATTCACTTTTTACTACCAACTGATAAATTAAAATAATCTTTACCATTCAGTGATAACAAGCAGTTTTTTTACATCTTAATATTTTATGATGTATTTAAATGAGTAGTTATTGTTGCAAACTCCATTAGAAATTTTAATTGAGATTAGTTTTGGAATAAGGGAAAGGGGGATGTGATTAAAAAAATTGGGTTTAATTTTTCTCATTTGAAATTTCATAAATAAAAAAGAAAATTTCTTCAAACATTTTTTTGAGAGGATTAATATTCAACAGCATAGTGAATTGCTCTAAGAGAAAACAAAAATTTTAAGTTCATTAGAACACATTCATTCTGTGTCAGAAACCTATGCTGTGTCAACTATTTAATCACAATCCAAATTTAGAGCTGAATCCAGCTTGAATGTTGTGTCCATACTTGCCCCAACCGTTCAGGGTTCAACCTCTGCGGTCGTATAAAGCTACGCCCTGCGGAGCATCTGGTTGTTTTTTAACCGGAATTTTGTGACAAAAATGTCGGTTATTGATTTGGGGATGTACGGCGGCCGGCCGGGCGGGCAGGGAGGCGGTCAGGCTGATGGCGGGCGGCAATCAAATGTTGTCCGTGCATTAACTCATGAACCGTTCAACCAAAGCTTTTAAAATTTTAATATGTTATTACTGACAACTATACGAAGGTCAAGTTTAATAATGGCGATTTTGACTTTTACCGTTCAGGAGTTATGGTTCTTGAAAGATTGAAAAATGGAGTTTCCAGTCGTGTCCGTGCAGTTATGCATGAACTGTCCTACCAAAGCTTCCCAAATTTTAATATGTTGTTACTGATGACAGAATGGAGGTCATGTTCAATGATGACGATTTTGACTTTTACTGTTCAGGAGTTATGGTTCTTGAAAGATTGAAAAATGGTGTTTCCCGTCGTGTCCGTGCATTTTCTCATGAACCATTCAACCAAAGCTTTTGAAATTTTAATATGTTGTTACTGATGACAAAATAGAGGTCAAGTTCAATAATGACGATTTTGACTTTTACCGTTCAGGAGTTATGGTTTTTGAAAGATCGTAAAATGGCGTTTCCATTCACGTTGTTGCATTTACTCATGAACCATTCAATCTTATAAGCTTTTCAAATTTTAATATGTTGATACTGATGACAAAATGGAGGTCAAATTTGATATTGACGATTTTCACTTTCACCATTCATCAGTAATGGTTCTTGTGATATTGCCAGGACACAAATAAATGTTAATAAATCCGGTTTGCTGTCGTTGTGACAGCCTCTTGTTTGGATTTTTCATAGGAAAACGTCAATTTTGGAGACAAATTTACTTAGGTATATAGGGGAAATGCCTTTTTTTCGGCTTACCTTTTTAGATTTTCGAATGGATATATGTTTTCGAATAGCGTAAATTAACACGAATATAAAATCTAAATGATTTCAAGATCTAGTTTTTTTACAGTCTCTTGCCGTTTGAATAATAAAAAGTCAGTCGTTTGCATGTAAATTTCGAAAAAAAAATTATAACGGAATCAGGGAACACGGAACCGGTCTGACTACAGCCAGCCCCAACTATCAATTTGTGTTTGTAGACGCAAGTGGATACTCGGGGCTGGCTTTATTCAGACTGTAACGGAACCTGAATTTTGTTATTTTATTTCTGCCGAATCAAGTGCCCATGTATTTCTCAGCCTTCGATAACTTTCTAATGCTTCATTCCGATGTTGCTGTCCGTCCTGAGTAGACCTGGTTTATACGATTACAAAGCTGGCACTGTATTTTAAAATATTTCCAAAACTATATCGAATTTACTCTGTACAGACCAATGAATTTCAGAGACTGTTTACACATGGAACACAGGAAAAGTTATTCCGCTAAATAACCACTTTTTAGCTCACCTGGCCCGAAGGGCCAAGTGAGCTTTTCCCATCACTTTGCGTCCGGCGTCTGGCGTCCTTCGTCCGTCGTCGTTAACTTTTACAAAAATCTTCTCCTCTGAAACTACTGGGCCAAATTAATCCAAACTTGGCCACAATCATCATTGGGGTATCTAGTTTAAAAAATGTGTGGCGTGACCCGGCCAACCAACCAAGATGGCCGCCATGGCTAAAAATAGAACATAGGGGTAAAATGCAGTTTTTGGCTTATAACTCAAAAACCAAAGCATTTAGAGCAAATGTGACAGGGATAAAATTGTTTATCAGGTCAAGATCTATCTGCCCTGAAATTTTCAGATGAATCAGACAACCCGTTGTTGGGTTGCTGCCTCTGAATTGATAATTTTAAGGAAATTTTGCTGTTTTTGGTTATTATCTTGAATATTATTATAGATAGAGATAAACTGTAAACAGCAATAATGTTCAGCAAAGTAAGATTTACAAATAAGTCAACATGACCGAAATGGTCAGTTGACCCCTTTAGGAGTTATTGCCCTTTTTAGTCCATTTTTAACCATTTTTCGTAAATCTTAGTTATCTTTTACAAAAATCTTCTCTGAAACTACTGGGACAAATTAATCCAAACTTGGCCACAATCATCATTGGGGTATTTAGTTTAAAAAATGTGTGGCGTGACCCGGCCAACCAACCAAGATGGCCGCCATGGCTAAAAATAGAACATAGGGGTAAAATGGGGTTTTTGGCTTATAACTCAAAAACCAAAGCATTAAGAGCAAATCTGACAGGTATAAAATTGTTTATCAGGTCAAGATCTATCTGCCCTGAAATTTTCAGATGAATCGAACAACCCGTTGTTGGGTTGCTGCCCCTGAATTGATAATTTTAAGGAAATTTTGCTGTTTTTGGTTATTATCTTGAATATTATTATAGATAGAGATAAACTGTAAACAGCAATAATGTTCAGCAAAGTAAGATTTACAAATAAGTCAACGTGACAGAAATGGTCAGTTGACCCCTTTGGGAGTTATTGCCTTTTTTAGTCCATTTTTAACCATTTTTCGTAAATCTTAGTTATCTTTTACAAAAATCTTCTCCTCTGAAACTACTGGGACAAATTAATCCAAACTTGGCCACAATCATGTTGGGGGTATCTATTTTAAAAAATGTGTCCAGTGACACGGCCATCAAATCAAGATGGCCGCCACGGCTAAAAATAGAACATTGCGGTAAAATGCAGTTTTTGGCTCATAACTCAAAAACCAAAGCATTTAGAGCAAATCTGACAGGGATAAAATTGTTTATCAGGTCAAGATCTATCTGCCCTGAAATTTTCAGATGAATCAGACAACCCGTTGTTGGGTTGCTGCCCCTGAATAGGTATTTTAAGGAAATTTTGCTGTTTTTGGTTATTATCTTGAATATTATTATAGATAGAGATAAACTGTAAACAGCAATAATGTTCAGCAAAGTAAGATTTACAAATAAGTCTCCATGACCGAAATGGTCAATTGACCCCCTAAGGAGTTATTGTCCTTTTCTAGTCAATTATTAACAATTTTCATAAAATTTGTAAATTTTTATGAACATTTTCCCCTGAAACTACTGGGCCAAGTTCATTATAGATAGAGATAATTGTAAGCAGCAAGACTGTTTAGTAAAGTAAGATGTACAAACTCATCACCATCACCAAAACACAATTTTGTCATGAATCCATCTGCTTCCTTTGTTTAATATTCACATAGACCAAGGTGAGCGACACAGGCTCTTTAGAGCCTCTAGTTTACATTCCATACAAACAAACTATTTTCTGTATGATTTTCAACATCTGCTTGTATTGTGCTTTTCCCCCTAATTATATCCGTAATCTCATCCAAATAAATATCAATTTTGTCCGAGTGGTGTTTTTGATGACCATTTTAAAACGAATTAATAGTTGTAAAATTCCCCGTTTTTTCACACATCATCCTAAGCTTCTATAAATTAGATTTCTACTTTCAAAACAAAATTTCATGGGGATACGGCGTGAATCATGAATAAGTACTTATTGCAAAAATAAATCAAGCTTTACTTTTATAAATTGTAATTTGGATGGAGAGTTGTCTCATTGGCACTCACACCACATCTTCCTATATCTATACCAAGAATAAAAATAAAGTGATAAAACTGTGTCTGTTATGCATAAGAACATATATAGATAAACCGTGCAGATGCTTAAATATTAAAGAAACAGAATATTTAAAAAGTAAAGTAATACTTTTTAAAGATTAACAATGAGCAGAATGATTGCTGGAAAATGATAAAACAATCTATGTCAAATAACTGCTACGTATTGCATCAAAACTCTCGGCACTCTGCATCTATGGAAAGTTACCGTTAAAAATGTCACACAAAACCCGCTGCATTGGCTGATATGTGTGAACGTTATTCGATAACGTCAGGAACGATAACTCATGGCGTAACGTCAATCGGTATCGTGTTACCTTAAGGCTAATTGGTATAAATTTACATGTTAATTGACTGCATATGTTTAAAATTAAGGATGGCTGGGATTGAGTTTGGGGGTAATTGCCCAATTCATGCTTGAATAAGGGGCCAAAAATGGGCCAAAAACAATCATTTGTATATGACCGCACAATTTTTGCAGTCTTATATGGGTATCTTGTCGTCCTCGTCCGAAGACCGATGGTTTCCTGATAATAACTTTAGTATAAGTAAATAGAAATCAATAAAAATTTAACACAATGTTTATAACCATGAAAGGAAGGTTGGGATTGATTTTGGGGTATGGTCCCATCGGTTTAGGAGTTAGGGGCCCAAAGGGGCCCAAAACATACATTTATCTAGTTTCAGGACAATAAATTGTGTACAGTGAAACCTGGGTAAACCGAACCCTGATAAAACCGAATTTCAGTTTTAACCGAACAATTTTCAAAGTCCCACAAAATTTCCCTATCAATTAATGTTAATCTAACCTGAAACCAGATGCTCTACAGGGCGCAGCTTTATACGACCCCAGAGGTCAAACCCTGAACAGTTGGGGCAAGTATAGACACAACATTTAAGCTTGATACAGCTCTGAATTTGGATTGTGATTAAATAGTTGACACAACATAGGTTTCTGACACAGAATGAATGTAGTCTAAGAGCTTAAACTTAAAAAATTAAAAATTTTAAATTGGACATTTACCTATTATGGTCCAATATCCAAAATCTAAATACATGGTTAAATTCAGCATATCATAGAACCCAAGAATTCAATTTTTGGCGAAATCAAATAATGTTTAATTTTAGACCCTTTAGACCTCAATGTGGACCAATTTGATAACCGGGCCCAAATATTAAAAATCTAAATACAAGGTTAGATCCAGCATATTGAAGAACCCAATATATTAAATTTTTGTTGAAATCAAACAAAGTTTTATTTTTGACCCTTTGGACCTTGACGAGACCAATTTGAAAACGGGACAATACTGTGCAATTGAATATTTCTTGCTATTGCACAACACTGTGCAATTAATTATTTCTTGCTATTGCGCAATACTTTGCAATTGAAGATTTCTTGCTATTGCACAATAGTGTGCAATTGAAAATTTCTTGCTATTGCACAATACTGTGCAATTGAAAATTTCTTGCTATTGCACTGGGCCCATAATCAAAAATCTAAGTACATGTTATGTTTAGATTCAGCATATCAAAGAACCCCAAGAATTCAATTTTTGTTAATATCAAGCTAAGTTTAATTTTGGACCCTTTGGACCTTAATGAAGACCAATTTGAAAACAGGACTAAAAATTAAGAATCAAACTACAGGGTTAGATTTGGCATATCAAAGAACCCCAATAATTCATTTTTTGATGAAATCAAACAAAGTTAAATTTTGGCCCCTTTTGGCCACCAATTCCTGAACTGTTGGGACCTCAACTCCCAAAATCAATCGAAACCTTCCTTTTGTGGTCATAAACCTTGTGTTAAAATTTCATAGATTTCTATTTACTTATACTAAAGTTATTGAGCAGAAACCAAGAAAAATGTTTATTTGGGACCTTTTTTTTTGCCCTTAATTCCTAAACTGTTGGGACCAAGACTCCCAAAATCAATCCCAACCCTCCTTTTGTGGTCATAAACCTTATTTTAAAATTTCATAAATTTCTGTTTACTTATACTAAAGTTATTTTGCGAAAACCAAGAAAAATGGTTATTTGGGACCTTTTTGAACCTTTATTCCTAAACTGTTCGGACCAATGTTCCCAAAGCAATCCCAACCTACCTTTTATGGTCATAAACCTTGTGTTTAAATTTCAAAGATTTGTTTTTACTTATACTAAAGTTATAGTGCGAAAACCAAATGTCTTCCGACGATGACGCCAAGATCAAACCAATATACGACCAAAAAATTTCCAATTTTTGTGGTCGTATAAAAACCGAACCATGTCGACACCGAATTTCGAACGCTTTTTGAAGGCTTGTTAGTAAATATGTTTCTAAAATTTACCTGTGAAAATCTATCGATAGCAATCAAAACAAAAAAGTATTTTCTACTATTTGCATGGTTTAGTTAAACAAACACAGGAAGACAGAGTATCCCCGAGGGTATTTGAGGTTTAATGAACTGGTGAGTTGTTATTACAAACTAATTAGCAATTTTTGTGTCTTTGTAATCAGTTATCAAATGATTTGTTTGTAAAGAAACGTTAAACTGGTCAGCTGCCCTATCGCCAAAAAGGACAAGAATGGAACTTTGCCTTAGATCAATTAAATGCTCCTTACTCAAATATTTGCGGTCATAAATTGTTAACTGCAATTCAGTAGCTAACCTGTTTAATTAAACATTAGTTTTAAAGCGTTTCACTGGATTAAGAAGTCGTGCAAGACTTTCGAATTATATTGACGGGATGCCGGATTCCTTTTAGAGGCCCTTTATATATAATAAGATGCTCCTCCTCCGTTATCTATGTGTCAACGATAAAATCCAAGGATACCTGGACCCCTGCTATTGTTTTGCTCTTATCTTGTGGCAAAGTTTGATCAGCGGGTGACCAGTTTAGTCCGAGAACTACAGAATATTGAAAATGACGATATCGATTCAACGACGGAATCATCTTTTGACAGTGACTGAGAATCTGAATTGGTCACTGAATTAACGGATTAAAAAATAATTATATAAAGCAAAATCGCTCCACATTGGACATCATTGAATGAATTAGACTATTTACCGGATTTGTAATCGCATAAGCAACACGACGGGTGCCACATGTGGAGCAGGATCTGCTTACCCTTCCGGAGCACCTGAGATCACCCCTAGTTTTTGGTGGGGTTCGTGTTGTTTATTCTTTAGTTTTCTATGTTGTGTCATGTGTATTATTGTTTTTCTGTTTGTCTTTTTCATTTTTAGCCATGGCGTTGTCAGTTTGTTTTAGATTTATGAGTTTGACTGTCCCTTTGGTATCTTTCATCCCTCTTTTATACATTTACACAACAAGGATTGTGATTGACGAAGTGGCGTTTAATTTATATAAAAAAAGGAAAAATATGTCTATCTTCATCTACCTTGATTTTTACATTTACATCTAAATCATCGTGAAAATAAATTGTTGTCTGTTGTGTCACCTATCGTGCCTTGTCACTAAGTAAGTGCCAAAATTATTTTGGTGTCGACTTCTGTTTACCTCTTTAATCCGAACACCTGTGAAAACCGAACAAAACGCAAAGTCCAGTAGGTGTTCAGTTTGGACAGGTTTCACTGTATAAGTATTTCAATTAATTTGAAATTGTACCACAATGTTCATACCATTAATTAGAAGGTTAGGATTTATTTTAAAGGTTATTGGGCAAACAGTCTAGAAATTAAGGGTAATAAAGTGGCTAAAAACAAGCATTTTTGAAGTTTCAGGACAATAACTTATGTTTAACTGTATGGATCACTCTGTCATTGTACATTTGTTCCACAAGGTTCCATATAAAGAAGGGAATGCTTGGTGTCAGTTTTTGGGTTAATATCCCTGAACATTTAGTAATTATTGTAAAATGTAAATGTAAAAAATAAAAAAATAAACATTTTTGTATTTTCCAGTCAATAACTTGTGTTTAAGTGTATAAATCTCTCTGAAATTATACCACAAGTTTCCATACTACAAATGGATGGTTATAGGGGTAATGGATCAAATCATTAAGCAATAATGGGCAAAAAAGGGGTGAAACAAGGGTTTTTCTGGTTAAAAGGACAATTTAGACATTTAAAGCAGTGATAAGGAGGTAATCTAATTCCAATTAAAATACATAGAATTCTGTTATATATATGTTTGATTGCTTGATTACATCCCTTACACTGCTTGAAAATTATGTTGAAGGAAGTGATAATTGTCTTGAGATGTGTAGCTGTAAATTTATTTTTAGAAGTTACTGTTAATTAATATTAATTTTAACCATGACTGTAAATTGTAAACTTTTAACTTGAATTGAGATTATTTTTGGAATAAGGGATGGGGAAGGTGAAAAAAATGGGGGGGTGAGGGGTATTTTTTATGCCCCACCTATGATAGTAGAGGAGCATTATGTTTTCTGGTCTGTGACTCCGTTCGTCCGTCCAGTTAAAGTTTTTGGTCGAGGTAGTTTTTGATGAAGCTGAAGTCCAATCAACTTGAAACTTAATACACCTGTTCCCCAGGATATGATCTTTCTAATTTTAATGCCAAATTATAGTTTTGACCCCAATTTCATGGTCCACTGAACATAGAAAATGATAGTGCAAAGTTCAGGTTAAAATTTTTGGTCAAGGTAGTTTTTGGGGAAGTTAAAGTTTCATCAACTTGAAACTTAGTACACATGTTCCCTATGATATGATCTTTCTAATTTTAATTCCAAATTAAAGTTTTGACCCCAATTTCACGGTCCACTGAACATAGAAAATGATAATGGGAGTGGGGCATCCGTGTACTATGGACACATTCTTGTTTTTTCTCATTTCAGATTCAGAAATTAAAAGAATTTTTCTTCAAATATTTTTGTTTGATGGGACTTATATTCAACAGCATAGTGAATTGCTCAAAAGCAAAAAAAAAAATGTTTTTTAAGTTCATTAGACCACATTCATTTTGTGTCAAAAACTTTTGCTGTGTCAACTATTTAATCACAATCCAAATTCAGATCTGTATTAAGTTTGAATGTTGTGTCCATACTTGCCCCAACTGTTCAGGGTTCGACCTCTGCAGTTGTATAAAGCTGTGCTCCGTGGAGCATCTGGTTTTAGTTTCCAGACAATAAATTGTGTTTAAGAATATGGATCTCTCTGAAATTGTACTACAAGGTTCCATGCTACAAGAAAAGGTTAGGATCGAGTTTGGGGGTAATTGCTCCAAGGGGGGGATTCAAAAAGTTTAGGGGATTCAAATTTTTTTCTTAAAAATTTTTCAAATTTCAAATTTTTTAAAATTTCAAGAAGAATCTTTAATTGCACAATTGCACAGTATTGTGCAATAGATTTGTAAGATCTTGACATTTATTTTGTGTCAGAAACCTATACTATGTCAAAAATTTGATCACAAATACAAATTCAAACAGAATCAAGCTTGAATATTGTGTCCAAATATGCCACAACTGTTCAGGGTTAAACCTCTGCGGTCGTATCATCAGGCTGCACTCAGCAAAGCATTTTATTTAAACAATGGGTTTAATTGATTTGAAATTCTCAAAGGAGCTTTCAGACATCTGTTATTATTAAAAATGAATGTATGAACAAGATATACCTTATTTGAGATTATGGGTTATTTTCTGAAGAAGGGTTACAACCAAAATTAAATTATAGTGTTATAACTAGCAACTTTAATCATGAATATTCTCATCAACACACATATATATATATATAATTGACTTTCCATTTTGTAGATTAAAGTGGAAAATTTTCATCAGTTAGAAGGAGATGGCAGCCCTGCCAAAAAAAGGACAAAGAAGAATTTTCCTTTTCCTGTAGACCTAGAATTAGAACATGTGTTAGGGTCAATGCCCAGAAAGGTAAAATAAAACATGTGTTATGGTCAATGCCTAGAAAGGTAAAATAAAACATGTGTTAGGGTCCATGCATAGAAAGGTAAAATAAAACATGTGTTAGGGTCCATGCCTAGAAAGGTAAAATAAAACATGTGTTAGGGTCCATGCATAGAAAGGTAAAATAAAACATGTGTTAGGGTCCATGCATAGAAAGGTAAAATAAAACATGTGTTAGGGTCTATGTCTAGAAAGGTAAAATAAAACGTGTTATGGTCAATGCCTAGAAAGGTAAAATAAAACGTGTTAGGGTCCATGCCTAGAAAGGTAAAATAAACATGTGTTAGGGTCCATGCCTAGAAAAGAAAAATAAAACATGTGTTAGGGTCCATGCCTAGAAAGGTAAAATAAAACGTGTTAGGGTCCATGCCTAGAAAGGTAAAATAAACATGTGTTAGGGTCCATGCCTAGAAAGGAAAAATAAAACATGTGTTAGGGTCCATGCCTAGAAAGGAAAAATAAAACATGTGTTAGGGTCCATGTCTAGAACGGTAAAATAAACATGTGTTAGGGTCCATGCCTAGAAAGGTAAAATAAACATGTATTAGGGTCCATGCCTAGAAAGGTAAAATAAACATGTGTTAGGGTCCATGCCTAAAAAGGTAAAATAAAACATGTGTTAGGGTCCATGCCTAGAAAGGTAAAATAAATCATGTGTTAGGGTCCATGCCTAGAAAGGTAAAATAAAACATGTGTTAGGGTCCATGCCTAGAAAGGAAAAATAAAACATGTGTTAGGGTCCATGCCTAGAAAGGAAAAATAAAACATGTGTTAGGGTCCATGCCTAGAAAGGTAAAATAAGCATGTGTTAGGGTCCATGCCTAGAAAGGTAAAATAAAACATGTGTTAGGGTCCATGCCTAGAAAGGTAAAATAAATCATATGTTAGGGTCCATGCATAGAAAGGTAAAATAAATCATGTGTTAGAGTCCATGCCTAGAAAGGTAAAATAAACATGTGTTAGGGTCCATGCATAGAAATGTAAAATAAATCATGTGTTAGGGTCAATGCCCAGAAAGGTGAGATAAAACATGTGTTAGGGTCTATGCCTAGAAAGGAAAAATAAAACATGTGTTAGGGTCCATGCCTAGAAAGGTAAAATAAAACATGTGTTAGGGTCCATGCATAGAAAGGTAAAATAAACATGTGTTAGGGTCCATGCCTAGAAAGGTAAAATAAGCATGTGTTAGGGTCCATGCCTAGAAAGGTAAAATAAAACATATGTTAGGGTCCATGCCTAGAAAGGTAAAATAAAACGTGTTAGGGTCCATGCCTAGAAAGGTAAAATAAAACATGTGTTAGGGTCCATGTCTAGAAAGGTAAAATATAAACATGTGTTAGGGTCCATGCCTAGAAAGGTATAATAAAACATGTGTTACTGTCCATGCCTAGAAAGGTAAAATAAAACATGTGTTACTGTCCATGCCTAGAAAGGTAAAATAAAACGTGTTAGGTTCTATGATAGTAGAGTAGCATTATGTTTTCGGGTCTGTGCGTCTGGTTAATCATCTGTCTGTTCTTGTGTCCATTCGTTTGTCCCTCTGGCCCCGCTTCAAGATTATGGTCAAGGTAGTTTTTAATGAAATTTAGGGCCAATCAACTTGAAAATTCGTACACATGTTACCTTTGATATGATCTTTCTAATTTTAATGCCAAATTAGAGTTTATATCCAAATTTCACAGTTCACTGAACATAGAAAATGCTAGTGGGAGTGGAGACACATTCTGGTTGTCATGTATATTTGAATTATGGCTTCAAAATATTTTAGTGCAAAACTGTAACTGCCAAAAAGTCTCATTTTCAGATCATATTATCAAAATTTAGTTTGTATTAAATGGCCATTTCAGGAAAAAACAGTCAATTTCAGGGCCAAATTATGGCTGATATCATGCCTCATAATTACGACATGCTAATAACTTCTGAAAAAAGGAAAAACATAGCTTTTGCTATATTTATTTAAAGATGGTCTTGTGTTTGTTTGGTTAAACTTACAAAGCTTTTGTACTTTGTTATAAGTGTGTAATCTCAAAGTGCATATGGAAGTTTGCTAAAGCATTTTCCGTAGTAGTTCCATTGCACTAGTCGTTTACATTTGTCTCAGTTGTTATATTTATTGATCATTTTGCAAATGTACAATTTACAGGAAGTCTAAACTTTCTACCAACAAAAGTAAAAATCAGAGTTTTCAGAATGTTTTAGTGTTATGACTCTTTGACTTGTTTAAGTAAGATTTGAACAGCTGTTTTTTACACATTTTATTTTTATTTGTTTTGTGATAGATGTAAGCCAGTGGCAGGATTCAGGTGTTTGATAACTAAAAATGTAACTTTACATGGTCCTTATAATTTTCTTTCAGGAATTCATATTAGAAAGATGTAAACCTGATTTAAAGCCATTAACTTTGGAGGTGAATCTGACCTTGAAAGATGCCCTTGATAGAGTATTACGTTTACCATCAGTGGCCAGTAAGCGTTACCTAACAAACAAGGTAGGTTAATCTGACCTTGAAAGATGCCCTTGATAGAGTATTACGTTTACCTTCAGTGGTCAGTAAGCGTTACCTAACAAACAAGGTAGGTTAATCTGACCTTGAAAGATGCCCTTGATAGAGTATTACGTTTACCTTCAGTGGTCAGTAAGCGTTACCTAACAAACAAGGTAGGTTAATCTGACCTTGAAAGATGCCCTTGATAGAGTATTACGTTTACCTTCAGTGGTCAGTAAGAGTTACCTAACAAACAAGGTAGGTTAATCTGACCTTGAAAGATGCCCTTGATAGAGTATTACATTTACCTTCAGTGGCCAGTAAGCGTTACCTAACAAACAAGGTAGCTTAATCTGACCTTGAAAGATGCCCTTGAAAGAGTATTACTTTGACCTTCAGTGGCCAGTAAGCGTTACTAACAAACAAGGTAGGTTAATCTGACCTTGAAAGATACCCTTGATAGAGTATTACGTTTACCTTCAGTGGCCAGTAAGCGTTACCTAACAAACAAGGTAGGTTAATCTGACCTTGAAAGATGCCCTTGATAGAGTATTACGTTTACCTTCAGTGGCCAGTAAGTGTTACCTAACAAACAAGGTAGGTTAATCTGACCTTAAAAGATGCCCTTGTTAGAGTATTACATTTACCTTCAGTGGCCATTAAGCGTTACCTAACAAACAAGGTAGGTTAATCTGACCTTGAAAGATGCCCTTGATCGAGTATTACATTTACCTATAGTGGCCAGTAAGCGTTACCTAAAAAACAAGGTAGGACAATCTGACCTTGAAAGATGCCCTTGATAGAGTATTATGTTTACCTTTAGTGGCCAGTAAGCATTACCTAACAAACAAGGTAGGTTAATCTGACCTTGAAAGATGCCCTTGATAGAGTATTACATTTACCTATAGTGGCCAGTAAGCGTTACCTAAAAAACAAGGTAGGACAATCTGACCTTGAAAGATGCCCTTGATAGAATATTATGTTTACCTTCAGTGGCCAGTAAGCATTACCTAACAAACAAGGTAGGTTAATCTGACCTTGAAAGATGCCCTTGATAGAGTATTACGTTTACCTTCAGTGGCCAGTAAGCGTTACCCAACAAACATGGTAGGTTAATCTGACCTTGAAAGATGCCCTTGACAGAGTATTACATTTACCTTCAGTGGCCAGTAAGCGTTACCTAACAAACAAGGTAGGACAATCTGACCTTGAAAGATGCCCTTGATAGAGTATTACGTTTACCTTCAGTGGCCAGTAAGCGTTACCTAACAAACAAGGTAGGTTAATCTGACCTTGAAAGATGCCCTTGACAGAGTATTACATTTACCTTCAGTGGCCAGTAAGCGTTACCTAACAAACAAGGTAGGTTAATCTGACCTTGAAAGATGCCCTTGATAGAGTATTATGTTTACCTTCAGTGGCCAGTAAGGGTTACCTAACAAACAAGGTAAGGTGAATTTGACCATGAGATCTTGGATACTTTCTTCCAGACGTTGCTTTTTTCTTGCTGATTTCATTGTCTCTACATTTATGATTTTCTACCAAAGTTTTGACTTGAGAGAAAACTCAAAATTTGTAAATGTCTGATGTTTTTGTTTGGTCAAAAATCCTTAAAATAGTGAACATTTACTTCTTTACCATGTTTACAATTTATCATTGATACTGGTATAATGCTTTTAATCTGTGACCAGGTATAGCATATCTAACCCTTACAATGTTCATCTGAGACGACTCTGGTAAAGCAGGATGCCTAAATCTTATGGTCTGTAAACAAATCAGAAGCTTTTAAAATTGTAAGATTTCTTAGATATATTATTTTGTTTTTAGTTGTCCTGGATCCCTGAAAAAAATACACATTTATTTAAAAAAAAAATAGTGAAGACTATAGCTACTCAATGGATTGATTGCAGTAATAAGTTTTCTGCAAATTTGCATAATTGACAAATCAGAAAAGAAACAAGTATACCTGTGTTTTGTTCCTATTTGTTTTTTACCATTAGCCTTAGAGAATTTGGTAAGTTTTCAGCAACACTTTTGATTTCAGTTACATATATTGTGTAATCAACCTCTCCCATTGTTTTAAACTCTGAACCTTTAAACTTTATAGTGTATTTGTACAGCCTATTGGAACCAACTGAATTTCTTTTCTTGGAATTGTCCATCCTTTTGGGTAAATTTTTGAAGCTATATTAAGAATGTCTATTTCATAGTAAATTTTGCTCTATTTGAATTTTTGCTTGTGATTGTAATGGGTTGTAATTGCTGAAGATGCTGCTATTGACTATATCATCTTTGGACTTAAACCATTTAAAACAAAAATATGTAACAATGACACATTTAAATGTAACTCCCTTGAAACCATTTGATAGAAAGCCCTCATAAAAGGTAGAACTGTTAGCTGTTATATGTTATGTATGTTGCTGACCATTTTGATTCTTCTAAATACTTGACAGGACTAATGAGACTTAGACTCTTTTTTTTAGTATTGTGATACACACAAAGCTCTTATATTCGATACTATTGTTTTCCATTTTATGTAGTTGACCAAATTACACTACCATTTTCATTTGACAACTCTTATTAAAGTTATGGGATTTTTCCATATTTTGACTATCTTCCCACAATGAAACAATGTGACGCACAATTTCATTCTCATTATGTTCCTTTGATATTTGGATCTTGGGCATGCATGTTTGCTCACTATAGGTTCTTTAATTGATATGCATGTATTGTTAAATTTGTTCTCATCCTGAACATTCTTTGAATATTTAGCACTGGACATTAAGTGAACAAAAGTCTAATCAATAATTTATTTTCAGGTAGACAGATGTGTGACTGGATTAGTTGCCCAGCAGCAGTGTGTTGGAGCATTACACACACCACTGGCTGATGTAGCTGTTACAGCACTGTCTTATTTTGATAAAGTAAGTTCATTAAGTCTTAGTCAGGTAGACAGATGTGTGACAGGACTAGTTGCCCAGCAGCAGTCTGTTGGACCATAACACACACCACTGGCTGATGTAGCTGTGACAGAACTGTCTTATTTTGATAAAGTAAGTTTATTATGTCTTAGTCAGGTAGACAGATGTGTGACAGGATTAGTTGCCCAGCAGCAGTCTGTTGGACCATGACACACACCACTGGCTGATGTAGCTGTGACAGCACTGTCTTAATTTGATAAAATAAGTTTATTATGTCTTAGTCAGGTAGACAGATGTGTGACAGGATTAGTTGCCCAGCAGCAGTGTGTTGGACCATAACACACACTTCTGGCTGATGTAGCTGTCACAGCACTGTCTTACTTTGATAAAGTAAGTTTATTAAGTCTTAGTCAGGTAGACAGATGTGTGACTGGACTAGATGCCCAGCAGCAGTCTGTTGGACCACTACACACACCACTGGCTGATGTAGCTGTGACAGCACTGTCTTATTTTGATAAAGTAAGTTCATTAAGTCTTAGTCAGGTAGACAGATGTGTGACAGGATTAGTTGCCCAGCAGCAGTCTGTTGGACCACTACACACACCACTGGCTGATGTAGCTGTCACAGCACTGTCTTACTTTGATAAAGTAAGTTCATTAAGTCTTAGTCAGGTAGACAGATGTGTGACTGGACTAGATGCCCAGCAGCAGTCTGTTGGACCACTACACACACCACTGGCTGATGTAGCTGTTACAGCACTGTCTTATTTTGATAAAGTAAGTTCATTATGTCTTAGTCAGGTAGACAGATGTGTGACTGGACTAGTTGCCCAGCAGCAGTCTGTTGGACCACTACACACACCACTGGCTGATGTAGCTGTGACAGCACTGTCTTATTTTGATAAAGTAAGTTCATTATGTCTTAGTCAGGTAGACAGATGTGTGACAGGACTAGTTGCCCAGCAGCAGTCTGTTGGACCATAACACACACCACTGGCTCATGTAGCTGTGACAGCACTGTCTTATTTTGATAAAGTAAGTTCATTAAGTCTTAGTCAGGTAGACAGATGTGTGACAGGACTAGTTGCCCAGCAGCAGTCTGTTGGACCATAACACACACCACTGGCTCATGTAGCTGTGACAGCACTGTCTTATTTTGATAAAGTAAGTTCATTATGTCTTAGTCAGGTAGACAGATGTGTGACAGGACTAGTTGCCCAGCAGCAGTCTGTTGGACCATAACACACACCACTGGCTCATGTAGCTGTGACAGCACTGTCTTATTTTGATAAAGTAAGTTCATTATGTCTTAGTCAGGTAGACAGATGTGTGACAGGACTAGTTGCCCAGCAGCAGTCTGTTGGACCATAACACACACCACTGGCTCATGTAGCTGTGACAGCACTGTCTTATTTTGATAAAGTAAGTTCATTATGTCTTAGTCAGGTAGACAGATGTGTGACAGGACTAGTTGCCCAGCAGCAGTCTGTTGGACCATAACACACACCACTGGCTCATGTAGCTGTGACAGCACTGTCTTATTTTGATAAAGTAAGTTCATTATGTCTTAGTCAGGTAGACAGATGTGTGACAGGATTAGTTGCCCAGCAGCAGTGTGTTGGACCACTACACACACCGCTGGCTGATGTAGCTGTTACAGCACTGTCTTATTTTGATAAAGTAAGTTCATTACGTCTTGATTCAATGGAGGGCAACATGAGATTGATAGTTCATAGACATTAAAAATACTGAAGAAATAAAGATTTGTCTTGTTATATTTTATTTGACATATGATAGAAAAAACAATACTACAAAGCATATATAGGTGGTATTTACAAAACTTTAATAATCTAATAATATGGATACTTATCACACTCACTAAAAAGCAAAATGTAAATCAACAGGGTTTCCTCTAGTGATTGCAATTTTTGAATTTGACGAAAAAATAATAATTGTGTCGATTAAAATTCATCATTTGCGAAAGAATTTTGCAAAAGATATATATAACAATTAAATTTCATCAATCTTGTTTATTTATTTTGTTTCGGGTTTCTCTGAGTTTACCTGATCAGACAATACTCGGAATTCACCTTAGACTCGTTAAGATTTTGACAGAAAATCAATAATCAGCTGATTGCATATTATAGCTGTAGGCAACAAAGGACTAATTGATAAAGGTGTTGGTTGAATGATATGGTTAAATGATGTCCCTCACATGTGGCATAAAGGATTTATTAACCACTTTTCAACACAGATGTTGAATCTTTTGATGTCTCCTCTGCTTCTTTTATTAACGATGGTCCGGAAAAGAAAACTGTAGTTACGAAGAAATATATTCAACAGGTTGGGAACACTTTATATTATTTGATGAAATTTTTCCCCAGGAACTACATCTATCTGGTATTATCAAGACAAATCATGTCCAAGATTTTTTTTTATATTCCTGGACCTATATCTTCTTTATTAATAAAAGTAATAAAAGTAAGTGGACAAGTTTTTTCAAACATTATGATTTTCCCCCCTTTAAGCTAAAAAAAGCAAAGTTTTATTTTAAGGTAAATGTTTAGTGTTTATTCATTACAACAATGGGGCAAACTTCTCTTTTTTTGGGGGTGGGGGTGAGTAGAAAGAAGAAAAATTTAAAACATAAAATGTGAATATGTTACTTTGCGAAAAAAATAATAAAATAGCAAAAAATATATTGTTTTGGCGAAAGAGGTGGCGAAAAAAAATAAGAAAAACGGCAAATCAAGAACAAAATCTTTCAATAAAATAAAATTAGTAAACAACTAATTCATGGCCCCATTGCTTTTTATATTAAATTCCTCAATTTCAAGTAGGCACACCTCTTTTTCTTATGTTTAAATAAAGTGACAACATTGCATGTCACAGCAACACCTAATTGTGTTGTGTACTGAAAAAAATCAACATACCTTAATGGCATATAAGAAAGAACTGGTTCCTAGAACTTCAAATGTATCAGAACAGGTACTTCAAATCTGACAAACAGGCAAAATGTACCTCCTTTTAAAACTTTTACAATGTTTTCATTATTCAAAATTATATGTGTTCTGCTGCAATAAGTGATCACCAGTAATCTAGCTAAAATATTCTACATAATTTGAGAGTTACATCCATGGGAAGGAACTTTTTTGTGTTATATATGTACTACTTTCTGGGTTTTGCTTTCTGACTGAGACCGAATTAGTGGTGCTATATCTTAGCCAACAGATACAACTAAATACCTAGCTAGATGTTCATGTAAACATGGACATGAAAGTAAGGGACGAGGAAGTAGTCTCAGATATTTTTTGAGGTAAACTTATGAAAAATATTTACAGTTGTTCAGTGTTGATTGACACTTCATCATGACCTGACACTTCATCATGAACAGCAAAATTTGTAGAAAAAAAACAATCATATATTTTGTGTAAATATTCACAGACGTGGAGAAACAGCAGCTAAACAACACAAAAAGTACATCTAGTATTTCATATTACAATTTTAAAGAAAATACATCTCAGTTTATACATAGATATAATAAATAAGGCACACACACAATTTTACTCATAATTTGATATAAAACAAAATATGATATTTTCAATGGCTATATACAAATTTATACATTAACTTCTCAAGGCTGAGTATATAATATCTTTGCAGCAACTTATAAATCATTATATCCTTTTAAAACTTCATATTTTTGTTACATGGAATTTCTGAAAAGCCTGAATTTGAACTTTTATCACATAATTAATCTTTATGATTTATAGGTAGGATCAGCCACTGCTATAGGAGAACAACCGATCAAAGGCTTGATAGATCCAGCCTGTATGGCAAGGATGTCTGTTGGAGAAGCTCTCACTAATTTGGTGTTTGCCTGTATAACAGATCTGAAGGTAAGGTCAACATTTGGTAATTCAGATAATTTATTTTCAGCTGACCTTGCCCTTTTGGCATCTGTGTTTTTCTTCCATGGTTTTGTCTTTATTGTTCATTGTTGAAGGCAGAAATAGACTTTGGTTATCAGGAGCAACACAGACACTTCAATAATATATTTTAATTATCATTTAATAATATTTTTGAGCTAGAAATATTGAGCCATGATAGCCATATAAATATTTACATAAAAGGTGTTAAAAATTTAAGGCATATTACATAGTTGGAACTTGCAGGTACACTGAATTTGCCTTGCACAAAATTACATAAACTTGCTGAAAATTTACTGAAATCTATGCAACTTTTGGAAAATTTTAATTAAATATTCATCAGAACAAAAATCCCTTAACCTATCAGTATTCTTTAACATTAATCTCATGTTTAACAGCATAATAGATTATACAATCCATAAGTTTAATTGTCATATAATGTGCATCTAATTAGCGAAGACTGCCTTCAAGCATCCTATAACACAATTTTTAATTATTTTAACAAAGTGCAAATCTTATGGTAATCCCCAGTTATTGGTCAACATCAAACTATATAAATTATGTACAAAAAATCTTTAGATGTCTTTCAATTTGAAGTGCTGGAAACATGTACTGTCACTCTCTGTAACATACAAGAAACAGTAAAGAGACACCTATCACTAAGTCTAACAGACAATAACATATCAACTTATTCAGTTATATTTCAATGTACACTGTTACATGGCTATTTTGTTTGGTCACTAGTTGCCTTTGTGTGAAATTATAATGTATGTGTTCACTAAATGGATCGGATTCCAGTGTCTTCACCTGTTTATACTGTTTACCATCAGATGACACATGTTGCACTGATCTATCCCTACACACCACATACAGACTGCCATCTTGTAGTGTTGTCATACTCCTGGGTGGTGATGGTAATGTTAGAGTGTGATGTCTGTCATCAGTATAACTGTACCAGTACAGCTTGTTGTTGTTGTTGTTAGAGCTATCATAGTAGAATATTCTGTCACCAGAACCATGTAACCTGACAGGATAACAGTCAGTCTGTATTGTCTGTACCACCTCTCCTGTATGATGATCTATGATCAGTAGTCTGTTGTTACCACTTACAACTAACTTGTTGTTTATAGTTGTAATGCCTCTCCCCCACAACATTCCATGTACTGGTATTGATTTAAGTTTGAGTTTATTGTTTATGTCATACATCTCTATACGCACACTATTACACAGTGTAACAGCTACTGTAGAGTTGTTGACTGCTGTAACATAACATGGCATACCTTTTACAGGTATACTGTCTACCTGTGATCCATCTGTATTACAGATCAGTAGTCTCCTCTGCCAAAGTAAACACATCACCAGTCTACCATCATCCATCATCACTATACCTGTTATTCCAATCATTTTAGCACCAACTACTGATGGCAGGTCTATCTGATGATGTAGTGTGAAGATAGACTGTCCTAGTTTGTATGGCTGCATTTGATGTTTCTGCTTAATAACTGAAATACACAATTAGATATAACACAGTTTTAGACAAAAGAGGATTATTTTTTATAGAATGTTTCTTTTATTCCATGCATCAAAATGGGGGTAATTAACTGACAAAAAAACATTGTATCAAGAATTGTTATTTCAAATTAACCTTTTTCAATTAAATTCAACAAGATTTGAAATTGTTATTTTAATTTGACATCAATAAAAAAGAGATGTTTTCTTTCTTTGTAAATCCAATGGTTTTGAATAAATTGAGTAACAAATGAAAAAAGTTTAAAAATACTTGTTGAGTATACCTTGTCTGTCAGTTTTCACTTTGGACGATTGCCTTCTTACATAATGTAATATTTCCTGTAATAGTAAGGAAAAGTTTATCAATTTCATAATGACGTTTTCTTTGTTTATCCAGTGGTTGTTTAACTTTAGGTATTGAGCTGATTCAGAATGAGAAGGGAAATAAGTCAGTATTATCTTTGGATGATTGACATGATTGACATCTTACATAAAGTAATATCTTCTGTAATAGTAAGGAAAAGTTTATAAATTATAAATATAATATGTGATGTTTATTTTGTATATGCAATTAAATGTTATGTGAATTATTTTCTATAGTACTGGACAAGATAATAATTTAGTCATGCCAAATATTTCTTTATTTGAAACAAAGTGAAAGCTATACCCTGTTAAAGTTGAATCTTGAGTGTAAAAAAACAAAAAAACAACGACAACGTTATTGACGTCGCCGCAACAGTTACGACGCTTCATATAGTTCTATACTTGTATGAAATATATACCGTTTTGTTGGAGTTCGTGTTGCTCGGTCTTTAGTTCTTTATGTTACGTTTTGTGTACTATTGTATTGTATTTGTCTATTATATTTGGGTGCGTGCGGAGATCGCCAAGCTAGAAAACGGTTGACATTTTCTTCATTATGAACTAGAACTATTTTCGACCTTGGTGCCTTATTTTTGTTAAAATGTAAACACTGCGACGTGTTTTCAAAATCTTTGTTCCCATAAAACTTCATTTCATCAAGGTCTCTTCTTAGAATATCAGCCATCTGTCTGGCACAGGATAACAAATCAATATTTAAGTAAATTTAAGTTGTGTGGTAATTCTTAGTACATTTGGGTAAATTAATCTTATCTTTGTGCCGCATAAGCATCTCTATAATTCGACACATTCCTGACCCACGACATTATATATTTTATGCATTGCATGCGCTTCTTTTTATCACAATCCAGACCGGTTAGTAACCGTTGTACTTTACACGTCTGAAGACAAATATTTGCGTGAAACATTTTTGTATGATTTTTATTTCTGGAAATCAATCTGAAATCTACAACAGTCCTTTACCGAAAGTCGGACTGGACCTTTACTTTTATGTGCATTCGGGATTTACATAAATTGTAACTCGAATAATTCAGTCGTATTATTCAGCTTATGTACGAATGCTACATTTCTCGTGTGGGAGAATATCGGACATGGAAAGGGCTTGAATTATTCGAGTTACTCAAATTGAAACTCTGGAATATATTTCTAGCTGTTCGGAATTCGCGGAAACAAATGATTGTTTTTCGGCATTACGGTATTGAATCAATATGAGAGATACCAATTTTTTCTTTTAACAAATTCGAATACCAGTCAGTTTATAGGACTTTAGTTTGAAATAGGGGCGGTAATCAAGACCGTAACTAGGCCTTTTATTTTAGTGAGGCAGAGTAATTGAGCCGAGCGAAGCGAGGCGAAAATTTGTTGGCAGGTTATGGAATGAATGGTGCAAAATCCTGCATTCTGAGAATTTCCAGAGGGCTTGAACATGTTTAGAATTTGGACACTTTTTATATAAATTATTCATGTTTAAAGACATTTACTTACACCAAGGTTTTAACATCTTTATTTGTTTTTATATGTCAGATAAACTTCCAAATAAAAAATTGAGTCTGCTGCCAGAACATTAAACAAACATCGACTCAGTAGAAATTGTTATTCAAATGGCCAGTTACGTGAAATCGTTTCAGAATTTTTGGTCTTCTGACATCCTTATACCGATGAACATGGTGCATGGCAAGACCACAAAATCCATCGCCTCTCGTGCAAACCCTTTCCTAAGTTTGCAGTCGTCTCAGGGCAGAAAAAAGAATGTTCACAGCAGAGGATTGTCAATGGGATAGTTAATAAAAGCACAAGAACACGTTGTACATTTGTGTAAAATTCCTGAAAAAAGGAATTAAGCATTCCTTTACCATCATACACTCGCTGTTACAAAATATTAAACTCGCTTTTATGCTGACAAAAAGTAATCAAACTAGAGATAGAATGAGATAAGATACATGTATATGATTCTATATATAGAGTTAGTGTACTAGTTTGATATGGGTACAGGGGAATTTGTAACCTATTATAAAACTTTACGTTGAGTACTGTGTTTTCCGTTCAAGACTACGGCTTTTTAAAACGATATTGTTGGGTCAATTCAGGTTTCATTTTAATTAATTTGATATCAATAGAAGAAAAATTGTTACATGTTTATTTGTTTATTTGTTTATAATTGTGTTGTGAGGCGTTTTTTCTTTCTGTTGATATCATAAACACGAAATGCCTTCTCCTACGCGTCTATAAAAAAAAAAGAAAAAAAAAGTGTTTTTAAGTCAGGCTGCACACAGAACAACGTACAGAATGCTGTGATTTCTAATTGGAGTTATTTAGATAATTTCTATGAGGTTTAAGACAGCATAGGAGTGCTTGTTGGATTTATTCTAGACTGCAGAAAGTAGTTTCTCTTTCGTGTGTCCTTTCTTGGAGTAAGGGAGATAACTTGCGTAACTAACGACGAACGTTTTTAATCCCGTTTTCCGCTAGAGGCGTGCAATTACGTACACTTCGCCTTAAATGCTTTCTTCTTTGTTTGACCTTCATGCTATTTTTTAGTACCATTATAACAACTGTGATTGAAAGTTCTCATATTTAGAAAGATTGGTTGTCTTCATGTAATTGGCAAGATTGTAATGTCTCCAATTTTATCTAAACACTATACAGGAGAACTGGACTTTGATTTTTTTTATCATTGTAGTCTAATATTATGTTTCAAAATCTTTGCCTTTGACCTTGATATTGGAAATCTATGGTAACATTGTGAGTGAAGTCACTAATCTGTTCTCTGATTTGAAGATTGTAATTGTTGATGTATTAGCATACATTTGTTAATAATTTTATTTTGGATGTAACATGTCTTCTGATTGGCTGAAAGTGTTGTGTCTATCATCTCATAGACATAATTTTGTCATCAACGTTTAAGCCGGTTAAACATGAAATTTAGAATTAAATTATAAGGAATGACTGTAATATTTTTCTGTCTACTCAAAATAACATAAAAAATGAAGTGTCAATTACTATAACCATGTGTCTTATCAGATTTGGTTAAATTGTTATTATACTTCCAATCTTGGAGTGAGACTATATTGCATTCAACTTGTCTGTATGTCTGTGCATCAATTGATCTGTTATTCCAACAAATATCTCTTTAACATTTTTCACATCTTCTACTGAACACAATGACTTGATATTTGGTCAGCATATACAAATGTATACTTACATAATATTTGGTTTGTAACCTTATGGTCTTATGTTGATTATAAGTTTTTTTTTAAATAAATGAGAAGTAATATATGATAGGTTGAAAGTTTTTAAATGTGTATGCATTGAATAAATATATGCTGTTTATATTTGAGACTACATGTATGATTTGCTTGTAAAACTTGTATATGCTTATACAGGATAACATTTGGATGCCAGATAATGGATCTATATAAATTATTACTAAGGGTGCAAATTGTAACCCATTATTTTGCCTCTGAACAAGGTTCGTAAAGGATCAAAATCAGTCAAGCTATGAATCATCACAGGACACTGTTAATTATATATTGTTGCACGTTTTTAAAGTCTGATTTGGATTGGTATATATAAAAAATATGTTACTTACCTCTTCAAGCTTTTTGTGAATGTCCAGAAGACAAACAAAGTACTTGTTACACAGTGAGTCGTCCAATGGTCTGTTCTGTATCCTAATGAAGTCATCTTGTTTACTGGGGTCAAGTTGAAGAACACGTGTCATAAGGTCATCCCACAGTGTTTGGTATTCTTTTTCAGATATGGCTCCTTTGGTGTTGTGACTAAGATAGTTGTTCTTAAATTCCCTTAGTTCTTTTATCAATGTCTCTTCAACTGATGTCAGACTGCAGCAATTCAGTAAAATCAAACTGGCCAAGGTGATATCAAGATCATCTAATTTTACATTATTAGTTGTATACAAGCAGTGACAGTGATGCTTAGGTGGTCCTGGATTCTCTGTGTAGAGTAAATCCCATTGGCTATAGTTTAATGGAAGTTTCCTCCGATTCCTACAGTTGATAGTGTCCACACAACACTTTATATTGGTGTGACGTAGATGGAACAGGATGTGTATGACAGGTTTACTGTTGATGAAATCTTGTAGACATCCTAACCCTTTACCTTTGTAGTCATTCTCCAACCTCTCTCTGAAAACTGGTGTAACGATCTCTAGTATAACAGAACCAACTATAAAGTACCGTCTACGGTCATCTGTGTCCAGCCTATTGTAAAAGAAAAACGTTGAAAACTTAAGACATACTATTATTCTCTAGCTTTTGTATGTGATCTAATGAACCAACAATTGAGAAATGTCGACCAGTCCTCCCGGTCTATTTAATAGATAACAACAAGTTGCTATTCCAAGTGCAGCTGGATATGACTGCAGAGGTCCAACCCTGAACAGTTGGGGCAAAAAAGGGCACAAAATTCGCGCTTGATACTGGTCTGAATTTGGATTATATTTGACACATACTTAGTTATGTTTCTGACAAGAACTTAGAATTGGTTATATGACTTGAATTTATATTCAATTTTTCTTTTTTGTGCAACACACCATACTGTTACGAATTTCGACACCCCCCCCCCCCCTTTTTCCTCTAAAGAAAAAATAAATACCCCCCTTTTTTTTTGCTTTTGTGCAATACTTATAGATTATTACATGGCATTTTCCATATTGGCCTTGTATCAGCCCTACACTCCCATATCAAGCCAGAGGGCTTGAAATGGGTCGTGGGCTGATACCACGGTCTATATGTAAAAGAACATGTAATAATCTATTTATCACATATTTTCAAGCAAGAGAAAAAAGACAGCATATACCAAATTATGTTAGATATTTTCAACAAAAATAAAAAAAAACATTTAATGAAAAAAATTTAAGAAATGTATCACAGTGAGTAAACAAAGATTTGTGAAAAGTTTAACAAATAATTAACAAATATATATTAAATCTCAGAATTGTAAATTAGAAACAACTTAAAGTGTTACATTTCCAATAAATGCTTAGGAAGATCTAGAATAAACCATATCGCTATTATGATTTGGAAATATGTTCTGCTTGAACTTTCGATGTCATACAACAATCACTTTTCCATTGTGGCGTCATATATTTTCTAAATTCTTTATGAGGTTAAAATTTTACGGGAACTTTTGTGATTTCTACTGTTGATTTTTACATTTACTACAGCAGATTTGTCACTTTTGTAAATTTCTTTTCATTGTTCTCATTTTTAATTTTTGTATGAATTTACATGCATCGTCATATTTGATCTGTGAGAAACCTCTCCTGATCGTCTAGCTGCTTTGGATGACAACTTGTTTACAAATAGTTTTTGATTAACAGGTTACCGGAAGTTAAACTCGGGGGCTCGATATGAATTTCGAGGGCTGATATAGATATTGGTCCCGAGGGCTGATAACCAACCTTGACTTCCGGTTTTTATTGGCCATGCAAAAACGTACATATCAGTACAAAATATGTGATAAACTCTGATTATGCCATTAACCAGGTTTTCACCCTTTTTTGCCCTTAATTCCTAAACGGTTTGAGCCATAATCTCCAAAAGCCAATCCTAACCATCCCCTTGTTAATTTGGGCCCCTTGTTTGCCCTATATTTCTTAACTGTTGGGACCATAATCCCCAAATCAATCCCAACTTCCTTTTGTTGTTGTTAATCTGTGTTTAAATTTCAAAGAGATCCATTCACTTAAGCTAAAGTTATTGTCAAGAAACTAAATTTGTCTTTGGACGACATTGCAGACGACGCAGACGTCATCATAGTATTATACAAACCCCCAAAAAATTTTGCGATTGTATCAAAAAGAATCAACCAGATGCTCCGCAAGGCGCAGCTTTATATGACCACAGAGGTTGAACCCTGAACAGTTGGGGCAAGTATGGACACAACATTCAAGCTGGATTCAGCTCTAAATTTGGATTGTGATTAAATAGTTGACACAGCATAGGTTTCTGACACAGAATGAATGTGGTCTAATAAGCTTAAAATTTGTTTTTTGCCTTTGAGCAATTCACTATGCTGTTGAATATTAATCCTCTCCAAAAAATGTTTGAAGAAATTTTCTTTTTATTTATGAAATCTGAAATGAGAAAAATTTAACCCCCAACCCCCCCAATTTTTTTTTCACATCCCCCTTTCCCTTATTCCAAAACTGATCTCAATTCAAATTACTAATGGAGTTTGCAACAATAACTACTCATTTAAATACATCATAAAATATTAAAATGTAAAAAAAGTGCTTGTTATCACTGAATGGTAAAGATTGTTTTAATTTATCAGTTGGTAGTAAAAGTGAATATACATTGTATATTGTTTAAAACAATGATTTAAGTTGATTCAACTACTATTCTGGACAAAGAAAGATAACTCCAATTGAAAATTTCTTGGTATTGCACAATATTGTGCAATAAGATATTTCTTGCTATTGCGCAATACTGTGCAATTGAAAATACTTGCTATTGCACTATACTGTGCAATTGAAGATTTCTTGCTATTGCGCAATACTGTGCAATTGAAAATTTCTTGCCATTGCACAATACTGTGCAATTGAAGATTTCTTGCTATTGCTGAATACTGTGCAATTGAAAATTTCTTGCTTTTGCACAATACTTAATATAATAATTTTGGATCCTGATTTGGACCAACTTAAAAACTGGGCCCAAAATCAAAAAAATAAGTACATGTTTAGATTCAGCATATCAAAGAAGCCCAAGAATTAAATTTTTGTTGAAATCAAACTTAGTTTAATTTTGGACCCTTTGGACTTTAATGTAAACCAATTTGAAAACGGGACCAAAATTAAGAATCTACATACACAGTTAGATATGGCATATCAAAGAACCCCAGTTATTCAATTTTTGATGAAATCAAACAAAAAGTTTAATTTTGAACCAACTTGAAAACTGGTCCAATAATAAAAAATCTAAGTACATTTTTAGATTCAGCATATCAAAGAACCCCAAGGATTCAATTTTTGTTAAAATCAAACTAAGTTTAATTTTGGACCTTTCGGACCTTGATGTAGACCAATTTGAAAACGGGACCAAAAATTAAGAATCTACATACACAATTAGATTCGGCATATCAAAGAACCCCAATTAATCAATTTTTGATGAAACCAAACAAAGTTTAATTTTGGACCCTTTGGGCCCTTTTAAATTCCTAAACTGTTGGGACCAAAACTCCCAAAATCAATTCCAACCTTCCTTTTATGGTCATAAACCTTGTGTTTAAATTTCATAGATTTCTATTTATTTATACTAAAGTTATGGTGCGAAAACCAAGAAAAATGCTTATTTGGGCCCCTTTTTGGCCCCTAATTCCTAAACTGTTGGGATTTCAACTCCCAAAATCAATCCCAACCTTCCTTTTGTGTTCATAAATCTTGTGTTTGAATTTCATTGATTTCTATTTACTTATACTAAAGTTATTGTGCGAAAACCAAGAATAATGCTTATTCGGGCCCTTTTTTGGCCCCTAATTCCTAAACAGTTGGAACCAATACTCCCAAAATCAATCCCAACCTTCCTTTTGTGGTCATAAACCTTGTGTCAAAATTTCATAGATTTCTATTTACTTAAACTAAAGTTATAGTGCGAAAACCAAGAAAATGCTTATTTGGGGCCTTTTTGGCCCCTAATTCCTAAACTGTTGGGACCAAAACTTCCAAAATCAGTCCCAACCTTCCTTTTGTGGTCATAAACCTTGTGTTAAAATTTCATAGATTTCTATTTACCTTAACTAAAGTTATAGTGCGAAAGCCAAAAGTATTTGGACGACGACGACGCTGACACCAACGTGATACCAATATACGACCAAAAAATTTTCAATTCTTGCGGTCGTATAAAAACTGTATTGTCAGTTGACTCACATTCTCAATCGTTATATCACATTTAACAGAACCAGCGCTGAAGTAATGCCTATTATCCTCTTTATACATCCTGCAGTAATATTGTCCCAAGTGTTTATGAAACTTAATTCACAGGTTTTTATCAGCAATGCCTTGTACAAAATAAAAAAAATCTAACAATATTGAGAGGATAGAATATCAAGTAAGGGATTCCATAGCGGAACATCATAATATATTCTCACAATTTGTCATGAATGAAAACATCAAAAAAGACAAATTTAAATAGAAATGTCATGTTGAGATAGGAGTGATTAATATAAAAGGGGGAATTCAAAATAGCAATGAAATGTTTTAGAGGAACTTACTTTTAAGAGAGGAGAGTATTTATCAAATTAAGGGAATATTATATGGGGAACTGAATATTGTCAAGTGAGGAAATATAAACTTTGGAGAAAATTAAAGAAAATAGTATTGAGAGAAGAGAGATTATTAAGAGGAACACTGAAGAGAATGAATATTTTGGTCTGGGTCGTTGTGTTATGATATGTATAAGATTATTATAATCCTATTATGTAGGGTCAAAGTGAAATAATGACAGGAATAAGGGATATCTGTTAACTTAAAGTTACTCTGAGTAAAGTAAATGATAATATGAATTAGTTTTATTTAAATATTATATTACATAATTGACCAAATTGTTTCAGAAGAGCTTCTTTACTTTCACTTTTGTTATAGATGATATTTTCTCTTTTTGATAGCTGCAAATTATCAATAAAGTATAGTAAATCATTTTCTAACTAACCTTTTGCTCATATCAATTTGTTTTTGTTGGTTAGCCTGTAGAGATTTGCTTTCTGGAAAACAGTTAACCAAAGATGGACAACACTTTATAGATGGAAATCCCCATTACTATTTTTAGAATTAAATAACTTAGCTTGAAAAAAAAGCATTATCTCCCTTTTGATATAATTTTAAGGTGGCAGAAACCAGTTATTCTTCAATAAATCTTTAGAATTTCATGGATTTATGATTTTTTTTTCTTGAAAATTCATTCAAGCTTATATACAAATAAAATGTATGGTTTCAAGGAACTAAGATGTGTGCGTGCTTATGTTAATATATAGAAAACCTTTAAATTTGGGTGTCTGTCCAGCATGGAAATTTAAAAATTTATAAATGCATTGCAAATAAGGCAAAAAATGTGATGCTCTGATACCAATCTAATCCTCACCTGCAAAATCCTGCTAAAAGATGACAAGAATTTTAGCCAAAATTCAAGAGGGAAAGGATATTCAGTGAATAAGGGCCTTGTCCAAACCTATCCTTACCATCAAAATCTCAAGATATTTTTGTTTACATAAAACTGAATTTTTCCCCCACTTTGATTGGATGCCGTCAAGTGAGGAGACCACAATTTTGACATCTGATTGGACCTATATGTGAAGGAAATCCCCAACCTGTGTATGCAACTACTTACTTGTGTAGTACAATAGCCTAGAATTTACATTCATTTATTTTTTCAGTCCACATGATGCAATTATATACCTCAATACTTAACTATAACAAAATTTCTGCGTGGGACACATGTTCTGGTACACCAAAACTGGTACCTGCCACCTAAGCAGGAGATAGATAATCTAATGAATTTAAGAAAATAAAATAAAATCCAAATGTACAAAATACTAGTATATCTTAAAATTGATGTTTTATTATAAGTTTTCTTTTGAGTCAAGTGGTTAATTACAATACAAGTTATGTTCTTTTTTTTATTTTTACTGTTTTATTTTACTTTAAAAACATTGTGAAGGCTCTATTTATATGAATTGTTGCAGCATGTGCTTGTATTGGGGTTGTAAGCAGCGAATATTAACTATATTAAAATTCATTACTTTCACTGTATTGATGATCAGGAAATATTACATTAATAACATTAACTGTACCAATTTTCCTGCACCAGATCCGCATTTCGATAATACATGTCTCTTCAGTGATGCTCGTGGCCAAAATATTTGAAATCCAAAGCTTATATTAAAGACAAAGAGCTATAATCCAAAAGGTCCAAAAAGTATAGCCAAATCTTAAAAGTATAGCCAAAAATAAAGTGACAAAATCAAAAAAATAAATGAAAATAGAAATAAGTTGAAACTAAAAACGAAACTTTATTCATTTAATGTTATCATTTCCCTTCTTAAATAGAAAACTTGATGATAACAGAAGACTAAAGGAACTTGGTGTGACATTGGATTAAGATGTTGCTATATGTTAAAAAGAAATTCCTGGAATACAAACATTAACTGACTGTAAACCTCTCTTGAACATGCTATTTATTTGTAAATAAATGCAGTTAGATCAGTGAAAGTCAAGGGAGGGAGGGGGGGGGGGGGGGGGGGGGGGGGGAATAATAAAGAATCTACCAATGTGCAGCAAAGATTGGCACTTTTGAAATGAAGTTATAACTAAGAAAATTTAAAAGGACCTTATCCTGATTGACACATTTAATGTGACTAGATCAAGAAGACAGCAAATACAGGTACAAAAATCAAGACGACCTTTTTCTAGTATAAAAAATTATGAAAAGATACCTATTTTTTTTAAGAATATATATCTTTAAGTTTCTAACTTGCACAGACTAACTTTTACATGTTATTTTCATGGAAAGACAATATTTCCATATTGAATTTTCATGTGAAAAGAAAATCTGAAATATAAAGCAGAAATATTCAAAATGAAGAGATCGACCTGATAATATGGAGGAATTCATCCGATGACTCCAATGTAATTGCCCTTTATTGACAATTTTTATCATTTTCATTATCAGCAAGGGAAGATGTAATAACAAGTCAAATTTTGCTGATAAAGTTAGTAAAGTGCCACTCTTTATAGGAGTGGTTGCTGTTAAATGAGTTTTTTTTATTGACCTGCTTTTGTGTTTTGAGCAAAAACTAAAGAAGATAGAGAGAAACTGAATAGACTAAATGATCAGCGATATAAGATTAACGAAAAAAAAAATTTGGGATAAACTTTTACTTTTGTCTTCAATTTTGAATATGGACCTAGACCAAGATGAGTGACACAGGCTCTTTAGGGCCCCTAGTTTTCAATTACCATAGGTAGGGATCTTACTTATAAGGAATCAAAAACATAGAATAGGTTGAAAATAGATACATTACAATAAAGGAACTGTAGCCATTTGATAATTGTAGGATGTGAAATGTAGTGGGAACTGGATGTGGCCAGCAAAGTTACCAGGTGAAGGGGCAGCATTACTGGATGCCTGTACAGCTATGTGTGATGTCATGAAAAAACTTGGTATAGCTGTTGATGGAGGCAAAGATTCACTCAGTATGGCTGCAAGGGTGGGGGATGAAACTGTTAAAGCACCTGGTTGGTAAATTAATATTAAATTTGTAGAATCTTAATTCTTTATCAAAACCAAAAAAAAAAATGTGCTAACATAAAGTGATTGTTGTAATCTTATACTTATTTGAATATTTGGGTTGTAATGCTGGTGTGATTTTACATTTATCTAAAATGAATTAATTGCACCATTTGAAATGATTTGTATATTTGGGTTACAACGCTAGTGTTTGTTTTACATATATCTAAAATGAATTAATTGCAGCATTAGAAGTATTATGTATATTTACAGGTACTTTGGTGATATCAGTGTATGCAGGATGTCCAGATATAACGGCCACTGTTACACCAGATCTCAAATGTCCAGATGGTCAAGGTTAGTTTTCATAGTTTGAAAAACTAAAAATCCTTCAAATATTGTTTCATCTCAGTTTCAAGTAGGTTCTACCAATCTTTCTATGCTTTAAACTAGTCCCCTTACAAAAATTTAGATGAAATATATTGCCATGGTGGCATTCAAATACCAAATACTATGATGGAAGGATAATGATTGCAATCAAACTTATTGAAAACTACATTCCTTTCCTGCTCATACCATTTAATGAAAACCTTTGTATTCTCAGTCATGTATCACATTATTAAATGTATATTCAAGGTTCATTATCCATAATGACATACTATGATATGCATGATGATAGAAAATATTTAGAAATTAAAAATCCATGATGAAGCAGTTAGCAGGAAAAACACAAGATTCTTAATGTTTAGTGTATATAAAAAAGAAGAGGTGGTATGATTGCCAATGAGACAACTCTCCACAAGAGACCAAAATGACACAGAAATTAAAAACTATAGGTCACCTTATGGCCTTCAAAAATTAGCAAAGCCCATACTGCATAGTCTGTTATAAAAGGCCCAGAATGACAATGTTAAACAATTCAAACGAGAAAACTAACGGCCTTATTTATATACAAAATGTATATGTAGTATGCTTTGGTTTATCAGGATTTCCGTTTACATATTATACAAGCAGTGTTTGAATGTAAATCATGGAAGTGCATCTTGTTCTGCAGCTCAAATGGTTTTTGGCCTTAAGGTCAAATTTTGTTATGAATATCTATTTGTTGTAGGCAGTTTACTGTACGTAGACTTGAGTTGTGGTAAACATAGGTTAGGAGGATCTTCATTAGCTCATTGTTATGGTCAGTTAGGTAACATCTCACCAGACCTAGATGACCCGGATATGTTTGTTAGTGCCTTCAATCTCACACAGAAACTTATCAAAGGTAGGTTTATAAACAGAACATACATATGTAAAGTAAAATTTCAAAAAGGAAACACGGAGTATGTCAAAGAGGCACCAATCTGACCAAAAAGCAGATAACAGCAAAGGCCACCAAGGGGTCTTCAACGCAGAAAAAAATTCCTGCACAACTTGAGGTGGTCCTCCGCTGGCCCCTGAATAAAATTGTGAAAATGGACGTCAAACTCAAAAACATTTATCATACATAAATACATGTTATTCTTTTTTGAAAATAAAAAAAGTAGGTTTTGTTCTCTAGCTTCTTTCACCTTGGTTCCTAACATATAGCAAAATATGGAAGACATTTTGAACTCCCTTATTACATAGTTTTTGGTTGTATTGCAGATAATATTTTATAAATGGAAAATCATTTACAAAATTACTACATACTGTGCAAGATCTACATGAGTAATTCATGTTGTTAGCTCCCTGTAGTAGTGAATTGCTCTTTATGACCCCTTCAAGAACAATTTGACCAAACTACATAAGAGGTTGTTATGAAATTAAATAATATCATTATTTGAAAAGGTGCAAAGACCAAAACTGTATTAGTCAGGAATATCATTGTTAACCACTTAGACCATTCCATTTCAGACAGGAAGTTGGTTTCTGGTCATGATATAAGTGATGGAGGATTAATAACATGTATTTTAGAGATGTCCTTTGCTGGTAACTGTGGATTAGACATTGACATTTCTTGTGATTCAGGTATGATATATTTTACATTGATATTTCTTATGATTAAAGTAGGATGGAGCTTACATGTAATATTGGGAGATATATTAGCAAATGTGTAAAGATTCTGGTAAGACAAGTTTGCATTACTGATATAAATGTGGAAGGTCAGTATTACCATTTAGCATTATTAAAAAGTAGCTGATGTATGTTGAATTGTAATGGCTCCTCGTTTTGTAGTGCCTTCTTGTCCCTCTTTTTGTAAAATAAAAGGAATGCAAACCATGTTTAGGGGTTCCTGTCACTTCATAGTTTTTGACTAATAGCAGCAATGTACAAGGAAATCAATGTGTGAGTGAACTCATTAATGTCAGTTAAATTCAGGGATACAAGATGCAATCAGCATTGCTTCTTCAGAAATATTCATAAAATGAAGTTTTTCATTCTAAAATATATATGAAACTATACCTTTCCAATGATGAAGTGGCCAAGAAACACCAACAGCTTTTAAATAAGATCTTCTACACAATAAATTAATGAATGTTTCTAATGCTTTATATTTGATGGGTTTAATCTGGGACTTTTATAAAAGTTAGTATAATAGTCCCAAGTTTTATATGAAGATGAAATTTGTAACAAATAAGCACAGATGGCATTTTCCATTTTTTTTTCATTTTCTTAAAAAATATAACTTTTTTATGATGGTTTCTATAAGATTAAATAATTAAATTCAATAAAAAGCAGTATTAGGTTATAAAAAGTATTGAAAAACATTGAAAGTTGAAAATATAAAATGATATGCTTTATTGTTATTTTTCAGATGTGCCATTCATTGATTTGTTGTTTGCTGAAGAACTTGGTTTTGTATTTGAAGTATCAAAGAAAAATGAACAAGAAGTTTTAGATGGCTTTTCTGCAGTAAATATTCCTTGTTTTTTTATTGGACATTCCACAAAAGATACCAAAAAGGTAATTATAGAAAGTTAATGTTTTGAATTGACTCTTCAAATGAAGATCCTAATTTAAGGTTGATAGGGTGTCTTCCTCCATCTTGGATTTGGAAGTACCAGGAAACAAGGTCTAGATCTTTAATAGAATGTGCAAATTTTGGAGTAGCAGGTAATTCAGGTGTGAGAACTTTCACTTCGTTATAGAAAATGACATGTTTTATCATATTTACGGTTGTATTTTACAAAAAAACAAAAAACTTTTGTTTGATAATTTTTTTTTCCAACTTTGCAACATAAGGTGAGGCAACTCAAATGCAAGAGCAGATAATTTAAATTAAGGTACTTTTCCAATAGAAAGTGTTAGGAATTTACATGTTTTATAATGTAGCAAGAAAGCTGGTCTGGTGACCCCATTGTTTCTTTTTCTTAACTGAAAGCATACTATTAAAGCCATCTTCTCATATTTTATCTCAAAATTCTATGGTGTAGATTACACTTTATTGCAGAAAATTGGGTTTTCCATGCATAATCTATACAAATTTTGTCAATTTTGAACAATGTGTAACGTGAAAATAAGCCCAGTGACCAACTGTGTACATAATCCTGATAGTATCCAAAGGTTTCATTAGCCTAGTAGTCAGTACAAGAAAAATCCTTGTTTTTAAGACTTTGAAAAATAAATTAATGGTGAGACATTTGACATAAGCTATTTGGTGAACTGCCATGGTCTCCTGGTCACAGTTATATTTTATTAATGACAGGGATTTGTTGCATGTGGATTAATAGTTGATCTTAACTGTGTTACTCTTGTGATTTTTATACGACCGCAAAAAATATTTTGCGTCGTATAATGCTACTGTCATCTGCATTGTCGTCTGAAGACGCATTTAGTTTCCAGGCAATAACTTAAGTTTTAATGAATGGATCTCTATAAATTTTTACCAGAAGGTTCAATACCACTAAAGGAAGGTTGGGATTGATTTAAGGGGTTATGGTCCCAATAGTTAAGTAATAAAGGGCCAAAAGGGGTGCCCAAAATGAGCATTTTTGCAGTTTGCAAACAATAACTTGTGTTTAAATGTATGAATCTCTCTGAAATTATTTTACAAGTTTCTATACCATGAAGGGATGGTTAGTATTGACTTTGGGGGGTTATGGCTTTATATGTTTTGGAATTAGGGGCAAAAAAGGGGGAAAACTAGGTTTTTTAGGTCAATGGACAATTAAGACAATTTAAAAGCAGTGAAAGGGAGTTAACTCAAAAACATTTAACATACAATGTTCAGATATACCTCCCTTACACTTTTTGTAAATTATGTATGAAGGAATGTCAGGTTTTGGACTAATTGCTAAAAAAGGGGCTTGGTAGTACATGTAGTTATCAATATTTTTTTTCAAATTTCTCCCAATTCCAAATTTTTGAAAAGTTTAAAAAAGAAATTTTTTATTGCACAATATTGCCCAATAGATTTGTAAGATCTTGACATTTGTTTTGTGTCAGAAACTCATATTATGTCAAAAATTTGATCACAATTCAATTTCAGAGCTGTATGAAGCTTGAATGTTGTGTCAATACTTGCCCAATTGTTCAAGGTTCGAAATCTGCGGTTGTATAAAGCTGCGCTCTGCAGAGCACTTGGTTACATTTAAGAGATAACTGTATTGTATTTGAAGCTTTAAGGATGCCCATCCGTAGTTTTACTGTCGCAAATTGTTTACCTGGAGATGCGTAACAGAGACAGGTAAACGTGTATTTGCGACAGTAAAACTACCGATGGACGTCCACAAAGCTTCAAAACAATACAGTTATCTCTTTTCTAATGCAAAACAAGTTCATAATTAAATTTCAATCATTATTTCAGTGTAAAATCTTCATTAAAGAAAATTCTGCAAAAAGATGTTATCTTCTTTGGTCCCTACACTAGGTGACATCATGGGTATGCTTCCGGCGTCAAACATTAACACCAGGGTTTTCTGGCTTCTGTGCTGCTTCAAAATGTAATAAAATTTGATAAAAAAAAGATTTGTAGGTGCAACATATGAGTCTTTTGGCTTATTATTGTAAAAATTACATGTCAATACATTCAGCAATTCAAAATGTCGGTTTCCTTAGTTACAGACAAGGAGGTAGAGAATTTTACGCTAACTGTCATCCAAACAGAACCATTGATACAAAATAATTGCATTAGAATTACCGTTATATTATAATAGGAAGAGAGTTTCCATGGATCCTTTTGTATTGAGAGAATACCAAAGCTCCATCTCTATTTTTAAAATTGTCAGTTTTTTTACAGAAGGCTAATGTTTTTTTTCTTGGCACTCCAGCTTCATCCACCAATAAAATCTGACCATCATTGGATATACAACAGATGTGAAAGTGGCATTAAACATCAATTAATCAATGAGTCCAAATAATGTTTTGAGAGTTGTAGATCTGATTTCTTAATCAGCTTGATGGTGAAAATGGTATGAAATAGAGTTAAATAAGAGATAGAGAAAGAACATAGATGGACATAGATTCAAACCTATAGGAAGACAAAAGAAATATGATGATCAATTAATATCCTCTAGTAAAATGTAAATATTTATGTCAGTAACCTATTTCTACATTTCAGATAAATATATCGGTAAACAAACAGGAGGTATTGCATGAAGACATGACAGTTCTCAGAGATATTTGGGAAGAAACCAGCTTCCAGTTAGAGCGTTTTCAAACAGACTACCAGTGTGTACAGCAGGAACAGCAAGGATTGAAAGAGAGGCTAGAGCCTCCTTATCATATACCGTTTGAATCAGAAATCATCAGTTTTGTTCCCAGAGGTAGACCACCAAGTATGTGTTGGTATATTAACTCACTTCACTTTAAGACATTTACAATACAAAGCTCTTTGGTTGGTTGTTGTCCTTTTGACACATTCCACGTTTCCATTCTCAATTTTATTGTTTATAGTATTTACAAAGATATGTTTGTCCAAAGTTTTGAATTTTCAGTTACTCTATACTGAATGTCAGTCGACCCCTTAAGGAGTTATTGCCCTTTATTGTCAATTTTTTATAATTTTTCGTAAATTTTTGTAATCTTTCACAAAAATTTTCCCCTCTGAAACTACTGAGACAAATATAACCATACTTGGTCATAATCCTTTTTAGGGTATCTAGTTTAAAAAAATGTCTGATGACCCCGCCTTCCAACCATCATAGGTGACATAGTAAATAAAAGAACATAGCAGTAAAATGCAGTTTTTGGTTCATATCTCTGAAACTAAAGCATTTAGAGCAAATCTAATAGGTAGCAAAAATATTTATCAGATTAAGATTTATCTGCTGTAAAATTTTTAGACAAATCCGACAACCCGTTGTTGGGTTGCTGCCCCTTACGAAAATTTTGCAGTTTTTTGTTAATATCTTAGATATCTAATATGTAAGACTATTAATTTTGATTTTAACCTCGTTTTACATGATTTCAAAAGTATCAGTAAATACAGGTGAGGGACACAGGCTCTTGTGAGCCGATAGTTGTGGATTTGTCAGCAATTTATTTACAAATCAGCTAGACAGATATTCATGAATCTTAACACAGTGAACACTATCTGGGTTAAAGGGGAGATAATAGATTTCACTCCTTACTAAACTTGTAAAAACAGTTTATTACATGATTAACTATCTTGAACTAAAACCTTAAACTGATTTTGCATGGTTGGACTCTTCAACATGAAAACAGTAGACACCACCTTCAATAGGAGTTTTTTTTAACGTTTTCTGGTCTTGCCTAAGTCTGTTAGTTCATTTAAGCCATATCAGGTTAAAAGTACTGTACATTATGGTGTAATCAACTTGACACTTAAAACACCTCTAAAAAGGGATATTTTTCTTTTTACGATGTGTCAAATTGAGGTTTTGACATATATATTTGCAGTACACTGAACATGGAAATGTAACTTTTTAATCCTCTGGACACGACACATGTTCATGTTTTATTAGTTTTTAATTTAATAATGACTAGATAAGAGATGGTTGTCAATTATAAAAGATCAGCTGTTAAGTTGTAAATGTTCTGTTACGTTTGATTAAAGGTGTCCAATAGTGAAATAAGATGTTATAAGATGCCACATACATGTCACTTCAGAGGTACTCTTCATGATATCTCCTACATGTGTATTCCTGGAGATGAGTAAGACAATAGAGGTTGTCTCTTGATACTATTACTAATTCACCTTTTCACACTTATTTAACTGCATGGGGCTACTTGCTTTATCATGTTTGTTATTTTGCATTATATAACTACAGATTTAATTTTAAATGGGTGTGACAGGTAGCTTGATGAACGATGAAATTATAATTATGGTTAAGTGTTCAACTCATTTTAATTAGTAATCAAAATTCAGTTCAATCAACTTTCATGAAAGGTTATTATAATTCAGATTGAAAGGTTATTATAATTCAGATTGAAAGGTTATTATAATTCAGATTCTCTCATTCAATTCGAAGATGCAAAATACCCTAGTACATATTTCAAACACTGCAATGTTTTTATAATTTCATTGTCTTGAAATAGTCAAAAAAGATCAGCTGGTCTAATTGTGCAATGGTCTATTAAGAATTTGATTGGGTAACCCATCACTCCGGACCTAACCATCAGTATAGTGTATTGATCTGTATATATACTCAACAAATCATATATATTTTACTTCCTGTAGTATTGTTGTTTACTCTTCATTACAACTGTATCATTATTTTGTGATATTTTAGTGTTAAAGTGTGCTGATGGTGAATGGAACAATATTTAATCCTTTTGCTTAGAAACAATCTATGAATTAAGTACTATGTACAAAAATAAATCTTTAATTCTGGAGCTCAAAGATTCAGGAGCAATAACTCTGTTCAGAGAAAAAAAGTAAAATAATGATATGAATAAAAAGTACTTTTGCTATGATAAAAGTTGTTAAGACACTTTATATAAACAAATAATAGAAAAAAAACATCTCTAAACTTTAGTAGAAAACCTGTAACAACATTGTGTAAACAAACCCTTTAAATAGATCATGTGTAATAACCTAACCTATAAATAGACCAAGTGTATGAAATAGCTATCCTATAAATAGATGAATAAGGTCTAACCTGAGACCAATATATTATTCATGTTTTTGATTCAGATTTTGATGTTTTGAAATCGATTAATTTTTTGTTTTGAATATACATGTATGAAGAAATGATGATGAGAGAAAACATATCTATCTTTAGAAATCTTTACATTAAATTCTTAAGGGACGACATCAAAAGTTCAATGAAGGATAAAAAACTTAATTCACATAGTTTTTTCACTGACCCCCCTACCCCCCTCTTAACTTAATTTGGGAAAAATTGATTGACCCATATGGATATATGTAAAAATCAATGTCGGATAACCAAATCTTGCAGCAGTTCAACCCCCACCCCCAAACTATTTGAATTAAGTTTTTTATCTTACATTGATCTTTTGATGTTGTCCCTTTAAAGATTGCAATAATATTTGTCTATTTATAGCAAAATGTTTATATATAGTTGGACATATACAGTGATAATATTTTAAATGGTGGTAAGAAAAGAAATCCCTTCATATAAAGAGTAAAAATTACACCGGTCGTGTGGTGTGATGGTGTATATAAAACACAGGATAATCCATCACTTCGGACCTAGCTTATAAATTATAGAGGCTGAATTATATATATGTCTACAGATTTGTACTACATATTTTCTCTGTGGTATGAATTTACACTTATTATTAGATTTATTTGCTTCATATTCTGTATATTGCTTTGAAGAGTTCTATATTGACAGAGTCAGCCATTGTTTAACTTGTATACAACTATGAATAAACAAATATTCTGCATCTTTGAACTATAAAGACAAATTGAGAAAAGGGAATATAAGGAACAGTAACTCTGTTTTGTACTGTTTTAAAATATTAGGTTTGTAAACAAAATAAACCAAACCATACAAAAAAAACTGATTTGAGCTCAAAATTTGTGTTTTAAAATCAATAAATTTCCTGCTTATGGGAGAAACGTAAACCCATAAATAGGTAATTTTTTCCTTGGTATACACTTTGATAAACCATGTTGCTAAAACTAATGTTTGTAAACATGCTGTTGAAAATCTATTCATGTATATTACAAATGCATGTTATGAAGTGATTCTTTGGTCCAAAGAAAGATTAAATTGGGAAAAAACAAGAGGCGCATATTATTACAAATCTATTGCATGAGAAAGAAAATTGTGCATTCCATTAGAGCTTTGAAAAAATGTTTAAAATAGAATGAAATAAAATTCAGCAAAATGTCATGTGTTAAATGATATTGGTTCATTATTTTTTACCACAAATAAAATCTCTCAATCTGATGCTGGGTTGGTGACGCACAAACTTTACATAACATTATGAAAGATTTGATATTCAGTTTGTGAGTTAGTTGCCCATGTTTACACAACAACCTCTAGAAAAAATGATTTTCATTTTATTATAATATAAGGAATAAGTATGGACAATTGGGATAAAAAAGCTAAATTATAGTTTTCCATTTAAATTAATCCAAATTTATATGCTTGAATGTGAGTTATTTCAAATTACAACTCAAGTTTGCTTTGACAGTTTTTCAAATGTTATCAGTTATTATAATGTTGCTTTTAAAAGTGGTTTGATGTAATCATGATATCCATAATATTTTACTAGGTATACCACCGATCAAGGTAGCAGTTTTACGTCGGGAGTGTAGTAAATGTGTGTAATAATGATATCCATATTTTACTAGGTATACCACCGATCAAGGTAGCAGTTTTACGTGAGGAGGGTAGTAATAGTGACAGAGAAATGGCCGCTGTATTACACATGGCAGGCTTTGAAGTTTGGGATGTCAACATGCAGGATATGTGTTCAGGAAAGATAACTCTTGATCAGTTCAGAGGAGTTGTTTTTGTTGGTGGATTTAGCTACGGTGATGTATGTGGATCTGCTAAAGGTAGGTTTTGTATGGAAAGAAAACATATTTCAGATATAATTTTGAAAATATGACTAGTGTTACCCTCATAAATGGAAATACACATCAGTATCTCTTTTAATTTCCTAAAATAACCAAAGGATTGTAAATTTAAGTGTAGGAATTCATATCTTTTATATATGCCTCATGGTCTGAGGTTTCCAACTCCAATTATATGTTCAACGAGTAATTTAAAAATCATACTTTAAAAAGGTTGTGTAATCTTGTAACCATCTTAATATGAGAAGGATAGATAATGTTTACATAAAAATAATGTTAAATTGCTTGAAAGAACTACCTCTATTCATTGGAAAGATAAGCTCATCTGTTATACTATTAGTTTATCTTTTGCAATCCTTTGTCATCTGTCTCTATTGTCTTTGAACTCTGAAACCACTTAGTCTGTAATTGAGGCCAGAAATATGCTATAAGGCATACCTGTATTCATCTTCAAATAAATTACTGCTATTCATGATACTTGACAACAGTTATTCTGCTATCATAAACAACTGCTGATCGTTTATATTCTTTGCTATTGAAATCAACAAATGGAAGGTCATTTTAAGAAATTACACTTTCCATCCAATTGAATGTTAGACACAGCTATCAAAGGCAATCTTTTGACTCTGATTGCATAATTTTTAAAATGTCATCTTTTTATCAAGAAAAATACTTCAGGTTTTCTAAGTGTGTTGAAGATAACAAGGGAACTTTTATCAATACTTAGTCTGTTTTAAGGACATGAATTAGAATCTGCTAGTTCGAATTTATAATCAGAAAGAACTATATCTGGAGGCTTAGGTCACCATGTAGGGAAAGCAGTTGAATACAATAACAAATTCATTTTGTACTGAAAAATACCTTTCAATATCAAATGCCACACATTTTGTTGTCTTAGTTACATAGCAAAACATTTGTTTAAGTATTGAGTTATGAGAAACCACCCCATTGTAACTGAGACAAGAGAAACATTATTGTGCATTATAATACCTGTATTTGTGAAAATGATAGTAAGCTATATTTTATTGTAGGTTGGGCAGCATCAATTTTATTTAATCAGAACATCAGAGAACAGTTTTTAAAGTTCAGGAATCGCCCTGACACTTTCAGTTTAGGAGTTTGTAATGGATGCCAGTTAATGGGTCTACTTGATTGGGTAGCTCAAGATGAAGACCAGAAAGGTATTTATTAGGAATCAGTTAAGGAGTGACTAATGAATACCAGTTAATTGGTTTACTTGATTGTTTAGCTCAAGATGAAGATCTGAAAGTTATCTATTAGGAATCAGTTTAAGACTTTGAAATGGATGACAAGTTAAAAGGATGTACTTTATTTGGAAAGCAATAATGAAAAATGAAGATCAGAAAAGTATTTTCAGGGAATTGGCATAGGATTATGTAATAGATACCAGCTAAAGGGTCTACCTGATTGTGTAGCTCAAGATACAGATCATGAATTTATTATCAGGAACCAATTTAGGACCAGAAATTGATGCTAGTGAATAAAAGTAAACTTGATAATGTAGCTTAAGATGAAGATTAGAAATGTATTTTTAAGAATGAGTTAAGGTGTATCTAAAGATTGTCTGTTTCATGTGTTGCTGTGTCTTCTTGATTAGATAGCCGAGGGTATAAATCTGGAAGGCATTCATTACAACCCAGCTGTATTTTAGAAGGAATGGTTTGGTAAATAGTCTGTTTGTTTGATGACATATTTAATTTTATCATGAATAATCAAGCTTTAATATCATTTCTTTTCAGAGAATGTGTCTAGTGGAGTAGGGCAAGGTGTATTTTTAGACCATAATGAGTCTGGCAGATTTGAGTGTAGATTTGTAACTGTGAGAGTTCAAACGAGTCCATCTATCATGTTCCGTGGTATGGAAGGTACAGTGTTTGGTATGTGGAGTGCCCACGGAGAAGGTAGGTAACTTTGTATAACCTCTAAAAATTATGAGATTAAAATACATAGTTATAGTTGCACAGTAATTTAACAATTGTATTAACACCGTAGAATTCATTAAATTTTAATTCGTATCAAAATATGTTTTATGATCCAGTTTGTAATTAGTTGTACTAGCAGCCATGCATCACAATGAGGGGGTATAAAGGGGGTATCTGCAAGGATGAACACAAAATAAAATGACTATTCCACAATGTCAAGTAATATCTTTGACTTAAATACATTATATATATATATACTCCCTTGATAATATTTTAGGGACCTAAAATTATATGTAGAGTTTTCAGTTTGGTGTATCAATGTTGAAAATTTACGATCTTCTATGAAAACATGTTAATGATATTATGTTTTTGCATCAGTCTGCATGCACATCAAGTTATTTGAGAGCATATGTTTTAAACTAATATGTTGAGAGCGTTTATAAAAGATTAATTCTAGACCATTGACATATGTATTTATGGTAGACCATTAATTCTGGTATGTAGGTGCAATGGATCCTCCTGTAAATTCTGTTGTAAAGATGATATGTCCAAGTCACAATCTTATCATCTTCAATTTAATAGTGTTGAAATAAAATGTTCTTGTCTTGCATGAACAAAAAACTGATTCAGATAACAAAACAATACCCGCATTGACGTTAAATGATTGATTCCTAATTGGCTATAATTTAACAGAGGCCTTTTACTACACCATTGATATTAGGTTTGGAATTGACATATTAATATGCTGTCTTTTTTGTTTTAAGCATAATTTATCAGGCTCTAGTCGCTTTATTTTTGTTTAACATTGTTCAACATTGCATTTGTTAATAAGTATTATTGATTGTAATAAAGAAATTGCATTAACGATTTCACACATTTAAATTTGAACTATCTGAAGTACTGAACTATCATTCCATTTCTTGTATGATTTACAGGTAAAATGATATTCAAAACACCAGACATCCAAAATGATGTGTTACGAATGAACTTGGCTCCTGTCCGATACGTCGATGATTCTGGAAATCCTACTGTTGTTTATCCGTTCAATCCTAATGGGTCACCAGATGGCATTGCTGCTCTCTGTTCGGAGGATGGTCGTCACTTAGCTATTATGCCTCACCCTGAACGATGTTTCTTGCCGTGGCAGTGCCCCTGGATGCCCTTTGGAATGAAGGAGAAATTAGATGTTTCTCCATGGTATAAAATGTTCCAGAATGCTTTTGACTGGTGTGTTGAACAAGTTTGATATTTATGGTTGTGTTTAACGTAGATTTTTATGAGCATTTTTATTTGAATGAATTAATGACAATGATATTGTAGAAAAATTGTTATTTGTACGGTTTAATGATCTTTAATGAATCTCATTATAATTGTTGTAAAGGTGGTCTGAATTATCAGTGCACAGTAAACTCATCCAATTCATCAATAAACAAAAATAGCTTTTGCATTGACTATTAAATATTACACTGATCTACATAAAAGTTTAAAGTTTTGTATTTATTAAATTGTTTTGATAAAAAAAGCACCAAGCATACCATATGTTTTGGGAAATTAACTCTAGTATTTTTGCTTTGTTTCACAAAAACAGCAAAATTTACAAGTTGTTTTGAAAAAGTTGAAGAGAAACAACATCAATTAATGTGACAAAGACATAACATAGCATTTAAAAAGGAGTTTGTATTATAAAAAATCAATGTCATCCTCAGGGAGTTGTTTCATACATTTCAGATTAGATGTTGAAAAAAACCAATAGATTATCGTCATGTATATAATTCAGAAAATAATTTGAAATTAAACAACATGTAGTTGATTTGAACACATTTTCATATTGACATGAAATGGTTTTTTTACACAAAAATGACAAACAGGCAATTAAGGTTATTTCTGACAAAGCAACTAACTAAAATATAACGTGGCTTTGAATGTTTCTCAGATAGTATATCAGCTTCCTTTCATTAAACATAGGTCAATATGATTTAAATAATATATGTCAATGCTAAACATTCAATTTAACATCCAAGGTCATCTTACAGATACATTGTATGATCACATGTCCGTGTTTAAAACACTGATGCATGGTAAATTACACTTTTAAGTGATTGCATATATATATCAGGTTTATCAAGCCATTTAGGAAACTTGGCAATGTTTCAATCATAAATTAAATTATGTTTTTTTACACCTCCCTATTACTAAAGTAAGTTGTTTTTACAACATTTTTTGTAGCTTTTATAAAAAGTCTTGTTGGTTTGCAATTAATTAGAATAGTTGTTTTGTCCATATGAAAATATTCCACATTGTATTCTGGTTCTAACCAGCTACATGGAATTTTGTGTAGCTTAAACATAATCATAATCATAATCATAACTTTGAAATGACATATTATGTATCTTTCACCCTAATCAGAACTTAATGAAACTTTCTCAAAATCTTCACCAAACAATTCCAATGAGCACCTAATATATTGTGCTGTTTTCTTTATGAATCATGGAATGTATCATTCCATTACCTTGCTTGTGTGTGGGGTACCGATTTCGTATCTGTTACTCCTCATTTCTATTATTAGAAACTTTCTCTCTCAGCTTTAAGAAACAAAATCCTGGCTATCTGTCCATACATTTTTTCTTGAATAATCATGATTAGAAATGATGTGATATGTGATGAATATATGATATATATCTGTGATCTCAAAAAATAAATCTCAATTTATTTTTCTGCCTTGATGAATTTGACCAAATACTGTAAAATCATTGAGATTGGATATAGTTTATTGTTAGTAAATAACTATTATGAATATTGATGTATTGATTCTACCTTTGTGCCATTTTTAAAATGTGTCTTGTTTCTTGTTAAAATGTTCTAGGATTTTCTTTTTTTTTTCTTTTTCATGATTTTGCCTTCTTCACATGGAACTACATGTATCAGTGTTTTTAAAAAAACATTATCACAAGTAATGTATTCATAAAAAATGGTTCCTCACTATAAACATAAAATCCCATCTCATGAAAGGCAACTACAGGCACACTGTATTAATATTATGGAATATGTAGCCACAACTAAAAGCAATTGTGAATCATTTCCATATTGCTAATATTCTAAGTATGTCTCATATAAACTGTAATTCATGGACATGTTCTAAACCATGATATTGATAACTATAAATAGAGCAATTTAGATAAAAAAAAAATAGTCTTAGCAATTAATGGGAATTTATATATAATAATATGTTAATTGATACATTTGAGATTCTTTTTGTTCTAGGGTATATTTTTGATAATTATTTTATTAAACTTATAAAAATTTTAAATTGTGTTATCTTTGTAATAATTTTAAAGTAGCAAATCTTGTGTATTTGTCAAAGTGTATGAAGAAACCAGACTAAGTGTAAACATTTTCTCATTGTTTTTTTCTGAAATCCCTTGTTTTTTTTTTTTTAAATTAAATCTTTTCTGCACAATTAGAAAAATAGTATGCAAAAGTGAAAACTAAGAGTTTATGTTAATTTCAGCTCACAATGCATTGTTTGTTGTCCATCGTTCATCCTGAATGAAGATATGGTCACAAACCAAAATCGAGGGAAACACATCAATAAAGGAAAGAAAAACGGAACAACAGAAACACTGAATTGCCACACAAACAAAGCCCAACATGCATAGAAACGGTATATTTGATAACTGCCATACTCCAGACTTGGTACAGGATATTTCCAGAACAAATGGCGTGTTAATCTTGGTTAAATGGCTAGCAAAACCACCTGATTATATGTCAATAATACCGCAAAAACATTACAATATTATCTGACAGGAATACAACACATATAAACGCAAAAACACTCAGAGAAATACATAATCTATACTATTTAATAAAAAGACCGCATTTATCTGACCTTGAAAAAGATGCCCTTGATAGAGTATTACGTTTACCATAAGTGGCTAGTAAACGTTACCAAACAACCAAGGTCTTGAAAGATGCCCTTGATAGAGTATTAAGTTTACCATCAGTGGCCAGTAAGCGTTACCTAACAAACAAGGTAGGTTAATCTGACCTTGAAAGATGCCCTTGATAGAGTATTACGTTTACCATCAGTGGCCAGTAAGTGTTACTTAACAAACAAGGTCTTTAAAGATGCCCTTGATAGAGTATTAAGTTTACCATCCGAGTGACCAGTTAGCGTTACCTAACAAACAAGGTAGGTCAATCTGACCTCGAAAGATGCCCTTGATAGAGTATTACGTTTACTATCAGTGGCCAGTAAACGTTGCCTAACAAACACGGTCTTGAAAGATGCCCTTGATAGAGTATTACGTTTACCATCAGTGGCCAGTTAGCGTTACCTAACACACAAGCTATGTCAATCTGACTTGAAAGATGCCCTTGATAGAGTATTACGTTTACCATCAGTGGCCAGTAAGCGTTACCTAACAAACAAGGTAAGGCGAATTAGACCTTGAGATCTTGAATACTTTCTTCCACATGTTGCTTTTTTCTTGCTGATTTCATGGTCTCTACATTTATGATTTTCTACCAAAGTTTTGACTTGAGAGAAAACTCAAATTTGTCAATGTTTTTGTTTGGTCAAAAATCCTTAAAATAGTGAACATTTGCTTCTTTACCATGTTTACAATTTATCATTGATACTGGTATAATGCTTTTAATCTGTGACCAGGTATAGCATATCTAGCCCTTATAATGTTCATCTGAGACAACTCTGGTAAAGCAGGATGCCTAAATCTTATGGTCTGTAAACAAATCACAAGCTTTTGTTCATATGAAATTTGGAGATGTCCTTGATATATTTTTTTGTTTTTAGTTGTCCCATATCCCCTTATTATTGAAAAATTACACATTTATTTACCAAAAAATGGGGAAGACTAATGAATGGGTTGATTGCAGTAGTTAAGAGGGCTCCTGGGTATAAATCAATTTTTTTTTCTAATATAGGATTTAGCTATATTTTTTTATAAATGAACTTTATCACATACTTAAAAGAAAAATGAAATAAAAAAAATGGGGTCACCGTTCATTTAACTCACAATCTGCCACCGGAAGAAGCATACATTTTTGTTAATGTTCTTTTTTTCTGTTGAGCTAATAGGAGAAATAGAGGTAATATCAAAATAAAAAAATAACCTAATTACAGAAATCGCTTAAATTTTACAATTATTAAGTTTATGTACAGATTATTTGAAAACAATAATAAAAAATAAAGGTCACCGATGAGTTAAAAAAGGTATTTCAAATTTAATGCCAAAAAATGGCATTTTTGCATCAAAGGGAGATAATTTGGAGCTTTTTCAATGATATAAACATTTTAAAAGTCATCCGGGGCCAAACCGAATCGGTTTTTTGGGTTGATTTTTGTACCATATCATAAAGTAATAACTTATAATGTAATAAATAAAATTTGTAATGAAAAAATAAAGATTTAATTTTTTGCTGAAATTTTGTACCCACGAGCCACCTTAATTTAAATTTCTGCAAATATGCATAATTCACAGATCAGAGGAGAAACAAGGATACCTGTTAGAACGAATTTTTCTGTCTCCTGTGTCCATGTTTCACCTTCCTTGTTTAAAAAAAAAATAATGAAAAAAAAATGAAAAATTTAAATGAACAATAGAAAATATGAAATGTCAAAAATAAACACGAAGTGACAGCTTATTCAGTCTAGGGTACCTGTGTTTTGTTCCTATTTGTTTTTTACCTTTAGCCTTGGAGAATTTGGCAAATTTTCCACTTGGTAAAAATGAGTCAGTTTTTAGCAACATTTTTGATTTCATTTACATTTATTGTGTAATCAACCTCTCGCACTGTTTTAAATCTGAGCCTTTAAACTGTATAGTGTATTTGTACAGCCTACTGGAATCAGTTGAATTTCCTGTCTTGTGATTGTCCATCCTGTTGGGTAGATTTTTGAGCTGTATAAGTGATTTCTATGACATAGTTAACTAAATGATCAATTTGAATTTTTGCTTGTGATTGTAATGGATTGTAATTTTTGAAAATGCTTTTGTTGAACTCTAGTTTTTTTTATTAGAACTTTGTCCCTAACTCCTTGCGACCCGGGAATATGGCAACGACTTCCGTCTGTCTGTTCAAAACACAACATTACTCAGAGGTCATTTTTATGCAGTTAAGCTGCATTATGCGAGATTTGTGTTCTACCCAATAGATACTGAAATACTTGCCATTGTTATTATCTAGCTGGCTACTATGTTATATATAACTGATTGAACACTTTTTTAATACTTTTTATTCTGGATTACAAAAAATATGACCAGAAAAACCTTGAATGATCGTCGTATCACCCAAAAGTTTGAAGTTGCACATAGGAAGTAGAGCTCATTAGGAAATCTTGTGTAGTTTATTATGACCTGTGCTTTTGGCTAAGATGTCAAAGAACAATTGTATGAAATATTTAATCGCCGAAAATCTCTTAAGACAAGTAGTTTAGATTTCCCAAATGGCAAAAGTCGTAGGAATATTGTTTGTCATCAATACGTAGTACAACTATGTCAGTAGTCTATTATATAGTAAGTTCAACTGTTCATGCTGTTGGCGGCAATTTCAAATTAGAAGACGAAATTATGATCCTTTCAATTTGGAGGAAGGGGTGCATATTAGCGGTGGTCCGAGGTCCGCGACATTCCACTTTTGCAAGCGGAATTTCGATTTGGTTTCTAGCTACGCCCAACGGAGTCACTTTTCGCTTGAAAGAAAATAAGAAAACTTTGAAAACCTTTTCACCAAAGTCTCCAAATGAACGATCTAAAAAATTATATCCGTCATTATTATTAATGACAGTGATGTTCATTTTGTTTAACCGCTAGCTTTATAAAGAAAATAGCCGACATATAATGTGTAAATTCGAGTAAAATCGTATATGATTGACAAAAACGACATTGTCAACACAATAACAATGGCTGCCGTGAAGACAAAATTTTACAATATCGGATCCGATCCCGGAAGCGGATAAGGGTGATTCCGGGTTTTGGCGATCAACCACAAAAAAATCCAGGCAGGTGACAAAGTACATCTATGTAGGGTAAATGAAAATAAACACTAGAATTGAAAACCAAAAGATATATGTCAAAGAAAGAAAAGCAGACTATATTTTATACAGAAACTCAAAATAACATTTTAATGTCAAAATCCAATACAATGTGACAGCTGGGAACAGTATATCTAACAATATATATGTTCATGGTCACAGTAAAATTTTTCTTTATCAGTGATAAATGATGATAATGCATGTGAGATGCTTTTGAAGTGTAAACATATTACTGCAATTTTGAAGGGGTATTTTTTTCTTAATTTTGAAGGGTCAATTAAAGTAGCTGAAAGTTTCTTACTTTATTTTCACAAATAATCGGCAACCATAGTATATAATACCTGAATGTAAGCAAATCATATGGTATATAGGTGGCGTCCTTTGGGCCACTCTACCCCTCCTGTTTGATAACTTGGAAACGGCCAAGATCCCCACCCCTAATCCATATATTCAAGTATAGGACAATATAATAAATCAAATAATATACAGGGGGAGTCCCTGGAGTCACCAACTCCCTCCTGTTTGAGAAATTGGAAACGGTCAAGATCCATACTCCTTAACCATATATATTCATGGTTGTGACAATATGAAAAATCAAATGAAATATCGGAAGAGTCGCTGGAGGTCACCACACCTCCTGTTTTAGAATTTAAAAACGGTCGAGATCCCCACAATAAACAATATATATTCATGTATGGGACAATATTACAAATCAGATGAAATATAGAGGGAGTCCATTGAGTCACCCCACCCCCTCCTGTTTGATAATTTGAACACCGTTGAGGTACCCACCCCTTAACCATATATATTCATAGATAGAACCATATAACCATGATAACAATTCAAATGAAATATAGGGGGAGTCCCTTGTGTCACTGTACACCCTCCTGTTTGAGAACTTGGAAAGGGTCAAGATCCTCGCCCCTAAACCATATAATTATATTTTTATACTCATGTATGGGACAATATTAAAAATCGAATGAAATGTAGGGGAAGTCCCTAGGGTCACCCTACCCCTTCCTGTTTGAGAACTTGAAAACTGTCGCGATCCCCACCCCTTAACCATATATATCCATGTATGGGACAAAATAACAAATCATCTACATTTACTATGGTCAGGTCAGTCAGACCTCACCTTTGATCTCTGTAATAGTGAACATTTGTCTGATTCGTGTCTCTTAACTTTTGTACTAAAGAACACAAACTCCGTTTTCTTTCCAGGGAAACCAGTCCATTCATACCATTACATGTTCAAATCGTACTAAGTCAACTTGTACTACTAGCAGTCAATTAAAACCAACGTTAACTACCAAGTAGAACACCTGCAATCATTGCGAACTTGTACCTCTGCAGACTTACCATAAAAAATATACATTGATATATGCATTGCTTTTTAAACCTTGATAACATATGAATTATATATTGCCTTTATAATTAATTCATTAGATAAACGTAAATGTACTATATATGAATTTTTAGTGTTGAAGCACTACAGTTTTCAAAATTACGTTTGCCTTGGTTTTTGGTTAACTGCCTTCAGCGCTTGCAGCACTTCGAGTTTTTTTAAATTTGTAACAATGACACCTTTAAATGATACTCCTGAAACCAGTCATATGCTGTTCACCCTATATTGATTTTTCTACATACTTTACAGGACTAATGAGACTTTGACTCTAGTTTTAGTCGAGCCTGTGACTTTTGTCGTAGAAAGCTCGACATAGGGATAGTGATCTGGTGGTGGTGGTGGCTACGGTGGCGGCGTTAGCTAACTTCTTAAAAGCTTAATAATTTAGAAGGTGAACGACCTGGATGCTTCATACTTTGTATAGAGATGCCTCATGTTACGAAGTTTCCATCAGTCACATGTCCAATGTCCTTGACCTCATTTTTATGCAGTTAAGCTGCATTATGCGAGCACCCTAGACTTGTGTTCTACCCAATAAATGCTGAAATACTTGCCATTGTTATTATCTAGCTCGCTACTATATTATATATAACTAATTGAACACTTTTTTAATACTTTTTATTCTGGATTACAAAAAATATGACCAGAAAAACCTTAAATGATCGTCGATTTATCCAAAAGTTTTGAAGTTACACATAGGAAGTAGTGCTTATTAAGAATCCTTGTGTAGTTCATTATGACTTGTGCTTTTAGCTAAGATGTCAAGGAACAATTGTATGAAATATTTACTCGCCGAAAATCTCTTAAGACAAGTAGTTTAGATTTCCCAAATGGCAAAAGTCGTAGGGATATTGTTTGTCATCAATACGTAGTACAATTACGTCAGTAGTCTATTATATAATAAGTTCAACTGTTCATGCTGTTGGCGGCAATTTCAAATTAGAAAAAAGAAATTTTCGTAGCTTTTCAATTTGGAGGCAGGTGTGCAAATTAGCGGTGGTCCGAGGTCTGCGACCTTCCACTTTTGCAAGCGGAATTTCGACTAGGATATTTGGTTTTCTAGCTACACCCGACGTAGTTACCTTCCACTTGAAAGAAAATAAGAAATTACTTTGCAAACCTTCCATGCAAGTCACCAAAGTCTCCAATTAAACGAGCTAAAAACTTACTTTTATCATTATTATTCATGACAGCGATGTTCATTTTGTTCAACCGCTAGCTTTATACAGAAAATCGCCGACAAATATTGTATAAATTCGAGTAAAATCGTATCTGATTGACAAAAACAACATTGTAAACACATAACAATGGCGGCCGTGAAGACAAAATTTTACAATATCGGATCCGATTCCGGAAGCGGATAAGGATAATTCCGGGTTTGGCGATCAATTTCAAAATAAATCAAAGCAGGTGAAAAAATAAATCTATGCATGGTAAATGAATATAAACACTAGAATTGTAAACCAAAAGATATATGTAAAGGAAAGAAAAAGCAGAAAAATATTTTATTCAGAAACTCAAAATTACTTTTTGACAAATTTTAATTTAAAAATCCAATACAACGTGACAGCTGGGAACAGTATATCTAACAATATACATGTTCATGGTCACAGTCTAAATTTTCTTTATCAGTGATAAATGATGATAATGCATGTGAGATGCTTTTAAAGTGTAACATATTACTGCAATTTCGAAGGGTTATTTGTTTTTCTCAATTTTGAAGGGTCAATTAAAGTAGCTGAAAGTTTCTTTATTTTCACAAATAATGCAACTATATTATGTATACCTAAATGTAAGTAAATCATATGATATATAGGTGGCATTCTTTGGGCCACTCTACCCCTCCTGTTTGATAACTTGGAAACGGTCGAGCTACCCACCCCTAAACCAAATGAGGGGCAGATCCAGGATTTTAGGTTAGGAGGGGCACAAACTTAAATTTTCGCAGAGCAGAGCGAGGCTAAAAAAAATTTCAGGTAAAATTATCGAAATATTCTTTATTAAGCTGAGAACAACCCATGCTTTGCAAATTTAAGGAGGGTGCAAGCCCGCAACACCCCCCCTGAATCCGCCCCTGCGTATATTCAAGTATAGGACAATATAATAAATAAAATGAAATATAGGGGGAGTCCCTGGAGTTACCCCACCCCCTCCTGTTTGAGAACTTGGAAACGGTCGAGATCCACACCCCTTAACCATATATATTCATGTTTGTGACAATATGAAAAATCAAATGAAATATAGGAAGAGTCGCTGGGGTCACCCCACCCTTCCTGTTTTAGAATTTTAAAAAAAAAGATCCCCACCCCTAAACCATATATATTCATGTATGGGACAATATAACAAATCCTAACCCCCCTCATATATGCATTGCTTTTGAAACCTTGATAACATATAAATTATTTGCCTTAATAAATAAATCATTAGATAAACATGAATGTACTATATATGAATGTTTAATGTTGAGGCAACATTGCCAGTTTTCATAATTACGGTTGCCTTGGTTTTTGGTTAACTGCCTTCAGCGCTTACAGCGCTTTGATTATGGTTCAGTGACTACTTTAAAAAAAAGTTAAAAGTTTTTGTAATCTTAAATTCTCTCTTATTATAATTGATAGGATAACTATATTTGGTATGTGTGACCTTGCAAGGTCCTCATGCCTGTCAGACAGTTTTCACTTGACCTCAACCTCATTTCATGGATCAGTGAACAAGGTTAAGTTTTAGTGGTCAAGTCCATATCTCAGATACTATAGGCAATAGGAGTAATATATTCGGTGTATGGAAGGATTGTAAGGTGTACATGTCCAACTGGCAGGTATCATCTGACCTTGACCTCATTTTCTTGGTTCAGTGGTTATAGTTAAAATTTTTGTGTTTTGGTCTGTTTTTCTTATACTGCATGCAATAGGTCTACTATATTTGGTGTATTGAATGATTGTAAGGTGAACATGTCTAACTGGCAGGGGTCATCTGACCGTGACCTCATTTTCTTGGTTCAGTGGTTATAGTTAAGTTTTTATATGACCGCAAAAATTGATAATTTTTTGGTCGTATATTGGTATGACGTTGCCGTCGGCGTCGTCATCGTTGTCCGAAGACATTTGGATTTTGCACTTTAACTTAAGTATGAGTAAAAAGAAATCTATGAAATTTAAACGCAAGGTTTATGACTATAAAAGAAGGATGGGATTGATTTTGGGAGTTTGTTCCCAACAGTTTAGGATTTGGGGCCAAAAAGGTCCCAAATAAGCATTTGTTCTTGGTTTTCGCACAATAACTTTAGTATAAATAAACAGAAATCTATGAAATTTCACACAAGGTTTATCACCACAAAAGAAAGGTTGGGATTGATTTGGGGAGTTTTGGTCCCAACAGTTAAGGAATTAGGGACCAAAAGGGTCCAAAATTAAACTTAGTCTGATTCTAACAAAAATTGAATTCTTAGGGTTCTTTGATATGCTGAATCTATGTATTTAGATTTTTTAATATTTGAGCCCGGTTATCAAATTGGTCCACATTGAGGTCTCAAGGGTCTAAAATTGAACATTATTTGATTTCATCAAAAATTTGAATTCTTGGGGTTCTATGATATGCTGAATCTAACCATGTATTTAGATTTTGGATATCAGACCATAATAGGTAAATGTCCAATTTAAAATTTTTAAGTTTTTAAGTTTAAGTTCTTAGACCACATTCATTCTGTGTCAGAAACCTATGTTGTGTCAACTATTTAATCACAATCCAAATTAAGAGCTGTATCAAGCTTAAATGTTGTGTCCATACTTGCCCCAATTGTTAAGGGTTCGGCCTCTGAATTCGTATAAAGCTGCGCCCTCCAGAGCATCTTGTTTGTCTTTTGGTCTGTTTTTCTATAAATATTGTGTCCATACTTGCCCCAATTGTTAAGGGTTCGGTCTCTGAATTCGCATAAAGCTGCGCCCTGTGGAGCATCTGGTTTGTGTTTTGGTCTGTTTTTCTTATACTGTATGCAATTGGTCTACTATATTTGGTGTATGGAATGATTGTAAGGTGTACATGTCTAGCTAGCTGGCAGGAGTCATCTGACCTTGACCTCATTTTCATGGTTCAGTGGTCAAAGTTAAGTTTTTGGGTTTTGGTCTTTTTTTCTAATACTATATGCACTTGATCAACTATATTTGGTGTATTGAAATATTTTCTGATCAATATGTCAGTTGCCTAGGTTTTATTTGACCTTGACCTCATTTTCACCGTTCATTGCTCAGTGTTCAGTTTTTGTGTTTTGGTCTGTTTTTCTTAAACTATAAGCAATCGGTCAGATTTATTTGTTGTATGGAATCATTGTTAGCTGTACATGTCTGCATGGCAATATTTATCTGACCATGATCTTATTTTCATGGTTCATTGTTCACTGGTCAATGTTTAGTTTTCTTGGTTTATGTTTAGTTTATGTTACAGTTGTAATAAAGCTTTATATTTAGGACTATCAACATAATATCAATGATAAGTAAAGAAGGCGAGACATTTCAGCGTGTGCACTCTTGTTTTAGTATTGTGGTACACACAAAGCTCTTATTATCGGTACTATTGTTTGCCATTTTATGAACTTGACCAAATTATACTGCCATTTTCAAATGACAACTTTTATTAAAGTTATGGGACTTTTACCATATTTTGACTATCTTCCCACAATGAAACAATGTGACACACATTTTCATTCTCATTAATGCTTTGTAGTAATCTTGTTGCTTTGATATTTGGGTCTTGGGCATGCATGTTTGCTCACTGTAGGTTCTTTAAATGATATACATGTATTGTTAAATTTGTTCTCATCCTGAACATTCTTTGAATATTCAGCACTGGACATTAAGTGAACAAAAATCTATCAATAATTTATTTTCAGGTAGACAGATGTGTGACTGGACTAGTTGCCCAGCAGCAGTGATGGACCATTACACACACCGCTGGCCGATGTAGCTGTTACATCACTGTCTTAGTTTGATAAAGTAAGTTCATTAAGTCTTAGTCTGGTAGACAGATGTGTGACTGGACTAGTGGCCCAGCAGCAGTGTGTTGGACTATTACACACACCGCTGGCTGATGTAGCTGTTACATCACTGTCTTAGTTTGATAAAGTAAGTTCATTAAGTCTTAGTCTGGTAGACAGATGTGTGACTGGACTAGTGGCCCAGCAGCAGTGTGTTGGACTATTACACACACCGCTGGCTGATGTAGCTGTTACAGCACTATCTTATTTTGATAAAGTAAGTTCATCATGTCTTGATTCAATGGAGGGCAACATGAGATTGATAGTTCATAGACATTAAAAATACTGAAGAAATAAAGATTTGTCTTGTTATATTTTATTTGACATATGATAGAAAAAACAATACTACAAAGCATATATAGGTGGTATTTACAAAACTATTTAATAATCTAATAAGATGGATACTTATCAAACTCACAAAAAAGCAAGATGTAAATCAACAGGGTTGCCGCTGGTGGTCGCCGTTTTTGCATTTTGCCAAAAAATGATAATTGTGTCGATTAAAATTTAACCAAAGAAAAATATATAACAGTTAAATTTCATCCATCTTGTTTATTTATTTTGTTTCGGGTTTCTCTGAGTTTACCTGATCAGACAATACTCGGAATTCACCTTAGACTCGTTAAGATTTTGACAGAAAATGAATAATCAGCTGATTGCATATTATAGCTGTAAGAAACAAAGGACTAATTGATAAAGGTGTTGATTGAATGATAAGGTTAAATGATGTCCCTCACATGTGGCATAAAGGATTTACCACTTTTCGACACAGATGTTGAATCTTTTGATGTCTCCTCTGCTTCTTTTATTAACGATGGTCCGGAAAAGAAAACTGTAGTTATGAAGAAATTTATTCAACAGGTTGGGAACACTTTACATTATTTGATGAAAAAAAAAATAGCAAAAAATATATTGTTTTGGCGAAAGAGGTGGTGAAAAAAAAAGAAACACAGCAAATCAAGAACAAAATCTTTCAATAAAATAAAATTAGTAAACAACTAATTCATGGCCTCATTGCTTTTTATATTAAATTCCTCAATTTCAAGTAGGCACACCTCTTTTTCTTATGTTTAAATAAAGTGACAACATTGCATGTCACAGCAACACCTAAGTTTGTTATGTACTGAAAAAAATCAACATACCTTTAATGGCATATAAGAAAGAACTGGTTCCTAGAACTTCAATGTATCAGAACAGGTACTTCAAATCTGACAAACAGGCAAAATGTACCCTCCTTTAAAATTTTTGCAATGTTTTCATTATTCAAAATTATATGGCAAAACGTCTTCTCCAATTATCACCAGTTATATAGCTAAAATATTCTACATAATTTGAGAGTTACATCCATGGGAAGGATTTTTTTTGTGTTATGTATGTACTACTTTCTGTGTTTTGCTTTCTGACTGAGACCGAATTAGTGGTGCTATATCTTAACCAACAGATACAACTAAATACCTAGCTAGATGTTCATGTAAACATGGACATGAAAGTAAGGGACAAGGAAGTAGTCTCAGATATTTTTTGAGGTAATCTTATGAAAAATATTTACAGTTGTTCAGTGTTAATTGACACCTCATCATGACCTGACACTTCATCATGAACAGCAAAATTTGAAAAAAAAACAATCATATATTTGTGTAAATATTCACAGACGTGGAGAAACAGTAGCTAAACAACACAAAAAGTACATCTAGTATTTCATATTACAATTGTTAAGAAAATACATCTCAGTTTATACATAGATATAATAAATAAGGCACACACAATTCTACTCATAATTTGATAAAAAACAAAATATGATATTTTCAATGGCTATATACAAATTTATACATTAACTTCTCAAGGCTGAGTATATAGGAAATGCATTTATATCTTTGCAGCAACTTAAAAAACATTTTATCCTTTTAAAACATCATATTTTAGATAAATGGAATTTCTGAAAAGCCTGAATCTGAACTTTTATCACATAATTAATGTTTATTGTTTTATAGGTAGGATCGGCAACTGCTATAGGAGAACAACCAACCAAAGGCTTGATAGATCCGGCGTGTATGGCAAGGATGTCTGTCGGGGAAGCTCTCACTAATTTGGTGTTTGCCTGTATAACAGATCTGAAGGTAAGGTCAACACTTGATAATTCAGATAATTTATTTTCAGCTGACCTTACCCTTTTAGTATCTGTGTTTTTCTTCCATGGTTTTGTCTTTATTGTTCATTGTTGAAGGTAAACATAGACCTTGTTTATCAGGAGCAACACAGACACTTCAATAATATTTTTTAATTATTATTATGCCCCATCTACGATAGTAGAGGGGCATTATGTTTTCTGGTCTGTGGCTCCGTTCGTCCTTCCGTCCGTCGGTCCGTCCGTCCGTCTGTGGTTCCGTTTGTCCGTCCAGGTTAAAGTTTTTGGTCAAGGTAGTTTTTGATGAAGCTGAAGTCCAATCAACTTGAAACTAAGTATACTTGTTGCTTATGAGATGATCTTTCTAATTTTTAAGCCAAATTAGACGTTTGACCCCAATTTCACGGTCCACTGAACATAGAAAATGAAAGTGGGAGTTTCAGGTTAAAGTTTTTGGTCAAGGTAGTTTTTGATGAAGCTGAAGTCCAATCAACTTGAAACTTAGTACACTTGTTGCTTATAATATGATCTTTCTAATTTTAATGCCAAATTAGATAATTACCCAATTTCACGGTCCATGGAACATGGAAAAGGATAGTGCGAGTTGGGCATCCGTGTACTTTGGACACATTCTTGTTTAATTAATATTTTTGAGCTAGAAATATTGAGCCATGATAGAACCATATAAATATTAACATAAAAGGTGTTAAAAATTTAAGACATATTACATAGTTGGAACTTGCAGGTACACTTAAGGTGTCATACCACCAATTAAAAGTATCTATCTGTTCAACCAAATTTTGCAATTTTCACAGCTTTCTTAATATTTTAGCTTAAGTTTAAGTCCATAGAAACCAGGTATATCCTGAATTGTACATGTATCAGCTTTCTACATGCCAATTTTCAACAGATGTTTAAAATCCTATTAGAAAGAAGAGGTCTTCCAAATAGAGGTACCACTAAAAATAACCCCTGGTTTTCTGGAAATCTTAAACTAGTATACTATGGAGTGCATTAATCCTCAATTTCAAATGCAAACTCATAAACAAGTAAATTTTAGCTCAAAATGGTCTTAATATATTTCTCTTTCACCAAAAGTTTCATTTTTGCCAATTTGTTGGTTAGTTTAAGTAAACAATGACATCAAATGCACTATTTTTTGTCCGAGTAGGCCTACTTTCACATACGTTCTAAATTGGAGGGAGTAATTGGTGGTGTGACACCTAAAGGAGTAGGTTCGATAAGGCCCTAAAATGGCCCTTATTTTTAGCTTAAATTTCAAACTAGGATTTATTGACCAATATCACAATGAATCATAGTTAATACAATGACTAGAAAGGAAATAAGCCTTTTTGTTGAAAATTAACGTTACTGCGTTTTACTGATGACGTCACAAACTGTACTCATTTTTATTTTCAACAAAAAGTCGAGCAAAAGTGGTAAATTTCAATTGACTATTGGACAGGAAACATATAGTGCAAATGTCGACAAAAAAGATCTTTGGAAAAAATGTTTGTAATGATATTTTACCTGTTTACTTTAACTTGAATATTTAGTTTGTCAAAGCCTAGGCTCAATGTTTCCTGATCCTAAATGTGGTTAAAATCTAGGCAATTTTGTCAAATTTCGTCAAAATCTCCTTATTTGACCTATTTTGAATGTGAAAATCAACACTTTCAGAATATTTTCTTTTTTACACAATTAGTTCTATTTAACTTTTTCACATGTATTAAAGACAACAAAACTTTTTTTATCTTGTACCATTGAACTTTAAAATCGGGTCCATATATGACCCTTACCGAACTTACTCCTTTGCATTGCACAAAATTACAAAAACTGACTGAAAATTTACTGCAAATTTATGCAACTTTTGGAAAATTTTAATGACATATTCAGCAGAACAAAAAATCCCTTAACCCATCAGTATCCTTTAACATCAATCTCATGTTTAACAGCATAATATAATTTTTAATCAATAAGTTTCATTGTCATATAATGTTCATCTAATTAGCGCAGACTGCCTTCAAACATCTTATAACAATTTTTAATTATTTTAACAAAGTGCAAATCTTGTGGTAATCCCCAGTTATTGGTCGACACCAACATATATGAAATATATACAATAAATCTACAGATGTCTTTGGCTTTCAGGTTCTGTAAACAAGCACTATAACTTTATATCATACAAGATATTGTTTGTACAGACATAAAGTAATCAACTTATTTAGTTATATTTCACTGTAGACTGTTACATGGTTATCATGTTTGGTCACTAGTTTCCTTTGTGTGAGATTATAATGTATCTCTTTACACAATTCAGTGGATTGAAGTGTCTTCACAGTTTTATACTGTTTACCATCAGATGACACGTGTTGTATTGATCTATCCTACACACCACATACAGACTGCTATCTTGCAGAGTAGTCATCCTTCTTGGTGTTGATGGTAATGTTAGGGTATGATGTGTGTCATCAGTATAACTGTACCAGTACAACTTCTTCTTCTTGTTATCACAGTAGAATAATCTGTCACCAGAACCCTGAAACCTGTAAGGATCACAGTCAGTCTGTATTGTCTTTACCACCTTTCCTGTCTGATGATCTATGATATGTAGTCTCTTGTCACAATCTACAACTATCTTGTTGTTTATAGTTGTAATGCCACTCCACCGCCACATTCCAGGTGGTGATATTGATTTAAGTTTGAGTTTATTGTTTATATCATACACCTCTATACACTTACTACACCACAGTGTAACAGCTACTGTAGAGTTGTTGACTGGTGTAACACACCATGGCATACCCTGTATATCTATACTATCTACCTGTGATCCATCTGTATTACAGATCAGTAGTCTCCTCTGCCTAGGTAAACACATCACCAGTCTACCATCATCCATCATCACTATATCTAATACTCCTCTCCAGTCACCATCACCTACTGATGTCAGGTCTGTCTGATGATGTAATGTGAAGATAGACTGTCCTAGTTTATAGGATTGTATTTTATGTTGCTGCTTAATAACTGAAATACACAATTAGATATAAATAAAGGCAACAGTAGTATACCGCTGTTCAAAACTCATAAATCCATGGACAAAAAACAAAATCGGGATAACAAACTAAAACCGAGGGAAACGCATTAAATATAAGAGGAGAACAACGACATAACACTAAAATGTAACACACATAGACAAAATCCCACGAGAATAATATATATAACATCAAAACCAAATACACGAGTTTGGGATAGACAAGTACCGTGACACGTCTTATCGCAATGTGAATTTACACTCAAAAATAAGAGAAAACAAACGACACAACGTTATAATGTAATACACACAGAAACGAACTATAATATAACACATTTTTAGACAAAACAGGATTATTTTTAATAGAATGTTTCTTTTATTCCATGCATCAGAATGGGGGTAATGAACTGACAAAAAAAAATTAGATCAAGAATTGTTATTTCAAATGAACCTTTTTCAATTAAATTCAAGATTTTAAATTTTTATTTTAATTTGACATCAATAAAAGAGATGTTTTCTTTCTTTGTAAATCCAATGGTTTGGAATAATTCAAGTAACAAATGAAAAAAGTTTAAAAATACTTGTTTAGTATACCTTGTCTGTCAGTTTTCACTTTGGACGATTGCCATCTTACATATTGTAATATTTCCTGTAATAGTAAGGAAAAGTTTATAAATTTCATAAAGACGTTTTCTTTGTTCATCCACTGGTTGTTTAACTTTAGGTATTGAGCTGATTCAGAATGAGAAGGAAAATAAGTCAGTATTGACATGATTGACATCTTACAAAAGTAATATCTTCTGTAATAGTAAGGAAAAGTTTATAAATTATAAATATAATATGTGATGTTTATTTTGTATATGCAATTAAATGTTATGTGAATTATTTTATATAGTACTGGACAAGATAATAATTTAGTCATGCCAAATATTTCTTTATATGAAACAAAATGAATTCTGCACAGTTTTTTGAAAGTGCAAATTTAACAAAGACTAATAGGGGTATATCAATGGTGATATTACACCTTTATGAATATGTATTTTAAATTATGGACAGACATTTCAATTTAATGTAATACTATTCTTATTTTTTTCTCTCAGTGCATTCCTGATCTTTTATGTCTTTTTGTTGGTAAGCTGAGATTTTTTGGTTGCATGTTGCTTTGTATTTTGTCTTTAAAAAATAAATAAACAGAAACAATCAAAGATTTGCCACCAACACCAAATCATTATAATCATGAAAGCATTAACGTCATATGAAACGAGTAACTGGTGAAAAATAATGTGTATCTAATTCTTGATCTAATTCATGTATATCATAAACGTAGTCTTTTGTATCACAATTTTATCATTTTTTACGCATCAATATTGTATAATCATAAAAAAAATTATTTCACTCTGTCAGTGTTGATGTGAAAATATGACTGCTAACTAATTGCTGTGTTTTGAAGCTTTATTTACCATTTGTCAGCTTTGTAAACCAACAACAAAAGTTTGTAAGGGTTCCACGGAACCCAGTGTTTTGCCTACTGTTGCTGTAAATCGCAGGCTCAACAAAAATGAGGAAACAAATAAATCAAAAATATTCCTCTCGATACTATCTTTTTTGATTGTAAGAAGCTTCTGTCTAAACTTGTTAAAATCCAGGATAGTTTATGAATCTAATAAATGTTTTAAAAACTGCAGACTGTATGTAATGTTAACTCAAGAAAAACTAAGCCCATCTATAAGTGAAATACTGTAAAACAGGTACAAAATTATAACAAAATTTCCCTCTAGATACTAGCTTTACATCATAAACAAGCTTCTGTGTATGTTTGGTACAAACTCAGGATAGTTTAAGAAAGTTATTTAAAAAACATTTAAAAAAACTTTTACCACAGACTGATAGTAATGTTTCCTGGCAAAAAAAATAAGTCCATTTATACGAAAAAAATACGGAAAAAACAGAATTTTTTTTAACTTACTTTTGGATACTATTTTATGATCATAAACAAGCTTCTGTCCAAGTTTGGTAAAAATCTAGGATAGTTTAAGAAAACTATAACCACAAGAGTGAATAATTGGGGATGCTGCCGTTGAAGGAATGTAGGATCACTTTTGTTTCACTTTTTCGACAAAAGTCAAAGGCTTGACAAAAAAGCATATATATTGAGGAAAGCAGGTGTATATTATCTACAAAAATAATTTAATTTGATGACGTATTAATGTTTCAGTTCTTGACTCTCTTTCTGCCATGTTTTACCCCCTTCGCACTTGGGTATTGCCCTAACCGGATTTTACAAGAAAGGTTAAGCTGAGGTTTTTTCATAAGGAAAACAATTGGAGGACTTGTTGTCTGAAAACCATGCAACATTTTTAAAAAATGAATTTCTTCTAGATTTTGACAAATTAAAGAATTCTTTTAAGAAAAAAGTATATGTTCCAAAGTTTGATAACAAAAAACTACCCATTTATTTAAGTATGCACATTTTTTTTAGTAGAAGTTTCATATGACTTTAAGATATGACTAACAACCACATTTGTTGAGTTCTGATTAAGGACACGCGAAGGCTTGAGATAGGCACATAAAGATCTGTTCATTGTTTATGAAAATAATGAAAGACAGTAAGATATAGCTAACAGTCCACTATTGATTTAATTGATGACAGCACATAAAGATATGATCAGTATTTGTTCCTACCTCCAGTTTTGTAAATAGCTCCACATTTGATTGGCCATTGTTGATATTCATTGCAGTCAAAATGTCAGCAGTGCTTGATAATTTGTCACTTATCTAAAATTATACAAGTAATTAAATGATGTACTAAAAAAGGATATAACAAAATTACTGAACTCAAAGGCAGAAATTGTTTCCAGTTTGTTTTTTGTGTTACCCTTGCTTGATAAAAATGACGAGGGAGAAGATTATAGATTTTGCGGTGAATAGGATAAAGGACACTGTGACTTAAAGAAGAACACAAGAAATTGACATTTCTTGTTCTGAAAGTGCTTTCTTCTTTGTTAGAGTTTCATGCTATATTTTTAGTACCATAATAACAACTGTGATTGAAAGTTCTCATATTTAGAAAGATTGGTTGTCTTCATGTAATTGGCAAGATTGTAATGTCTCCAATTTTATCTAACCACTATACAGGAGAACTGGACTTTGAATTTTTTTATCATTGTAGTCTAATATTATGTTTCAAAATCTTTACCTTTGACCTTGATATTGCAAATCTATGGTAACATTGTGAGTGAAGTTTCTAATCTGTTCCCTGATTTGAGGAAAATGTAATTGTTGATGTATGAGCATACATTTGTTAATAATTTAATTTTGGATGTAACATGTCTTCTGATTGACTGTAAGTGTTCTGTTTATTATTTCATAGACATAATTTTGTCATGTGACCGTGACGTCATCAACGTTTTTCATAATTTACACCGGTTAAGCATGGAATTTAGAATTAATTTATAAGGAATGACTGTAATATTTTTTCTGTCTACTCAAAATAACATAAAAAATGTGGTGTCAATTACTATCAGATTTGGTTAAATTGTTATTATACTTCCAATCTAGGAGTGAGACTATATTGCATTCAACTTATCTGTATGGCTGTGCATCAATTGATCTGTTATTCCAACAAATATTTCTTTAACATTTTTCACATCTTCTACTGAACAGAATGACTTGATATTTGGTCAGCATATACAAATATATACTTACATAATATTTGGTTTGTATATAACCTTATGGTCTTATGTTGATAATAAGTTTTTTTAAATAAATGAGAAGTAATATATGATAGGTTGAAAGTTTTTAAATGTGTATGCATTGAATAAATATATGCTGTTTATATTTGTGACTACATGTATGATTTGCTTGTAAAACTTGTATATGCTTATACAGGATAACTTTTGGATGCCAGATAATGGATCTATATAAATTATGACTAAGGGTGCAAATTGTAACCCATTATTTTGCCTCTGAATGAGGTTCGTTAAGGATCAAAATCAGTCAAGCAATGAATCATCACAGGACACTGTTAATCATATATTGTTGCATGTTTTTAAAGTCTGATTTGGATTGGTATGTATATAACATATGTTACTTACCTCTTCAAGTTTTTTGTGAATGTCCAGAAGACAAACAAAGTACTTGTTACACAGTGAGTCGTCCAATGGTCTGTTCTGTATCCTAATGAAGTCATCTTGTTTACTGGGGTCAAGTTGAAGAACACGTGTCATAAGGTCATTCCACAGTGTTTGGTATTCTTTTTCAGATATGGCTCCTTTGGTGTTGTGACTAAGATAGTTGTTCTTAAATTCCCTTAGTTCTTTTATCAATGTCTCTTCAACTGATGTCAGATTGCAGCAATTCAGTAAAATCAAACTGGCCAAGGTGATATCAAGATCATCTAATGTTACATTATTAGTTGTATACAAGCAGTGACAGTGATGTTTAGGTGGTCCTGGCATCTCTGTGTATAGTAAATCCCATTGGCTATAGTTTAATGGAAGTTTCCTCCGATTCCTACAGTTGGTAGTGTCAACACAACACTTTATATTGGTGTGACGTAGATGGAACAGGATGTGAATGACAGGTTTACTGTTAATGAAATCTTGTAGACATCCCAATCCTTTACTTTTGTAGTCTTTCACTAGCCTCTGTCTGAAAACTGGTGTAACGATCTCTAGTATAACAGAACCGACTATAAAGTACCGTCTACGGTCATCTGTGTCCAGCCTATTGTAAAAGAAAAACATTGAAAACTTAAGACATACTATTATTTTCTAGCTTTTGTATGTGATCTAATGAACCAACAATTGAGAAATGTCGACCAGTCCTCCCGGTCCATTTAATAGATAACAACAAGTTGCTATTCCAAGTGCAGCTGGATATGACTGCAGAGGTCCAACCCTGAACAGTTGGGGCAAAAAAAGGCACAAAATTCGCGCTTGATACTGGTCTGAATTTGGATTATATTTGACACATACTTAGTTATGTTTCTGACAAGAACTTAGAATTGGTTATATGACTTGAATTTATATTCAATTTTTCTTTTTTGTTCAACACACCGTGCTGTTACGAAATTCGACCCCCCCCCCCTTTTTCCACTAAAGAAAAAACAAATACCCCCCTTTTTTTTTGCTTTTGTGCAATACTTATAAATTATTACATGGCATTTTCCATATTGGCCTTGTATCAGCCCTGCACTCCCATTTCAAGCCAGGGGGCTTGAAATGGGTCGTGGGCTGATACCACGGTCTATATGTAAAAGAACATGTAATAATCTATTGATCACATATTTTCAAGCAAGAGAAAAAAGACAGCATATACCAAATTATGTTAGATATTTTCAACAAAAATTCAAAAAAACATTTAATGAAAAAAATTTAAGAAATGTATCACAGTGAGTAAACAAAGATTTGTGAAAAGTTTAACAAATAATTAACAAATATATATTAAATCTCAGAATTGTAAATAAGAAACAACTTAAAGTGTTACATTTCCAATAAATGCTGAGGAAGAATAAACCATATCGCTACTATGATTTGGAAATATGTTCTGCTTGAACTTTCGATGTCATACAACAATCACTTTTCCATTGTGGCGTCATATATTTTCTAAATTCTTTATGACGTTAAAATTTTACGGGAACTTTTGTGATTTCTACTGTTGATTTTTACATTTTTTCTACTACAGCAGATTTGTCACTATTGTAAATTTCTTTTCATTGTTCTCATTTTTAATTTTTGTATGAATTTACATGCATCGTCATATTTGATCTGTGAGAAACCTCTCCTGATCGTCTAGCTGCTTTGGATGACAAAATATTAAAATGTAAAAAAAGTGCTTGTTATCACTGAATGGTAAAGATTGTTTTAATTTATCAGTTGGTAGTAAAAGTGAATATACATTGTATATTGTTTAAAACAATGATTTAAGTTGATTCAACTACTATTCTGGACAAAGAAAGATAACTCCAATTGAAAATTTCTTGCTATTGCACAATATTGTGCAATTAGATATTTCTTGCTATTGCGCAATACTGTGCAATTGAAAGTACTTGCTATTGCACAATACTGTGCAATTGAAGATTTCTTGCTATTGCACAATATTGTGCAATTGAAAATTTCTTGCTATTGCACAATACTGTGCAATTGAAGATTTCTTGCTATTGCTGAATACTGTGCAATTGAAAATTTCTTGCTTTTGCACAATACTTAATATAATAATTTTGGATCCTGATTTGGACCAACTTAAAAACTGGGCCCAAAATCAAAAAAATAAGTACATGTTTAGATTCAGCATATCAAAGAAGCCCAAGAATTAAATTTTTGTTGAAATCAAACTTAGTTTAATTTTGGACCCTTTGGACTTTAATGTAGACCAATTTGAAAACGGGACCAAAAATTAAGAATCTACATAAACAGTTAGATATGGCATATGAAAGAACCCCAATTATTCAATTTTTGATGAAATCAAACAAAAAGTTTAATTTTGGACCAACTTGAAAACTGGGCCAATAATCAAAAATCTAAGTACATTTTTAGATTCAGCATATCAAAGAACCCCAAGGATTCAATTTTTGTTAAAATCAAACCAAGTTTAATTTTGGACCCTTCGAACCTTGATGTAGACCAATTTGAAAACGGGACCAAAAATTAAGAATCTACATACACAATTAGATTCGGCATATCAAAGAACCCCAATTAATCATTTTTTGATGAATCAAACAAAGTTTAAATTTGGAACCTTTGGGCCCCTTATTCCTAAACTGTTGGGACTAAAACTCCCAAAATCAATTCCAACCTTCCTTTTGTGTTCATAAATCTTGTGTTTGAATTTCATTGATTTCTATTTACTTATACTAAAGTTATTGTGCGAAAACCAAGAATAATGCTTATTCGGGCCCTTTTTTGGCCCCTAATTCCTAATCAGTTGGAAACAACACTCCCAAAATCGATCCCAACCTTCCTTTTTTGGTCATAAACCTTGTGTCAAAATTTCATAGATTTCTATTTACTTAAACTAAAGTTATAGTGCGAAAAGCAAGAAAATGCTTATTTGGGGCCTTTTTGGCCCCTAATTCCTAAACTGTTGGGACCAAAACTTCCAAAATCAATCCCAACCTTCCTTTTGTGGTCATAAACCTTGTGTTAAAATTTCATAGATTTCTATTTACCTTAACTAAAGTTATAGTGCGAAAACCAAAAGTATTCGGATGACGACGACGCTGACACCAACGTGATACCAATATACGACTAAAAAATTTCAATTCTTGCGGTCGTATAAAAACTGTATTGTCAGTTGACTCACATTCTCAATCGTTATATCACATATAACAGAACCAGCGCTGAAGTAATGCCTATTATCCTCTTTATACATCCTGCAGTAATATTGTCCCAAGTGTTTATGAAACTTAATTCACAGGTTTTTATCAGCAATGCCTTGTACAAAATAAAAAAATCTAACAGAACATTGAGAGGATAGAATATCAAGTAAGGGATTCCATAGCGGAACATCATAATATATTCTCACAATTTGTCATGAATGAAAACATCAAAAAGACAAATTTAAATAGAAATGTCATGTTGAGACTCCGAGTGTTGAGATAGGAGTGATTAATATAAAAGGGGGAATTCAGAATAGCAATGAAATCTTTTAGAGGAACTCACTTTTGAGAGAGGAGAGTATTTATCAAATTAAGGGAATATTATATGGGGAACTGAATATTGTCAAGTGAGTAAATATAAACTTTGGAGAAAATTAAAGAAAACAGTATTGTGTTATGATATGTATTAGATTATTATAATCCTATTATGGGTCAAAGTGAAATAATGACAGGAATAAGGGATATCTGTTAACTTAAAGTTACTCTGAGTAAATAAAGTAAATGATAATATGAATTAGTTTTATTTAAATATTATATTACATCATTGACCAAATTGTTTCAGAAGAGCTTCTTTACTTTCACTTTTATTATAGATGATATTTTCTCTTTTTGGTAGCTGCAAATTATCAATAAAGTATAGTAAATCATTTTTAACTAACCTTTTGCTCATATCAATTTGTTTTTGTTGGTTAGCCTGTAGAGATTTGCTTTCTGGAAAACAGTTAACCAAAGATCGACTTCACTTTATAGATGGAAATTCCCATTACTATTTTTAGAATTAAATAACTTAGCTTGAAAAAAAAGCATTATCTCCCTTTTGATATAATTTTAACCAGGAGATAATCTAATGAATTTAAGAAAATAAAATAAAATCCAAATGTACAAAATACTAGTATATCTTTAAATTGATGTTTTATTATTAGTTTTCTTTTGAGTCAAGTGGTTAATTACAATACAAGTTAAGTTCTTTTTTTATTTTTTAATTACTGTTTTATTTTACTTTAAAAACATTGTGAAGGCTCTATTATGAATTGTTGCAGCATGTGCTTGTATTGGGGTTGTAAGCAGCGTATATTAACTATATCAAAATTCATTACTTTCACTGTATTGATGATCAGGAAATATTACAAAAATAACATTAACTGTACCAATTTCCTGCACCAGATGCGCATTTCGACAATACATGTCTCTTCAGTGATGCTCGTGGCCAAAATATTTGAAATCCAAAGCTTATATTAAAGACAAAGAGCTATAATCCATAAAGTCCAAAAAGTATAGCCAAATCTTAAAAGTATAGCCAAAAATAAAGTGAGAAAATCTATTGACAAAACTAAAAGCGAAACTTTATTCATTTAATGTTATCATTTCCCTTCTTAAATAGAAAACATGATGATAACAGAAGACTAAAGGAACTTGGTGTGACATTGGATTAAGATGTTGCTATATGCTAAAAAGAAATTCCTGGAATACAAACATTAACTGACTGTAAACCTCTCTTGAACATGCTATTTATTTGTAAATAAATGCAGTTAGATCAGTGAAAGTCAAGGGAGGGGGGGGGGGGAATAATAAAGAATCTACCAATGTGCAGCAAAGATTGGCACTTTTGAAATGAAGTTATAACTAAGAAAATTTAAAAGGACCTTATCCTGATTGACACATTTAATGTGACTAGATCAAGAAGACAGCAAATACAGGTACAAAAATCAAGACGACCTTTTTCTAGTATAAAAAATTATGAAAAGATACCTATTTTTTTTAAGAATATATATCTTTAAGTTTCTAACTTGCACAGACTAACTTTTACATGTTATTTTCATGGAAAGACAATATTTCCATATTGAATTTTCATGTGAAAAGAAAATCTGAAATATAAAGCAGAAATATTCAAAATGAAGAGATCGACCTGATAATATGGAGGAATTCATCCGATGACTCCAATGTAATTGCCCTTTATTGACAATTTTTATCATTTTCATTATCAGCAAGGGAAGATGTAATAACAAATCAAATTTTGCTGATAAAGTTAGTAAAGTGCCACTCTTTATAGGAGTGGTTGCTGTTAAATGAGTTTTTTTTATTGACCTGCTTTTGTGTTTTGAGCAAAAACTAAAGAAGATAGAGAGAAACTGAATAGACTAAATGATCAGCGATATAAGATTGACGAAAAAAAATTTGGGATAAACTTTTACTTTTGTCTTCAATTTTGAATATGGACCTAGACCAAGATGAGTGACACAGGCTCTTTAGGGCCCCTAGTTTTCAATTACCATAGGTAGGGATCTTACTTATAAGGAATCAAAAACATAGAATAGGTTGAAAATTGATACATTACAATAAAGGAACTGTAGCCATTTGATAATTGTAGGATGTGAAATGTAGTGGGAACTGGATGTGGCCAGCAAAGTTACCAGGTGAAGGGGCAGCATTACTGGATGCCTGTACAGCTATGTGTGATGTCATGAAAAAACTTGGTATAGCTGTTTATGGAGGCAAAGATTCACTCAGTATGGCTGCCAGGGTGGGGGATGAAACTGTTAAAGCACCTGGTTGGTAAATTAATATTAAATTTGTAGAATCTTAATTCTTTATCAAAACCAAAAAAAAAATAAAAAATGTTCTAACATAAAGTGATTGTTGTAATCTTATACTTATTTGAATATTTGGGTTGTAATGCTGGTGTGATTTTACATTTATCTAAAATGAATTAATTGCACCATTTGAAATGTTTTGTATATTTGGGTTACAACGCTAGTGTTTGTTTTACATATATCTAAAATGAATTAATTGCAGCATTAGAAGTATTATGTATATTTACAGGTACTTTGGTGATATCAGTGTATGCAGGATGTCCAGATATAACGGCCACTGTTACACCAGATCTCAAATGTCCAGATGGTCAAGGTTAGTTTTCATAGTTTGAAAAACTAAAAATCCTTCAAATATTGTTTCATCTCAGTTACAAGTAGGTTCTACCAATCTTTCTATGCTTTAAACTAGTCCCCTTACAAAAATTTAGATAAAATATATTGGCTATTGCCATGGTGGCATTCAAATACCAAATACTATGATGGAAGGATAATGATTGCAATCAAACTTATTGAAAACTACATTCCTTTCCTGCTCGTACCATTTAATGAAAACCTTTGTATTCTCAGTCATGTATCACATTATTAAATGTATATTCAAGGTTCATTATCCATAATGACATACTATGATATGCATGATGATAGAAAATATTTAGAAATTAAAAATCCATGATGAAGCAGTTAGCAGGAAAAACACAAGATTCTTAATGTTTAGTGTATATAAAAAAGAAGATGTGGTATGATTGCCAATGAGACAACTCTCCACAAGAGACCAAAATGACACAGAAATTAAAAACTATAGGTCACCTTATGGCCTTCAAAAATGAGCAAAGCCCATACCACATAGTCTGTTATAAAAGTCCCAGAAATGACAATGTAAAACAATTCAAACGAGAAAACTAACGGCCTTATTTATATACAAAATGTATATGTAGTATGCTTTGGTTCATCAGAATTTCTGTTTACATATTATACAAGCAGTGTTTGAATGTAAATCAAGGAAGTGCTTCTTGTTCTGCAGCTCAAATGATTTTTGGCCTTAAGGTCAAATTTTGTTATGAATATCTATTTATTGTAGGCAGTTTACTGTACGTAGACTTGAGTTGTGGTAAACATAGGTTAGGAGGATCTTCATTAGCTCATTGTTATGGTCAGTTAGGTAACATCTCACCAGACCTAGATGACCCGGATATGTTTGTTAGTGCCTTCAATCTCACACAGAAACTTATCAAAGGTAGGTTTACAAACAGAACATACATATGTATGTAAAGTAAAATTTCAAAAAGGAAACAGGGAATATGTCAAAGAGGCACTAATCTGACCAAAAAGCAGATAACAGCAAAGGCTACCAAGGGGTCTTCAACGCAGAAAGAAATTCCTGCACAACTTGAGGTGGTCCTCAGCTGGCCCCTGAATAAAATTGTGAAAATGGACGTCAAACTCCAAAACATTTATCATACATAAATACATGTTATTCTTTTGAAAATAAAATAAAAAGTAGGTTTTAACTTGCATGGAAGTAATAGAATATTAAGTTCTCTAGCTTCTTTCACACTTGGTTCCTTACAAATAGCAAAATATGGAAGACATTTTGAAAATCCCTAATTACATGGTTATTAGTTGCATTGCAGGTAACACTTTATTAATGGAAAATCATTACAGACAGTGCAAGGTCTACATAAGTAATCCATGTTGTTAGCCCCCTTTAATTGTAGTGAATTGCTCTTGATGGCCCCTTCAAGAACATTTCCCCCATTTACCAAAAAGAGGTGGTTAAAAATCGAATAAAATTATTAGAAAAGGTGCAAAGACAAAACTGTATTAGTCAGGAATATCATTGTTAACCACTTAGACCATTCCATTTCAGACAGGAAGTTGGTTTCTGGTCATGATATAAGTGATGGAGGATTAATAACATGTATTTTAGAGATGTCCTTTGCTGGTAACTGTGGATTAGACATTGACATTTCTTGTGATTCAGGTATGATATATTTTACATTGATATTTCTTATGATTAAAGTAGGATGGAGCTTACGTAATATTGGGAGATATATTAGCAAATGTGTAAAGATTCTGGTAAGACAAGTTTGCATTACTGATATAAATGTGGAAGGTCAGTATTACCATGTAGCATTATTGAAAGGTAGCTGATGTATGTTGAATTGTAATGGCTCCTCGTTTTGTAGTGCCTTCTTGTCCCTCTTTTTGTAAAATAAAAGGAATGCCAACCATGTTTAGTGGTTCCTGTCACTTCATAGTTTTTGACTAATAGCAGCAATGTACAAGGAAATCAATGTGTGATTGAACTCATTAATATCAGCTAAATTCAGGGATACAAGATGCAATCAGCATTGCCTCTTCAGAAATATTCATAAAATGAAGTTTTTCACCCTAAAATATATATGAAACTATACCTTTCCAATGATGAAGTGGCCAAGAAATACCAACAGCTTTTAAATAAGATCTTCTACACAATAAATTAATGAATGTTTCTAATGCTTCATATTTGATGGGTTTAATCTGGGACTATTATAAAAGTTAGTATAATAGTCCCAAGTTTTATATGAAGATGAAATTTGTAACAAATAAGCACAGATGGCATTTTCCAATTTTTTTCATTTTCTTCAAAAATATAACTTTTTTATGATGGTTTCTATAAGATTAAATAATTATATTCAATAAAAAGCAGTATTAGGTAATAAAAAGTATTGAAAAACATTGAAAGTTGAAAATACAAAATGATATGCTTTATTCTTATTTTTCAGATGTGCCATTCATTGATTTGTTGTTTGCTGAAGAACTTGGTTTTGTATTTGAAGTATCAAAGAAAAATGAACAAGAAGTTTTAGATGGCTTTTCTGCAATAAATATTCCATGTTTTTTCATTGGACATTCCACAAAAGATACCAAAAAGGTAATTATAGAAAGTTAATGTTTTGAATTGACTCTTCAAATGAAGAACCTAATTTAAGGTAGATAAGGTGTCTTCCTCCATCTTGGATTTGGAAATACCAGAAAACAAGGTCTAGATCTTTAATAGAATGTGCAAATTTTTGAGTAGCAGGTAATTCAGGTGGGAGAACTTCCACTTCAATATAGAAAATGACATGTTTTATCATATTTATGGTTGTATTTTACAAAAAACAGAAAACTTTTGTTTGATAATTTTTTTTCCAACTTTGCCACATAAGGGGAGGCAACTCAAATGCAAGGGCAGATAATTTAGATTAAGGTACTTTTCCAATAGAAAGTATTAGGAATTTACATGTTTTATAATGTAGCAAGAAAGCGGGTCTGGTGACCCCATTGTTTCTTTTTCTTCACTGAAAGCATACTATTAAAGCCATCTTCTCATATTTTATCTCAAAATTCTATGGTGTAGATTACACTTTATTGCAGAAATTTTTTTTCATGCATAATCTATACAAATTTTGTCAATTTTGAACAATGTGTAATGTGAGAAAAAGCCCAGTGACTCACGGTACATAATCCTGATAGTATCCAAAGGTTTCATTAGCCTAGTAGTCAGTACTAGAAAAATCCTTATTTTTGAGACTTTAAAAAAAAAAATTAATGGTGAGACATTTGACATAAGCGATTTTGTGAACTGCCATGGTCTCCTGGTCACAGTTATATTTTTTTAATGACAGGGATTTGTTGCATATGGATTAATAGTTGATCTTAACTGTTTTACTCTTGTGATTTTTATACGACCGCAAAAAATATTTTGCGTCGTATAATGCTACTGTCATCTGCATCGTCGTCCGAAGACGCATTTAATTTCCAGGAAATAACTTAAGTTTTAATGAATGGATCTCTATGAATTTTTACCAGAAGGTTCAATACCACTAAAGGAAGGTTGGGATAGATTTAAGGGGTTATGGTCCCAATAGTTCAGTAATAAAGGGCCAAAAGGGGTGCCCAAAATGAGCATTTTTGCAGTTTTCAAACAATAACTTGTGTTTAAGTGTATGAATCTCTCTGAAATTATTTCACAAGTTTCTATACCATGAAGGGATGGTTAGTATTGACTTTGGGGGGTTATGGCTTAATATGTTTTGGAATTAGGGGCAAAAAAGGGGGGGGGGGAAACTAGGTTTTTTTGGTCAATGGACAATTAAGACAATTTAAAAGCAGTGAAAGGGAGGTAACTCAAAAACATTTAACATACAATGTTCAGATATACCTCCCTTACGATTTTTGTAAATTATGTATGAAATAATGTCGGGTTTTGGACTAATTGCTAAAAAAAGGGGCTTGGGTAGTAGTTATCAATATTTTTTTCAAATTTCTCTAATTCCAAATTTTTTGAAAAGTTTGAAGAAGAAATTTTTAATTGCACAATATTGCGCAATAGATTTGTAAGATCTTGACATTTGTTTTGTGTCAGAAACTCATATTATGTCAAAAATTTGATTACAATCCAAATTCAGAGCTGTATGAAGCTTGAATGTTGTGTCCATACTTGCCCCAATTGTTCAGGTTTGACATCTGCGGTTGTATAAAGCTGCGCTCTGCAGAGCACCTGGTTACAATCAAGAGATAACTGTATTGTATTTGAAGATTTAAGGATGTCCATCCGTAGTTTTACTGTCGCAAATTTAGTTTACCTGGAGACGCATAGCAGAGACAGGTAAACGTGTATTTGCGACAGTAAAACTACCGATGGACGTCCACAAAGCTTCAAATACAATACAGTTATCTCTTTTCTAATGCAAAACAAGTTCATAATTAAATTTCAATCATTATTTCAGTGTAAAATCTTCATTAAAGAAAATTCCGCAAAAAGATGTTATCTTCTTTGGTCCCTACACTAGGTGACGTCATAGGTATGCTTCCGGCGTCAAACATTAACACCTGGGGTTTTCTGGCTTCTGTGCTGCTTCAAAATGTAATAAAATTTGATAAAAAGAAGATTTGTAGGTGCAACCTATGAGTCTTTTGGCTTATTATTGTAAAAATTACATGTCCATACATTCAGCAATTCAAAATGTCGGCTTCCTTAGTTACAGACAAGGAGATAGAGAATTTTACGCTAACTGTCATCCAATCAGAACCATTGATACAAACTAATTGCATTATAATTACTGTTATATTATAATAGGAAGAGAGTGTCCATGGATCCTTTTGTATTTGGAGAATACCAAAGCTCCATCTCGATTTTTAAGATCTTCAGTTTTCTTATAGAAGGCTAATGTTTTTTTTCTTGGCACTCCAGCTTCATCCACCAATAAAATCTGACCATCATTGGATAAACAACAGATGTGAAAGTGGCATTAAGCATCAATTAATCAATGAGTCCAAGTAATGTTTTGAAAATTCTAGATCTTATTTCTTAATCAGCTTGATGGTGAAAATGGTATGAAATAGAGTTAAATAAGAGATAGAGAAAGAACATAGATGTACATAAATTCAAACCTATAGGAAGACAAAAGAAATAAAATGATCAATTTATATCCTCTAGTAAATGTAAATGTTTATGTCAGTAACCTATTTCTCCATTTCAGACAAATATATCGGTAAACAAACGGGAGGTATTACATGAAGACATGACAGTTCTCAGAGATATTTGGGAAGAAACCAGCTTCCAGTTAGAGCGTTTTCAAACAGACTACCAGTGTGTACAGCAGGAACAGCAAGGATTGAAAGAGAGGCTAGAGCCTCCTTATCATATACCGTTTGAATCAGAAATCATCAGTTTTGTTCCCAGAGGTAGACCACCAAGTATATTAACTCACTTCACTTTGAGACATTTACAATACAAAGCTCTTTGGTTGGTAGTTGTCTTTTTGAAACAATCCACGTTTCCATTCTCAATTTTATTGTTTATAAAATTTATAAAAATATTTTATCCTAAAATTTGAATTTTCAGTTACTCTATACTGAATGTCAGTCCTTAAGGAGTTATTGCCCTTCATTGTCAATTTTTATGCCCCACCTACGATAGTAGAGGGGAATTATGTTTTCTGGTCTGTGGGTCTGTTTGTCCGTTCGTTCGTTCATCTGTGCAGTTTCAGGTTAAAGTTTTTGGTCAAGGTAGTTTTTGATGAAGTTGAAGTTTAATCAACCTGAAACTTAGTATATATGTTCCTTATGATATGATATCTTTCTAATTTTAATGTCAAATTAGAGTTTCTGACTCCAATTTCATGGTCCACTGAACATAGAAAATAATAGTGCGAGTGGGGCATCCATGTACTGGGGACAATTTCTTGTTAATAATTTTTCGTAAATTTTTGTAATCTTTCACAAAAATCTTCTCCTCTGAAACTACTGAGACAAATATCACCATACTTGTTCATAATCCTTTTTAGGATATCTAGTTTAAAAAAAGTGTCCGATGACCCCGCCTTCCAACCATAATAGCTGACATAGTTGATAATAGAACCTAGCGGTAAAATGCAGTTTTTGGTTCATATCTCTGCAAATAAAGCATTTAGAGCAAATCTGATCGGTAGCTAAAATGTTTATCAGATTTGGATTTATCTGCTCTGAAATTTTCGACAACCTGTTGTTGGGTTGGGTTGCTGCCCCTGAGTTAATGATTTCACGAAAAATTTTGCAGTTTTTTGTTAATATCTTAGATATCTAATATGTAAGACTATATATTATGATTTTAACCTTGTTTTACATGATTTCCAAAGTATCAGTAAATACAGGTGAGCGACACAGGCTCTTGAGAGCCGATAGTTGTGGATTTGTCTGCATTTTAATCACAAATCAGCTAAACAGATATTGATGAATCTTGACACAGTGAACACTATGTTGGTTAAAGGGGAGATAATAGATATTCACATCTTACTAAACTTGTACAAACAGTAAGTTTTTGCAATTATACGATAAACTATCTTGAATTAAAACCTTAAACTGATTTTGCATGGTGGACTCTTCAACATGAAAACAGTAGACACCACCTTAAAAAGGAGTTTTTTATGCCCCACCTACGATTGTAGAGGGGCATTATGTTTTCTGGTCTGTGCATCCTTCCATCCGTCTGTACGTTGGTCTGTTTGTTCGTCCCACTTCAGGTTAAAGCTTTTGGTCAAGGTAGTTTTTGATGAAGCTGAAGTCCAATCAACTTGAAACTTAGTACACATGTTCCTTATGATATGATTTTTTTTATTTTAAAACCAAATTAGACTTTTGACCCAAGTTTCATGGTCCACTGAACATATAAATTAAAAGTGTGAGTTTCAGGTTAAAGTTTTTGGTCAAGGTAGTTTTTGATGAAGTTAAAGTGCACTCAATTTGAAACTTAGTACACATGTTCCCTATTGGTTGATCTTTTTACTTTTAAGGCCAAATTAGATTTTTTACCCAATTTCACGGTCCATTGAACATGGAAAATGATAATGCGAGTGGGGCATCCGTGTACTTTGGACACATTCTTGTGTTTTTATGTTTTCTGGTCTTGCCTAAGTCTGTTAGTTCATTTAAGCCATATCAGGTTAAAAGTATTGTACCTTGTGGTGTAATCAACTTAACACTTTTAAAACACATCTAATAAGTGATATTAACTTTTTAAGATACATGTCAAATTGGGGTTTTGACATATATATATATTTGCAGTACACTGAACATGGAAATGTAAATTTTTGATCCTCTGGACACATATTCTTGTTTTATTAGTTTTTAATTTAATAATGAATAGATAAGAGATGGTTGTCAAATATAAAAGATCAGCTGTTTGATTGTTGTTCTGTTACGTTTGATTAAAGGGGTCCAATAGTGAAATAAGATGTTATAAGATGCCACATACATTCCACGTCAGAGGTACCCTTCATGATATCTCCTACATGTGTATTCCTGGAGATGAGTAAGACAATAGAGGTTGTCTCTCAATACTATTACTTATTCACCTTTTCACACTTATTTAACTGCATGGGGCTACTTGCTTTGTCATGTTTGTTATTTTGCATTATATAACTATAGATTTAATTTTGAATGGGTTTGACAGGTAACTTGATGAACGATGAAATTATAATTATGGTTAAGTGTTCCACTCATTTTAATTAGTAATCAAAATTCAGTTCAATCAACTTTCATGAAAGGTAATTATAATTCAGATTCTCTTATTCAATTTGACAATTGCAAAATACCCTAGTATATATTTCAAACACTGCAATGTTTTTAATTTGATTGTCTTGAAATAATCAAAAAGATCAGCCGGTCTAATTGTGTGATGGTCTATTAAGAATTTGATTGGGTAACCCATCACTCCGGACCTAACCATCAGTATAGTGTATTGATCTGTATATATACTCAACAACTCTTATATATTTTACTTCCTGTAGTATTGTTTTTAACTTTTCATTACAACTGTATCATTATTTTGTGATATTTTAGCGTTAAAGTGTGCTGATGGTGAATGGAACAATATTTAATCCTTTTGCTAAGTAACAATCTATGAATTAAGTACCATGTACAAAAAGAAATCTTTAATTCTGGAGCTCAAAGATTCAGGAGCAACAACTCTGTTCAGAGAAAAAAAAGTAAAAATAATGATATGAATAAAAAGTACTTTTGCTATGATAAAAGTTGTTAAGACACTTTATATAAACAAATAATAGAAAAAAACCATCTCTAAACTTTAGTAGAAAACCTGTAACAACATTGTGTAAACAAAACCTTTAAATAGATCATGTGTAATAACCTAACCTATAAATAGACCAAGTGTATGAAATAGCTATCCTATAAATAGATGAATAAGGTCTAACCTGTGACCAATATATTATTCATGTTTTTGATTCAGATTTTGATGTTTTGAAATCAATTAATTTTTTGTTTTGAATAAATGAAGAAATGATGATGCGAGAAGACATATCTATCTTTAGAAATCTTCACATTAAATTCTTAAGATTGCAATAATATTTGTCTATTTATAGCAAAATGTTTATATATAGTTGGACATATACAGGGATAATATTTTAAATGGTAGTAAGAAAAGAAATCCTTTCATATAAAGAGTAAAAATTACACCGGTCGTGTGGTGTGATGGTGTATTTAAAACACAGGATAATCCATTACTTCGGACCTAGCTTATAAATTATAGTGACTGAATTATATATATGTCTACAGATTTGTACTACTTATTTTCTCTGTGGTATGAATTTACACTTATTATTAGATTTATTTGCTTCATATTCTGTATATTGCTTTGAAGAGTTCTATATTGACAGAGTCAGCTATTGTTTAACTTGTATACAACTATGAATAAACAAATATTCTGCAACTTTGAACTATAAAGACAAATTGAGAAAAGGGAATATAAGGAACAGTAACTCTGTTTTGTACTGTTTTAAAATATTATGTTTTTTTAAACAAAATAAACCAAACCATACAAAAAAACTGATTTGAGCTCAAAATTTGTGTTTTAAAATCAATAAATTTCCTGCTTATGGGAGAAAAATAAACCCATAAATAGGTGATTTTTTCCTTGGTATACACTTTGATAAACCATGTTGCTGAAACTACTTTTGTAATGTTTGTAAACATGCTGTTGAAAATCTATTCATGTATATTACAAATGCATGTCATGAAGTGATTCTTTGGTCCAAAGAAAGATTAAAAAACAAGAGGCGCATATTATTACAAATCTATTGCATGAGAAAGAAAATTGTGCATTCCATTAGAGCTTTGAAAAAATGTTTAAAATAGAACGAAATAGAATTCAGCAAAATATCATGTGTTAAATGATATTGGTTCATTATTTTTACCACAAATAAAATCTCTCAATCTGATGCTGGGTTGGTGACGCACAAACTTTACATAACATTATGAAAGATTTGATATTCAGTTTGTGAGTTAGTTTCCCATGTTTACACAACAATCTCTAGAAAAAATGTTTTTCATTTTATTATAATATAAGGAATAAGTATGGACAATTGGGATAAAAAAGCTAAATTATAGTTTTCCATTTAAATTAATCCAAATTTATATTCTTGAATGTGAGTTATTTCAAATTACAACTCAAGTTTGCTTTGAAAGTTTTTCAAATGTTATCAGTTATTATAATGTTGCTTTTAAAAGTGGTTTGATGTAATCATGATATCCATATTTTACTAGGTATACCACCGATCAAGGTAGCAGGTTTACGTCGGGAGTGTAGTAAATGTGTGTAATAATGATATCCATATTTTACTAGGTATACCACCGATCAAGGTAGCAGTTTTACGTGAGGAGGGTAGTAATAGTGACAGAGAAATGGCCGCTGTATTACACATGGTAGGCTTTGAAGTTTGGGATGTCAACATGCAGGATATGTGTTCAGGAAAGATAACTCTTGATCAGTTCAGAGGAGTTGTTTTTGTTGGTGGATTTAGCTATGGTGATGTATGTGGATCTGCTAAAGGTAGGTTTTGTATGGAAAGAAAACATATTTCAGTTATAATTTTGAAAATATGACTAGTGTTGCCCTTATAAATTGAAATACACAACAGTATCTCTTTTTATTTCTTAAAATAACCAATGGATTGTAAATTTAAGTGTAGGAATTCATATCTTTTATATATGCCTCATGGTCTGAGGTTTCCAACTCCAATTATATGTTCAACGAGTAATTTAAAAATTATACTTTAAAAAGGTTGTGTACTCTTGTAACCATCTTAATATGAGGAGGATAGATAATGTTTACATAAAAATAATGTTAAATTGCTTGAAAGAACTACCGCTATTCATTGGGAAGATAGGCTCATCTGTTATACTATTAGTTTATCTTTTGCAATGGATTGTCATCTGTCTCTATTGTCTTTGAACTCTGAAACCACTTAGTCTGTAATTGAGGCCAGAAATATGCTATACATGATACTTTACAACAGTTATTCTGCTATCATATATAACTGCTGGTCTTTTATATTCTTTGCTATTGAAATCAACAAATGGAAGGTCATTTTAAGAAATTACACTTTCCATCCAATTGAATGTTAGACACAGCTATCAAAGGCAATCTTTTGACTCTGATTGCATAATTTTTAAAATGTCATCTTTTTATAAAGAAAAATACTTCAGGTTTTCTAAGTGTGTTGAAGATAACAAAGGAACTTTTATAAATACTTAGTCTGTTTTAAGGACATGAATTAGAATCTGCTAGTTCGAATTTATAATCAGAAAGAACTATATCTGGAGGCTTAGGTCACCATGTAGGAAAAGCAGTTGAATACAATAACAAATTCATTTTGTACTGAAAAATACCTTTCAATATCAAATGCCACACATTTTGTTGTCTTAGTTACCTAACAAAACATTTGTTTCAGTTTTGAGTTATGAGACAACTTATTGTAACTGAGACAAGAGAAACATTATTGTGCATTATAATACCTGTATTTGTGAAAATGGTAGTAAGCTATATTTTATTGTAGGTTGGGCAGCATCAATTTTATTTAATCAGAACATCAGAGAACAGATTTTAAAGTTCAGGAATCGCCCTGACACTTTCAGTTTAGGAGTTTGTAATGGATGCCAGTTAATGGGTCTACTTGATTGGGTAGCTCAAGATGAAGACCAGAAAGGTATTTATTAGGAATCAGTTAAGGAGTGACTAATGAATACCAGTTAATTGGTTTACTTGATTGTTTAGCTCAAGATGAAGATCTGAAAGTTATTTTTTAGGAATCAGTTTAGGACTTTGAAATGGATGACAAGTTAAAAGGATGTACTTTATTTGGAAAGCAATAATGAAAGATAAAGATCAGAAAAGTATTTTCAGGGAATTGGCATAGGATTATGTAATAGATACCAGCTAAAGGGTCTACTTGATTGTGTAGCTCAAGATACAGATCATGAATTTATTATCAGGAACCAATTTAGGACCAGAGGTTGATGCTAGTGAATAAAAGTTAACTTGATAATGAAGCTTAAGATAAAGATTAGAAATGAATTTTTAAGAATGAGTTAAGGTGTATCTAAAGATTGTCTGTTTCATGTGTTGCTGTGTCTTCTTGATTAGATAGCCGAGGGTATAAATCTGGAAGGCATTCATTACAACCCAGCTGACTTTTAGAAGGAATGGTTTGGTAAATAGTCTGTTTGTTTGATGACATATTTAATTTACCATGAATAATCAAGCTTTAATATCATAATGATTCATTTCTTTTCAGAGAATGTGTCTAGTGGAGTAGGGCAAGGTGTATTTTTAGACCATAATGAGTCTGGCAGATTTGAGTGTAGATTTGTAACTGTGAGAGTTCAAACGAGTCCATCTATCATGTTCCGTGGTATGGAAGGTACAGTGTTTGGTATGTGGAGTGCCCACGGAGAAGGTATGTAGCTTTGTATAACCTCTAAAAATTATGAGATTAAAATACATAGTTATAGTTGCACAGTAATTGTAAATTCATAGTTATAATTGTCTCACTTATGACAAATATCAGGAAGATATCTTTGTTTTTATACCACTTTTTATGCCCCACCTACGATAGTAAAGGGGCATTATGTTTTCTGGTCTGTGGCTACGTTCGTCCGTCCGTCCGTCTGTCTGTGCTTCCGTTCGTCCGTCCGTCTGTGCTTCCGTTCGTCCGTCCGTTCAGGTTAAAGTTTTTGGTCAAGGTAGTTTTCGATGAAGCTGAAGTCCAATCAACTTGAAACTTAGTACACGTGTTGCTTATGATATGATCTGTTTAATTTTAAAGCCAAATTAGACTTTTGACCCCAATTTCACGGTCCACTGAACATAGAAAATGAAAGTGGGAGTTTCAGGTTAAAGTTTTTGGTCAAGGTAGTTTTTGATGAAGCTGAAGTCCAATCAACTTGAAACTTAGTACACTTGTGGCTTATGATATGATCTTTCTAATTTTAAAGCCAAATTAGACTTTTGACCCCAATTTCACGGTCAACTGAACATAGAAAATGAAAGTGGGAGTTTCAGGTTAAAGTTTTTTGTCAAGGTAGTTTTTGAGGAAGCTGAAGTTCAATCAATTTGAAACTTAGTAAACTTGTTGCTTATGATATGATCTTTTTAATTTTAAAGCCAAATTAGACTTTTGACCCCAATTTCATGGTCCACTAAACATAGAAAATGAAAGTGGGAGTTTCAGGTTAAAGTTTTTGGTCAAGGTAGTTTTTGATAAAATTGAAGGCCAATCAACTTGAAACTTAGGACATATGTTCTCTATAGTATAATCTTTCTAATTTTAATGCCAAATTAGATTATTACCCAATTTCACGGTCCATGGAACATGGTAAAGGATAGTGCGAGTGGGGCATCCGTGTACTTTGGACACATTCTTGTTTAACAATAGTATCATTAACACTGTAGAATTCATTTAATATTTTAATTCGTATCAAAATATGTTTTATGATCCAGTTTGTAATTAGTTGTACTAGCAGCCATGCATCACAATGAGGGGTATAAAAGGGGTATCTGCAAGGATGAACACAAAATAAAATGACTATTCCACAATGTCATGTAGTATCTTTGACTTAAATACATTATATATATATACTCCCTTGATAATATTTTATTGACCTAAAATTATATGTATAGTTTTCAGTTTGGTGTATCAATGTTGAAAATTGACGATCTTCTATGAAAACATGTTAATGATATTATGTTTTTGCATCAGTCTGCGTGCACATCAAGTTATTTGAGAGCATATGTTTTAAACTAATATGTTAAGAGGGTTTATAAAAGATTAATTCTAGACCATTGACATATGTATTTATGGTTGACCAATAATTCTTGGTATGTAGGTGCAATGGATCCTGTAAATTCTGTTGTAAAGATGATATGTCCAAGTCACAATCTTATCATCTTCAATTTAATAGTGTTGAAATAAAATGTTCTTGTCTTGCATGAACACAAAACTGATTCAGATAACAAAACAATACCGCATTGACGTTAAATGATTGATTCCTAATTAGCTATAATTTAACAGAGGCCTTTTACTACACCATTGGCATTAGGTTTGGAATTGACATATTAATATGCTGTCTTTTTTATTTTAAGCATAATTTATCAGGCTCTAGTCGCTTTATTTTTGTTTAACATTGTTCCGACATTGCATTTGTTAATAAGTATTATTGATTGTAATAAAGATATTGCATTAATGATTTCACACATTTAAATTTGAACTATCTGAAGTACTGAACTATCATTCCATTTCTTGTATGATTTACAGGTAAAATGATATTCAAAACACCAGACATCCAAAATGATGTGTTACGAATGAACTTGGCTCCTGTCCGATACGTCGATGATTCTGGAAATCCAACTATTGTTTATCCGTTCAATCCTAACGGGTCACCAGATGGCATTGCTGCTCTCTGTTCGGAGGATGGTCGTCACTTAGCTATTATGCCTCACCCTGAACGATGTTTCTTGCCGTGGCAGTGCCCCTGGATGCCCTTTGGAATGAAGGAGAAATTAGATGTTTCTCCATGGTATAAAATGTTCCAGAACGCTTTTGACTGGTGTGTTGAACAAGTTTGATATTTATGGTTGTGTTTAAGGTAGATTTTTATGAGCATTTTTATTTGAATGAATTAATGACAATGATATTGTAGAAAAATTGTTATTTGTACGGTTTAATGATCTTTAATGAATCTCATTATAATTGTTGTAAAGGTGGTCTGAATTATCAGTGCACAGTAAACTCATCCAATTCATCAAGAAATAGCTTTGGCGTTGATTTTAAATATTACACTGATCTACATAAAAGTTTAAAGTTTTGTATTTATTAAATTGTTTTGATAAAAGGGAGCACCAAGCATACCATATGTTTTGGGAAATTAACTCTAGTATTTTTGCTTTGTTTTACAAAAACAGCAAAATTTACAAGTTGTTTTGAAAAAGTTGAAGAGAAACAACATCAATTAATGTGACAAAGACATAACATAGCATTTAAAAAGGAGTTTGTATTATAAAAAATCAATGTCATCCTCAGGAAGTTGTTTCATACATTTCAGATTAGATGTTGAAAAAAACCAATAGATTATCGTCATGTACATAATTCAGAAAATAATTTGAAATTAAACAACATGTAGTTAACTTGAACACATTTTCATATTGACATGAAATGGTGTTTTTACACAAAAATGACAAACAGGTAATTAAGGTTATTTCTGACAAAGCAACTGACTAAAATATAACGTGGCGTTTGAATGTTTCTCAGATAGTATAACAGTTTCCTCTCATTAAACATAGGTCAATATGATTTAAATTATATATGTCAATGCTAAACATTCAATTTAACATCCAAGGTCATCTTACAGATACATTGTATGATCACGTGTCCATGTTTAAAACACTGATGCATGGTAAATTACTCTTTTTCAGTGATTTAATATATATCAGGTTTATCAAGCCATTTAGGAGACTTGGCAATGTTTCAATCATAAATTAAATTATGTTTTCTATACCTCTCTATTACTGAAGTAAGTTGTTTTTACAACATTTTTTTGTAGCTTTTAAAAAAAGTCCATATGAAAATATTCCACTTTGTATTCTGGTCCTAACCGGTTACATGGAATTTTGTGTAGCTTAAACATAATCATACTTATATGTTTAACTTTGAAATGACATATTATGTATCTTTCACCCTAATCAGAACTTAATGAAACTTTCTCAAAATCTTCACCAAACAATTCCAATGAGCACCAAATATATTGTGCTGTTTTCTTAAGAAATCATAGAATGTGTCATTCCATTATCTTGCTTGTGTGTGGGGTACCTATTTTGTATCTGTTACTCCTCATTACTATTATTAGAAACTTTCTCTCTCGGCTTTAAGAAACAAAATCCTGGCTATCTGTCCATACATTTTTTCTTGAATAATCATGATTAGAAAACATGTGATATGTGATGAATATATGATATATATCTATGATCTCAAAAAATAGATCTCAATTTATTTTTTTGCCTTGATGAATTTGACTAAATACTGTAAAATCATTTAGTTTGGTATGTAGTTTATTGTTAGTAAATATCTATTATGAATATTGATGTATTGATTCTACCTTTGTGCCATTTTTAAAATGTATCTTGTTTCTTGTTAAAAATGTTCTAGTATTTTCTTTTTTTTTACTTTTTCATGACTTTTCCTACTTCATATGGAACTACATGTATCAGTGTTTTTTTAAGAACATTATCACAAGTAATGTATTCATAAAAAATGGTTCCTCACTTTAAACATGAATTCCAATTATATTAAAGGCAAGTACAGGCACATTGTGGTAATATTATGGAATATACAGCCACAAATAACAGCAATTGTGATTCATTTCCATATTGCTAATATTCTAAGTATGTCTCATATGTACTGTAATTCATGGACATGCTCTAAACCATGATATTGATAACTATAAATAGAGCAATTGAGATAAAAAATAGTCTTAGCAAATCTATAATAATGTGTTCATTGATACATTTGAGATTCTTTTTGTTCTAGGGTATATTTTTGATAATTATTTTATTAAACTTAAAATTTAAAATTTAAAATTGTGTTATCTTTGTTATAATATAGTAGCAAATCTTGTATATTTGTCAAAGTTGACTAAGGGACGGCATCAAAAGTTCAATGTAGGATAAAAAAAACTTAATTCATACAGTTTTTTTACTGACCCCCTACTCCCCTCTTAACTTAATTTGGGAAAAATTGATTGACCAATAAGGATGAATATAAAATCGATGCCAATTTAACCAAACTTGCAGCATTTTTGACCCCCACCCCCTAACTATTTGAATTAAGTTTTTTATCCTTCATTGATTTTCTGATGTCTTCCCTAAGTGTAAACACTTTCTCATCGGTTTTTAGGTAAAGACTGCATGAAATGCAATCAAAACCCTATAGAACTGATTTGATATCTAAATCTTCCAAGGCTGATCACTACCTTTTTGATACACAAAATATAGCGCATTGATCATAACATTCTATACTTCCTACCGATGATACTTACCAGAAATTAATCGATTTAATATATGCTCAGACATTCAAGGCAGATATGATGTTACACTTGTCAAGAAAATTGTTGCAAGGTGCATGAATCTTATTTCTGTTCTAGAAATATAAATTGTTAAACTCATCTTACAAATTGGAGTTGTCGTCCTTTTTTCCAGACTTAAATCAACTACAACAAATGCTTTAAAAAATGCAATATTTTATTTTACTTCCCCTTGATAAATTGAAGTAATCTTTGCCATTTAGTGCTTACATGCACTTTGATTTTCTGATATCCCTTGTTGGTTTAAATTAAATGTTTTCTGCATAATTGGAATATCAGTATACAAAAGTGAAAACTAAGTGTTTATGTTTTTTTGAGCACAAATTAGCTTGTTTCTCCTCATTTTGCGTCTGCCGTTATTGTTTGTTGTCCATCTGTCATCGTGAATGAAAACATGGTCAAAAACCAAAATCGAGGGAAACACATCAATACACGGAGGAAAAAACGGAACAACAAAAACCCTTGAACTGCCACACAAACAAACCCCAACATGCATAGAAACTGACTATTTGATAACTGTCATACTCCTGACTTGGTACAGAATATTTTAAGAACAGATGTTGAATTAATACTGGTTTAAAGGCTAGCAAAACCACCTGCTTATATGGCAAAAATACCGCTAAAATTACAATATTATGTGACAGGAATACAATGCAAATAAAAGCAAGAATACTCAAGAGAAATACATAATCTATACTATCTAATAAAAACATCTCATTGTGTGTGTCGCTTCTCTTCCTTCCTTCCTCAATACATAAATCATCATACCTCTGTTTCCTATAAGTACCAAGCAAAGTTGCATTTGTCATCCTCGCTTATGATTATTCCTTTTGGGTTATTAATCGGAGGAAAACGATTGTGTCAGACCAACAATTACTCCCACAAATTTAGAACGAATATAAAAGTAGCCATTCTCTGACACTAAGTAATGTTTACCTAGACTATAACCAACAAATTTTCAAAAATGAAACTTTTGGTGAGAGAAATATATTTAGACCATTTTGGGCCAAAATTTACTTATATATGAGTTAACATTGAGAATTCAAGATAAATGTGCTCAATAGTATACTAATTTAAGATTTTTAAAACCAGGAGTTATTTCGGTAATACCTGTATTCCCAAGGTCAGGTTTTTCTATAAGACTTTAAAGGTAGGTTGAAAGTTGGGATGTATAAAGGTGATACATGTACAAATCGGGATATACCTGGTTTCTATGAAGTTGATTGTTTTGGTAAAATATTTAGAATTCTGTGAATATTGCAAAATTTAGTTGAACAGATAGGGATTTTTAATTGGGAGTCTGACACCTTTAAGGCGTCCAGAACTTGTTTGTAATTATGTTGTTCGTCGAATAATAAGTTTGAATATCCCTTTGAAATCTGTGGCCTGTTTTAAGTAGTCTGCGGTAAACTTCTGTTCATGAAGTTTGGACTGACTCGACATGCACGAGCGTAAGATATCGATTGAGGTATGCCCACATTATACGATGACGATTCATAGAGCAAATGCTGTCAATAATATTTTTGCATGTCTACACAATATTTCTTTATTAAATCTTAATACTTTGTTGCACCATAGATAAGCTTATTAATAAAGTTTTGTTTAGTTCTCTGGATTTCATGAATATTCTAGTATTCGAATCACGTTTCCACAGGTACACATTATTGTAGTTTTCAAAGTGTGCTTAAACCTTCGGTAGCCCTTCATATTAGTCAAACTTAGCGTTTATTTAAAGTTTGATAACAGATTGTCGTCTTCTATTTTCGAACACCAATGTCCTACAGAAATGTTCTTAATGTTTAATGAGTGCAGTCCACCAAAAGTGAACAAACCAGACGGTACCACGAATTCTCGATGTTTACAAGAACTTATTAATATCCAAAGGACAAATTGATTTGTCCCCAAAATATGGTGCTACACTACCTTAACTTCAGGAAATCGATAAGCATGTCTTGTTAGTAATATGTAAATTACTTCTTGAAAACAAAAGGTAGACAATTTGTAATCATTTGTTTTTTTCTAACCACTTCGTTTTTAATTTTTCTAAATTAAAACTAAAAAATCAAATAACTCCTGTGCAAATATTGCTTTAAACTAAAAAAATGTAAACGCTTTAAAACATCTTCTGGGCCAAATATTACTAAACTTTACATCAACAGTTGTTGCTTAAGAAGTACATTTCGGAAAAAAATTCAAATTTTGGCTTATATATCTATAGCTAAAGTAGTTGCAAAACATTTGACGTGGTACAAATAATCAGCAGGTTTACGCTTTATGATGTATTTCAATGTCTGGGTATGCCTATCATGTAACGTTGTCATCTTAGCGGTATTTTGTCATATAAGTGGGAGGTTCGACTAGCCATAAAACCAGGATCAACCCATCAGTTTTCTTAAAACGTCGTTTACCAAGTCAGAAATATGACAGTTGCTATCAAGTAGTCCGTTTCTATGTATGTTGACATTTGGTTTTTGTAGCAGCTCTGTGTTTCTGTTTTTCTTTTAAAGTTGACATGTTTCCCGCGGTTTCAGCTTGTGTCCCGGATTTGTTTTTGCTTTACCGATTTATGTCTTGAACATTGGTATACTACTGTTGCCTTTATTTGTTATCATTATATGTCATTTACCATGTTATACCGTCATAATGATCACAACCATTTCACGGGAGTTATTAGACTTGATAATTCTCAGTGTATTGTGACAATACCATCTTGCAAACACTTGTTCATTGACACCATATTTACAAAAATCTGTCATACTTGGTTCAATTATTTGCCATCGTTTGTAGTTGAACATATTGTGAAACATTGGTAACATTCGTTTGTCAGGAGTTTTTGGACTTTTACAGAAAATCCTTCGAGTATTTTGACAATGCTACCTTTTGAACGCAACTCCCCTGACAACGGTTTACAGAAATCTCATATTTGGTAGGATTGTTTGCAATTTTATGTAGTTGACCATAATATACCGTCATTTAGATGCCATCATTTGTAGGCAGTGATGGGTTTTTGACTATTTAAAAGGTAAATATGTTGTAATAGTACCTGCTTGTAAACACAATCCAAATGAGACAATTTGAGAGAAAAACCTGAACAAAAGTTAGTCCAGTAGAACTTGTCAACCTGAACAAAAGTTAGTCCAGTAGAACCTGTCAACCTGAAAAAAAGTAGAACCTGTCAACCTGAACAAAAGTGAGTCGAGTAGACCGTCAACCTGAACAAAAGTTAGTCCAGTAGACCCTGTCAATCTGAACAAAAGTGAGTCGAGTAGACCCTGTCAACCTGAACAAAAGTTAGTCCAGTACAACCTGTCAACCTGAACAAAAGTTAGTCGAGTAGAACTTGTCAACCTGAACAAAAGTTAGTCCAGTAGAACCTGTCAACCTGAACAAAAGTTAGTCCAGTAGAACCTGACAACCTTAATAAAAGTTAGTCCAGTAGACCCTGTCAACCTGAACAAAAGTTAGTCGAGTAGAACCTGTCAACCTGAACAAAAGTTTAGAACCTGTCAACCTGAACAAAAGTTAGTCCAGTAGAACCTGTCAACCTGAACAAAAGTTAGTCCAGTAGACCCTGTCAACCTGAACAAAAGTTAGTCGAGTAGAACCTGTCAACCTGAACAAAAGTTTAGAACCTGTCAACCTGAACAAAAGTTAGTCCAGTAGAACCTGTCAACCTGAACAAAAGTTAGTCCAGTAGAACCTGTCAACCTGAACAAAAGTTAGTCGAGTAGAACCTGTCAACCTGAACAAAAGTTAGACCAGTAGAACCTGTCAACCTGAACAAAATTTAGTCCAGTAGAACCTGACAACCTGAACAAAAGTTAGTCCAGTAGAACAAGTCAACCTGAACAAAAAAAAGTCCAATAGACCCTGTCAACCTGAACAAAAGTTAGTCGAGTAGAACCTGTCAACCTGAACAAAAGTGAGTCGAGTAGACCCTGTCAACCTGAACAAAAGTGAGTCGAGTAGACCCTGTCAACCTGAACAAAATTTAGTTCAGTAGACCCTGTCAACCTGAACAAAAGTTAGTCGAGTAGAACCTGTCAACCTGACCAAAACTTAGTCGAGTAGAACCTGTCAACCTACACAAAAGTTAGTCCAGTAGACCCTGTCAACCTGAACAAAAGTTAGTCCAGTAGAACCTGTCAACCTGAACAAAACTTAGTCGAGTAGAACCTGTCAACCTGACCAAAACTTAGTCCAGTAGACCCTGTCAACCTGAACAAAAGTTAGGCCAGTAGAACCTGTCAACCTGAACAAAAGTTAGTCCAGTAGAACCTGTCAACCTGAACAAAAGTTAGTCCAGTAGAACCTGTCAACCTGAACAAAAGTTAGTCCAGTAGAACTTGTCAACCTGAACAAAAGTTAGTCCAGTAGAACCTGTCAACCTGAACAAAAGTTAGTCCAGTAGAACCTGTCAACCTGAACAAAAGTTAGTCCAGTAGAACCTGTCAACCTGAACAAAAGTTAGTCGAGTAGAACCTGTCAACCTGAACAAAAGTTAGTCGAGTAGACCCTGTCAACCTGACGAAAAGTTAGTCCAGTAGAACTTGTCAACCTGAACAAAAGTAAGTCCAGTAGAACCTGTCAACCTGAACAAAAGTTAGTCCAGTAGAACCTGTCAACCAGAACAAAAGTTAGTCCAGTAGAACCTGACAACCTTAACAAAAGTTAGTCCAGTAGAACCTGTGAACCTGAACAAAAGTTAGTCCAGTAGAACCTGTCAACCAGAACAAAAGATAGTCCAGTAGAAACTGTCAACCAGAACAAAAGTTAGTCGAGTAGACCCTGTCAACCTGAACAAAATTTAGTCGAGTAGAACCTGTCAACCTGAACAAAAGTTAGTCCAGTAGAACCTGTCAACCTGAACAAAAGTTAGTCGAGTAGAACCTGTCAACCTGAACAAAAGTTAGTCCAGTAGAACCTGTCAACCTGAACAAAAGTTACTGGACTAACTTTTGTTCAGGTTGACAGGTTCTACTGGACTTGTTGCAGAGCAGCAGTGTGTCGGACCATTACACACACCGCTGGCTGATGTTACAGCTCTGTCTTATTTTGATAAAGTAAGTTAAATATGTTGAAACAATCCCGTTTTTCTATATAGGAAAGGCAAATGATTGATACTTATCTTTGCACACATAGTCTTTCTATCTTATTCTGAATATGCATGAAATTGACGAGGAATCAACAATCAATTCACCACATATTTTGTTTAAGTCAGATAAGTAGGGTATCCTCTAATAGTAAGTTAATTATATAAGTGCAGTTGTACATCTTTTTACCGTATTCAACCTTTAGGGAAAGCAAACCAACCTCATCCTATCCTGTTTGTTTCTGGTATCAGTTTGTGTTGATAAAGTAGGTACGTCCTCAGACTAAATACATTTTGTATTCCAATGAAAAGTGTGTTGTCCAGTATGATGGTTTGTTCGTTATCTTGTGAGACCATTTGATCTAGGTGGGTATGAAACAGGTAATGCATGTAGAATCAATTGAGAGTAAATGTTAGATTGATAGTTCATAAAACACTAAAAAAAATATTGCACACATAATTGTACTAATACTTTAATATAAAACAAAATATAATATTTACAGTGTCTATTTTAAATATGAAATTCTCAAGTCTTAGTATATTGGAAATGTATATAGAGGATCGGTAACAGCTATAGGAGAACAACTAATCAAAAGCTTGATTGATCGAGCATGTATGGCAAGATGTCTGTCAGGATAGTTCCGACAAAATGGGTGTTGCCCATATTAGTCATAATTTATGTTTATGATTTTAAAGTAAGCATCTGCAACTGCTATAGGAAAACAAGCAATTAAGGCTTGATAGATCCAGCGTGTTTGTCAAGATGTCTGTCGGGGAAGCTCTGTCTAACTTTGTGTTTACCAATATAACCCATAATTGATGTTTATGATTTTATAGGTAGGATCTGCGACTGCTATAGGAGAACAACCTATCAAAGGCTTGATAGATCCAGCGTGTTTGTCAAGATGTCTGTCGGGGACGCTCTGTCTAACTTGGTGTTTACCAATATTACCCATAATTGATGTTTATAATTTTATAGGTAGGATCTGCGACTGCTATAGGAGAACAACCAATCAAAGGCTTGATAGATCCAGCATGTTTGTCAAGATGTCTGTCGGGGAAGCTCTGTCTAACTTGGTGTTTACCAATATTACCCATAATTGATGTTTATGATTTTATAGGTAGGATCTGCGACTGCTATAGGAGAACAACCAATCAAAGGCTTGATAGATGCAGAATGTATGTCAAGGATGCATGTTTGTCGGAGAAGCGCAACTAACTAGATGTTTGATTGCATAATTTATCTAATAATAATTTTTATTTTTATTTCATCATCTTGGTGTCCGTCCATAGTTTTGTCTTCATTGTCGCTGGTCGTGGTCTGTCAACTTAAAATATTTTTTCTAATTATTCTTTCCATTTAGATCAAAATTTTACTGTCCTAATTTGTTTTCGGTATTCGTTGGTATTCTGTGGTTAACATGTCGAAATGTACTATTATTTTATTTATTTATGTTTTTCTTTTTCTTGAGTGTTCTTTCATTTATTTGTACTGTATTACTGTCATTTTAAATTGTAATTTAAGCGGTATATTTACCATTGCCATAAATCGTGAGATTTGGGTAGCCCTACAACATGTTTTGTTTAAATGTCCTGTACAAAGTCAGGAATATGACAGTTGTTATCTTATAGTTCGTTTCTATGTATGTTGCATTGTCGTTATTTTTTGTTGCACCTCAATATTTCTGTTCTTTCGTTGTTTTCCTCTTATATTTGATGTGTTTCCGTCCGTTTCAGTTTGTTACCCGGATTTGTTTTCTATGAATCGATTTATGACTGTTAAACAGTGGAATACTACAGTTGCCTTTATTTAACTCTTTTGTGTGTTTATGGTCAAGAACTCAAGAAGATCTACAAAAGGTAAAGAGATTTTTTGTCATGAATTCTAATATAGTCTGCAATGTTGAAGAGTGCTCATTGTAAAAGACGGACACATACCTTGGTGATAATGAGTTACACAGACTGTTTTATGATTATTCTTTATTATTTAATAATATTCTTGATTTAGAAATATTAAGCACATACAACAATGTTGCAAGTACCATATACATATTTTAATGAGAGGTGTTAAAAATTGATGGCATATAAAATAGTTGGAACGGTCTAGATCTTGTACGCTAAATTTGCAGGGCCCACAAACTGACCAAAATAAAGAAAACCTATGCAACTTTTAGAAAATTTCTTTAGTAATTTTAGTAGAACACATTTAAAATCATTATGATGTCAGCAGCTTGTAAACGTCAATTCATTTCATTTTTTGTTTGGTATTAACTCTTTCTTTGAAATAAGCACTGATTGAAATATTGTCACACAAAGTGAAATTTCAGTGAAATATTCAGCAGGAATAATTCTTCTTCCATCTTATCCTTCAACATCAATCTCATGTCTATCCACGAGGAAGATAGCATAATCCTTCTGATTCATTGTTATATAATGTGCATCCGTTAAGGACACACTGCCTACTTACATCCTATAATAGTTATCAAAGGTACCAGGATTACAATTTAGTACGCCAGACGCGCGTTTCGTCTACATAAGACTCATCAGTGACGCTCATATCAAAATAGTTATAAATCAAACAAATACAAAGTTGAAGAGCATTGAGGATCCAAAATTCCAAAAAGTTGTGCCAAATACGGCTAAGGTAATCTATGCCTGGGATATATAACATATATAACATATATAACATACTTTAGAATTATTTTAACAAAGTACAATTCTTATAAGTGAGTGACGGTCAATACCAACATATGTACAAGAAACTACAGACGAAATTCAATTTCCAGTTCTGCAAGCACATATTATCACTTTCTGTATCATACAGAAACAGTCAAGATATGCCTATTACTAAGTATGACAGGTAATGTATGTATATAAGACACTAAGTAATCAACTAGCATATCAAATTTGTTCGTTCATAGTGTTTTAATTTACGTTTTTTGATTGAGTTAAGCCTACCAATTGATATTTTATCGTGTGTTTTTCTATGTTGTGATGTTATGCTATTGTTTCAGAAAAAGGGAGAAGGTTTGGATCCATTAAAACGTTAAATCCCGCTGCAAATGTTTGCACCTGTCCTTAGTCAGGAATCTGATGTACAGTAGTTGTCGTTTGTTTATGCAATTTATTTGTATATTTTGACTATTTTATTTATTGTGTCTGTTTATTTAACGCATCAATGTAAATATAACGGAATTTGATGAGACTGTCATTAAAGTGAGATGGTTAGCGCTATAGAACCAGGTTTAATCCACCATTTTCTACATTTGAAAATGCCTGTACCAAGTCAGGAATATGACAGTTCTTGTCCCTTCGTTTTTGATACGTTTTGTTTTTTTGATTTTTGCCATGTGATTATGGACTTTCCGAATTGATTTTCCTCTAAGTTCAGTATTTTTGTGATTTTACTTTTTATACGTGTTTCTCGTTTCTAGTTTTTTTTTATATAGATTAGACCGTTGGTTTTCCGTTTGAATGGTTTTACACTAGTAATTTTTGGGGCCCTTTATAGCTTGTTGTTCGGTGTTGAAGGCCGTACATTGACCTATAATTGTTTACATTTATAAATTATGACTTGGATGGAGAGTTGTCTCATTGGCACTCACACCACATCTTCCTATACCTATTATACTTTGTACTTATATTTCAGTGAAGACTGTTACATATTTTGTTTTGCTGTGTATGATCAAAAGCTTCCTTTGTGTTAGATTATAATGTATCTCATAACATTCTGGAGAAGTTTGAAGTTTCTTCACAGGTTTCAAATGTTTACCGTCGGATGACACATGCTGTACTGATCCCTCCTCGCACACGACATACAAACTACTATCTTGTAGTGTAGTCATACTCCTAGGTGTTGATGGTAATGTTAAGGTGTTTTGTGTGTGATCAGTATAATTATACCAGTACAAATTCTTGTTGTAGTCATCACAGTAGAATATTTTATCATCAGAACCATGTAACCTGTAAGGATGACATTCAGTCGTTACTTTCTGTACCACCTCTTCTTTCTGATGATCTATGATCAGTAGTTCTTGATAACCACCTACAACTAACTTGTTGTTTATAGTTGTAATTTCACTTTTACGCATCATTTCAGGTATTGATATTGATTTAATTTTAAATTTATTGTTTATGTCATATATCTCTATACACGTACTTCCAGCTAGTGTAACAGCTACTGTACAGTTGTTTACTGCTGTAACATACAACGGGAAACATTGTACAGGTATACTGTTTACCTGTGATCCATCTGTATTACAAATCAATAGTCTGTGCTGTATAGGAAAACACATCACTAGTCTACCATCATTCATCATCACTATATTTGATACTACAAACCCACCATTAACCTCGGATGACAGGTCTATCTGATGATGTAGTGTAAAGATTGGCTGTCCTAGTTTGTTAAGCTGTGTTGGACGTTTCTGTGTAAGACCTATAATAAACAATTCAATTCAAAACAAGTTCTGATTAAAAAAGAGATTTTGTTATAAGCATGTCTCCTTTTATTCCATGCATCAACATAAGAGTAATGAAGTGACAATTGATATGTGTATCAGGTATTATCATTCATATAATTGTTTAACAGATAAGTGTTTTCAAATGAATTTAACAAGACATGAAGTAGTTATTATATTTTGACCAAGGACGTGTTCGTGCTAATACACTTGTTGTTTTACTTTAGGTATTGAAATGATACAGAATGAGAAGAAAAATAAGTTTAATTCAACTAATTGAACGTACCTTGTCTCTCAGCTTTCTCTTTGGATGATTGACATCTTACATATTGTAATATCTCCTGTAATCATTAATAGTAAGGAAAAGTTTATCAATTTCACATGTATATAACTGTATTTTTTTTATAAATTTGACACAGCCTTCTTTGTAGTTCATAATTTCTTCTGTCATACAACAACATCATTAACTAATACACGGTCGTTCTGAAAACAGCTGGATACAACCACAGTGGTCAAGCCCTGAACAGCAGGGGCAAAAATGGAGTCACAGTATTCAAGCTTGATCTGAATTTGGATTGTACTTAAATATTTGGTTAAATGATTGAAGATTTCTTGCAAGTTGCAATACACTATGTTGCTGCGCAATACTTAGTAAATCTGTTTTCAGACTATATACTTTATTTTTTTAATCATGTTTTACACATGTAGTTATTGTGAGAGAGTTTAATAGTACTCCATCACACGTCTTTGAAGGCTGGTTGATATGTAAATACTGTATATTTTGAATTATTATGTAATATAGGGCTGCACTAGCCCTATAAATTTTAAATAACTCTATACACTTTTGTATTTTGTCTCTTTTAAATAAATTAAACAGAAACAATCAAGTATCTGACTAAAACACCAAATCATTCAAATCATGAGAGATTAGGATATGAAATACAACAACTGTCAATTTGTTTTCTGATTTGGGACGGAAACATGACGATAAGTTCAGTTCTTATTATTACCTCAAGTTTTGTAGATAACTCCACTTTTATTTGGCCGTTGTTGATATTCATTGCAGTCAAAATTTCAGCAGTACTTAGGTCTAACTTGTCGCTTATCTAAAATTATAAGTTATTGAATTATGTACATAGTTTTGACCGTTTGGTGAAAAGTTCCTTATACATTAAAGAAGATATGGCATAATTGCCAATGAGACAAATACCCACTAAAGTTAAAATGAAGGGGTTGTAAGAAATTATAGGCAACCGTAACGCTTTCAATAATATGAAAAAACCGTTACCGTATAGTCGGCTTTAAAAGGCACGGACATGAAGAATGGGAAACAATTGGTAATTTTTGTCTCGTCTGTAACAGCAGTCACAGAATGAGAGACATAAATTTTACGATCTGGTGGCGCCACCAGTGGTGAAAACTATGTGTATATAGCGTTATATTTCGGAGGTTATTACAACTTGTTTCATGTCTTCTATACAGTTCCCTTATCATCTGACGAAGTTAGACTTTTTTTAAAGTTATAAGGTTAATAATAATCAATCTAGGCTTACCAGTCATGAATGTTCGTCGAAACAGCATTTACAGTGCATGAGTTCTGGTACGAGGACCATTTGTAAATTTTAATATCATTTTGTGAAAAGATCTTCCCAGAAACTATTTGACAATAAGCTCTTTATATACTTGGAGCATTGTTTTCCATCAAGTGAAATTGACCATTTTGATCAGAACATTTATATGAGTTTTGAATCTCTTACTTCTTCTGAAAACATTATGAAAATAACACCTGGTGAGGGCAACTCCTCTAAGGCTGATGGGAAGAAAGCTCTTAGTATATCTTATATTGTTTGCCATCATGTGTAGTGAATATTTAGTAACACCATAACAATTTGATTAGTTTTACAGGAGTGGTGAGACTTTGACCAATATTTTGGAGTATTGTAAGACAACACCTTGGTAATGCATCTCCTCTTACGTTGTTTTACTGAAACCTCTCATAGTTGATTCCAGTGTATAACTGTAGTTGACCATCATTTTTTTTTTGGAGTTGTGTTCCCCTCTGAGACAATTTGATTTATACGATAATACCAAAATGATACATTATGACACACAATTGAGTTCTGAGGTTGTACATTTCATTTGGGTAATTCACAACAGGGTAGCAATTTTGTATGGTTTTAAGCTACTACCTTAAATAGTTATCAAAGGTACCAGGATTATAATTTAATACGCCAGACGCGTCGTTGCCAGACGCGTGTTTCGTCTACATAAGACTCATCAGTGACGCTCAGATCAAAATAGTTATAATGCCAAACAAGTACAAAGTTGAAGAGCATTCAGGACCCAAAATTCCAAAAAAGTCAAACAAATACAAAGTAAAACCTTTTGATCCTCACTTATTTAATTGAACTGAATTATCTATTGTTGCATTGTATCAATAACGTGCATTAATGCAAGGCGAGTAAATAATCTTTGGATCCTTTACTTATTGGGTTATTTTCAAATGTTAATCTAGAAAATTTTTCGACTATTCAAATGAATATATTTTATGACTTTGAAACTAAAAAAAATATAGAAAAAAGCAATGTTAGGAGTTACATGACTACAAGTCTTATCAAACTGTGTTCCATTATTATTGTACATTTGTATCTCCAATCTAGGATTGGAACTTTATTCCGTTCAACATTCCTTCCCGTCTGTACATCAAATCACACCACATATTTCTGTCACACTTGTCACAGCTAGTACTGAACAGAATGACTTCATGTGTGGTCAGCAATATTTGTTTATAATCAGAACGTGGATTGGGAATGCTGCATATGGGTATTTCTGACATGTCTAAAATGATCTTGGCCTATTTTTATACTCCATTTTTATTTTCATTTGTTTAACCAGATGCGAAATTTTACTTGCTAGGTTTAAATATTTGTGTGCACAAGTGTTTTGACCCGCATTTCAGACTGCATGTAATTCTGAAACATTTAATATCAAGTATTGAACAAACATTGTTTTCTTAAAATAGTTGATGCCTTCTGCGGATTTGAGACGATCTATACACATATATATTCTATCCATTCTCTACCAAACATAAAAATATTAATTTAAGATTAAGAACCGACCGATTTATAGATGGTTTATAAAGTTGATTAAAAACCTTAATCCGTTTGCCTCATGTTTAAGGTCTCATATTGATATATGTTCTTAAAAATAAATAAGGAATACATTGTGTTTACCTCTTCAAGCTTTTTGTGAATGTCCAGAAGACAAACAAAGTACTTGTTGCACAATGAGTCGTCCAATGGTCTGTTATATATCCTTATGAAGTCATCTTGTTTACTGGGGTCAAATAAAAGGACATATCTTTTTAGGTCCTTCCACAGTGTTTGGAACTCTTTTTCTGTGATGGTACCTTTTGTGTTGTGACTAAGATAGTTGTTCTTAAATTTTCTAAGTTTTTTTATTAATGTCTCTTCATTTGGTGTGAGACTGCAGCAATTCAGTAAAATCAAACTAGACAAGGTTATGTCAAGATCATCTAATTTTACATTATTGGTTGTATACAAGCAGTGACAGTGATGCTTAGGTGGTCCTGGATTCTCTGTGTAGAGCAAATCCCATTGGCTGTAATTTAACGGTAGGGTACCACGGTTTCTACAGTTGGTACTGTCCGTACAACACTTTATATTTTTATGGCGTAGATGAAATAGGATGTGTATAACAGGTTTACTGTTGATAAAATCCTTTAGAGAGCCTAAACTTTTACTTTTGTAGTCACTCTCTAACCTCTCCCTGAACACTGGTGTAACGATCTCCAGCATAACAGAACCGATAATGAAATAACGTCCACGATCATCTCGATCCATCCTGTTAAAAAATAATTTTTAAACTGAACACATTATTTTATTTTCTATCCTTTGATTGTATGAAAACTAGAGTAAACATTTAATTTAACAGAACCAACAATCAATCCGATGATGTCATACCAAAATCACCTAAACACCAGTGTGAAAGAGTTCAGTATAATTCCTAGTCTTATTTTAACCTTGTGTTGTTTCTATGATCATTTCAGTTGTTGATATAATAATGCAAAGGTGACTGTATTATACCTAGATGTAGGGTCTATCGAACGTGTCTGATGGATTTGTATAATAGACATAATTTGCATTTTCCCATTTGTTTTATTTTTAGACAATTCGCCCATCTTATTGTGACCAGCGGGGTCATAAGACACATTTGAAAAAAACCCATATATATCCCAATAATGATTGTTTCTGAGTTTGGCGGGAGTAGGTTCAGAAAGTTGTAGCATTTTTGTTCACTCTTAATATTGAAATATTGAAATGTTAGTTGTATTTAATGATAATACATAACATATATAAAGGTTGGGGATGATCACGGGTGCGGCCACTTTCACTTTTGACAAAAACTATATAAAAAGTGAAATTTTTGGCATATTTGATAGATTTTTCATATTTGAGCTTGAATCGGAGCGAATGCATCTATCCCATTGAACTAGAGATAAAGGATACAACAGATACAGTTAATTCGGCCTCATATCTTGACTTCCATCTAGAAATTGACATTAAGGGTCGATTGAAAAACAAAACTTTACGACAAAAGAGATGATTTCAGCTTTCCAATTGTGAACTTTCCATTTCTAAGTAGGAACATTCCAGCAACACCTGCATACGGTGTATATATCTCCCAATTGATACGATATTCCAGTGCTTGCATTTCCTATCATGATTTTCTTAATAGAGGGTTGTTGCTTTCAAGGAAGCTATTCAATCAAGAGTTCCAAATGGTTAAGTTGAAATCATCTCTTCGTAAATTTTACGGACGTCATCACGAGTTGGTTTACCATTATGGAATAACCGTTTCACAAATGATATCGGATATGTTCCTTACGTTGTAACTACAATCCCCTTCCCTTTCATAAATGTGACCTATCGAATTAGACTTTTTACCGGATTTGATATATCATAAGCATCACGACGGGTGCCACATGTGGATCAGGATCTGCTTACCATTCCGAAGCACCTGATATCACCCCTAGTTTTTGGTGGTGTTCGTGTTGTTTATTCTTTAGTTTTCTATGTTGTGTCATGTGTATTATTGTTTGTCTATTTCTCCTTTTCAATTTTAGCCATGGCGTTGTCAGTTTATTTTCGATTTATGAGTTTGACTGTCCCTCAAGTATCTTTCGTCCCTCTTTTAATGCCTAAATCAGTTAAAATCTTTGACATGAATTAATTGAACCAAATGAAATGGACACTTAAATGTGTAAAAAGTGACAAAAATCTTTCGTCAGATGAACTGATATTTGAGGCCAAAAGCTCTTACCGGACCTACTCCTTTGGCTTAGTAGTTTCAGGCAAGGTATTTTGGAAATGTTAACGGACGATGACGATGGCAATGGCCATGTGATAAAAAAAAAAAGAACTGTATAAGAATGGCAATGTATGAAATAAAATAAGTGTTACTTGATATTCTCCCTGGATATTCAGTCTCAATATAATAGGGATAAATGAAGGAATGATGTATATTAAGTATTTTGCTTAACAGCAAGGAGAACAATAATGATGACTGTTAAAATAAAAAAAATATTGAAAAACGAAACAAATGGAAACTTGAAACTTCACAGAAAGATTGAAATTATAATCTATGAAATTGTTTAATGGTATTTTCCCAATTTACCCGAACTTAGCCATTTTCATCAAAATTAATAAACGATGGATTTCATCTTATGTAATCTTATGTAATCTTTATCTATTACAGTTATCAATCACTGTCATTGACACTTCACAAAACGATGGCACATATATTGCATCTGTATACCTGCTATAATGAATCCTTGGCTTGAACATACATATGCGTACTTGCAAGGTTAAGCTTGATTAATCACAAATTGTTGTCAATGTAAGGAAATTATCTGAAGCTGTCATACAATTTAGAAGTTTAAGTAGTCATAAAACCGTGTAAAATCCACAATTTCCTAAACAAGGAAATACCTGTACCAAGTTAACAATATGGCAGTTGTTTTTCATTCATTTGATGTGTTTGAGTTTCACTATAGTGATGAACAAACTCGAAGAAACAAATGCAGAATACAAATTGGGCATATCAATATAAACTTATTATCAGAATAAATAACATCGGGGCGCTTCTATGACAGACAACAAATGACAAATAACGATTCTTAGAAATGAACAGTTAAAATATCAATTTGGAAAACAAATTTTGGAGGAGTTATACTACCAAGCAGGGAGTATTATAAAGGAACAAAAAATAAGAAGATCCATAATATCAAGTAAGGGGTATAATAAGGGTACACAAAATTGAGAAATGTCAGATTTAATGAGAGAGGTATTATAATTAAGGGAACACAAACTTAAGTTGAGATGTTTAAAAGTAGGGATATATCATCATGGCTTGGAACACAAAAATGACAGGAGATAAGATATCAATTGATGGGGTCTTACACGGGAACGCAAAATTTGGAGAAGATACAAGAGCAAGTGATGTGTCATTAAAAAGGAACACATTTAATAAGAGATACAATTTCAAATAAGGGGGTATTAAACGGTTACACAAAGGAAAGTGAAGGTATAATATAAAGTAAAGGGGTACTATAAAGGAACTCAAAATTAAGAGGAGGTTTAATTGCAAATAAAAGGTATTATAAAGGTTCACAAAATTGCAAGAACAGAAAGAGAATATGAATTAGGTAATGTTATAGGGTAACACAATATGAAGAGGGGAATACATGTTTTGATCAGTGTATTTAGGGTTTTGAATATGAATAACCATATAACATATGGAGACTGGCAAAATGTTGACAGAAAAGGGATGAATCTGTAAATGTTTTACGTGTGTAGTAAATGATAATATTAATTTGTTATATTTAGATATAAGATATAATACATCATTGAGCAATTTTTTTTCAGAAATGTTTACAACCTTTTATTTGCAGTTGTGGATAATAATTGTGTTTGAATTATCAACACAGTATGTACAACTTCATCCTACTAACCTAAAGTTGTTATTGTAGGTAACAGAGAGGAAACAGGGTATTTTTTTGTCTAAAAGGAAGTTTATGGATGGAATTACCCTTTACTATTTTATACCTGTTTAAGAATGGAAACCCTTCTTTACTATTTTTAGAATTAAATGACGTATTATATTATTCATTTCATAATGTAAAAGTCTTGATCTGAATAAAGAATAAGAGCATTATATACCTTTTTGTAAGAGGTTTTAATCATTAAATAATTACATAGAAAATTACTTTAATAATATTAAGGAAATATGAGTGATAAAATCCAAAATAGACCTGACCCTCCTAAAATGTTTTGTTTCATACCCATCATTAGTTGAAGATTATTTCTTTATGAGACAAATATTTGATTACAATAGATTACGTTCTGGTTTTTGATCTTTTTGAAAATAGTGTGTTGTAAGAAAATAACTGAGTAAAATGCAAAAAGTAGTTGGATAAAACAGGTCTTCCTATCTTAAATGTTTATTTTCACCATTAATTTTAATAAAAGGATTAACATTAAAAATATTTCTATGAATGATTGCAGTATATGTACATAGTTTTATCGAGGTAGAGGTGATAATGTCAAATCCATAACCATTTTTCTTTCCATATATTAATGAACAAGAAAACTGGCAATATGACATTAATGAAAATGAGTCAAATTTCTTTGAAACATCATATATTGTAAAGTGAATAATTATTATGGCTGCTGTGATCAAGTGCAAAACAATTGTATACATAGGCATTATATCCTACTTTGTAAAACAGTTCAGTTCAGAGACACTTTGTAAATCTTCTGCTGAACAAACTTGGTATATGGATTTATCGTCCATACGCCTATATCGCCCTGCCCTGTGGCTCCGTATTTCTCGTATCAAGACTTCAAAAGGAGACCAGGCATTATCAGCGACGTCACAATGTGAGAGGACAAGTTATCAGCGACGTCACAATGCGAGAGGAGACCTTATTAAGCTTGCTTTCGTCAAGCGTAAAACGGTCTTAGGAAGAGGGAAATAAAACGATAAACCGATAATCGGGTTTACTTCGTATAGATATTGTAAAATATCAGCCGCTCGACACAATATGAAACACTTAGCTCGTTTGCTGCGCTCACTTGCCAAAAAGGTTCACATTGTGACTCACTGCTTATATTTTACGATATCAATGTGTAGAAAATCCGATAATCTATACGTATCACATGCCAAGATCAGCTACCTTGGCCTTGAATCCTTTGATATTTAAGACCTTTGTCCAAAACTAGTGTTGTCAACGGTAACCGGTTAACCGGTTAACCCTTCGAACGATCGAATACCGAATACCAAAAAAGCTAACCGGTAAACCGGACTTTTTTCAATTTAAATAGATTTCATATAAATGTGTATTGAAATCATTAAATAGTTGTGTTTTCTTTAAAAAATGTTGTCGTGGTAATTAATTTGACGGATCAAGTGTCCAGTATACTGATTGGTATTGTTAATCCAAAAATATAAAATTAAGCAAAACTTGTCTCTCAGCTCGGGGCAAGATCTTAAGGAAACATAATTAGTTTCATGTTTTTTTAACAATAATTTTTATTCAGTGATACGATTAAATTTTACGATTTACTTCATTATTTCACTTTTGATCTTATATTGTGTAGACCTACATCTGAATGTGCGTCGTGCAAGTCTTTGCATAACTAAATACGAAATCAAAAACTGTAAAAAGCAAACCAAAGTGAATGTAATCAATGTATACTTGATGGTATGAATTCAGGATTAATCAATTGAAACACCTCACATTATTTTAGGAGACAACAAGACAAAATGGAAGAATCATCGGTTTTAGACATATTCAATTCTACGAGATCAAGACGTTTTTTTTTTTATTTTTCAATTTGAAGTTAGTACAAACGCCATAATTGATACCGTGTATTTGATTTTAAAAGTCAAACTTCGACAGAAATCTTCACAGACAAGCCTTATAAAACCAAAGGCCAAACTTCCATTCATCGTATTATAAAAACGTAAATTTATGACTTGGATGGAATGTAGTCACATTGACACTCATACCACATCTTCTTACATCGATGTGTAGGGTACTTTTGATAAGGCCTTCAAACATTAACTTAAACTACCGGTTAACCGGTTAATCGGTCGAACGATTATACGAGTAACCGGTTAGGCAAAAGTGTACGATTTGACAACACTATCCAAAACATTACTGATGCACTGTAAAATTAAGCTTGACCTTGACTCATATGATATTAGAACTTTGTGAAGGACACAACTGAAGTAGAATTAAAGAATTTATATACAGATGCCTAATAAGAAGGCAGTGTTTAATACATATCAAAACTAGGTCACTGTGACTTTTGTATTCATCACTATTGATATTAAACTTTCATTATAATTTATTTTAAGGGTAATAATAATATAATCTAATAAAAAAATCTCATTTTGGAAGGTTAGCAGGAATTTGTAAGAAATGCAAGAGCCAAGGCTCCGTGGTAAAGACCGTACATTGATCTATAATGGTTTACTTTTTTAAATTGTTATTTTGATGGAGATTTGTCTCATTGGCACTCACACCACATCTTCCTATATCTATGAACCTTTGTTCCTGAGTCAGCATGAATCTTTCAGATAGACACATATATATGAATGTCATTGGGTATTACCCTGGCTATGTGTTGAGCTCTTGTTTGCTATACTTCATCTAAATTTCTCACACAATCAATGGATAAAGCTTGAAATAGTACCCTTTTCCACTTGAAAATCCGTACTTCTCACCACATCGGGATTAATTTTATTAGGTGAGCTTAGAGAATGAAAATTTAACTAGGCAGTATTTGATTTTACAACCTTTAAGGCTTTGGTTCTCACATTGTATAAGAAATAACTTAGATTTTGTTTAGAATACAAAATATATAGTTAGCGCCACATGTTATCAATAATATAAATGTATTCTTACCTGTTTCACTTGTTCTTCGTAAATATTGGGTTTTAGATAGAAAAATACTGGATTCTATTCAGAAATAGATCAAAGGGTGGAAATACCCAGTACTATTATAAGAATATTAATGCATTGGTGACAAAAGGTAAAATTATTACGTGTTTAATATGAAGTGGTATTTTGTGAGGAAATTTAAACTCAAATTGCCAAAAATTAAAAAAAAATTTAAACCAAATAAATGAGAATGATATAAATATGTAAACTAGTGTATGAAATTAATAATGTTGATGCAATTATAATCAGGCAGTGGAACGTGGATAGTACTTTAGAATTAGATTGACAGGGATTAGCTCATTAAGTTTATAGCTTTAGCTCTAGATAATTATATGTGGGATATGCTTATATGAAGGCCCCAAAAACGAGTCAAAAAGACAAGAAATGCCATCTACAGGTCAATATACAGAATTTTTAAATAGAAAGGTCAACATACAATTTACAAGCTTTTAATGGTTCCAGCTGTAAAATGTTGTGAATACATTCAACAGAGATAATAAATTATCTGTAATAGAGAAAATTAATTTCATCAACTGGACTTAAATTTGCTAGTTTTTTCTGTACATTGCAAAAATATAGATAAGTGTTTGTGTCCATTGTAAAAGCAAAATACACACATCACACGCATTATATATCATAGGTATTGGGATGTTATATATGGGAAATCTAGCTGATTTTGGATAGATTAAGGAGCGAAATGATACATATATTAATTGCAAGGATTTATATTGATAATTGTAGGATGTTAAATATACTGGAAACTGGACGTGTCCCTCAAAGTTATCAGGCAGCATAAAGTAACAGGTTTGAAATCTAATATTGAATTTAGATATTCGTTATTGCTTGATTTATAATACAAAAAGAATTTCTTTCTAAATATATAGTAATTGTTGCAACCTTACATTTATCTGTATATTTGGCTTACAATGTAAGTGTTATTTTACATATATTTAAAATAACTTGATTGCAGTATAAACAGTTTGATATATTATATATGTACAATTTAACGCAGAAACTGCTCCAACAAAGTTATGAGGAGGACAGATTAAAAATGACACGCCGTAAATTTTACGAAAACCATCACGAATTGGTTGCTCCATACGATGTATCTATGTCCAAACTAACTATGGACATTTTTACCACGTGTTAGAATGTGGTTTGTCATTATGTCGTCTGATCTTTTTATTACTGAATGTGACTTATTCCCGATTGTGATAGTTTTGCTAAGTGAGAATTCGCATTGACAGTATACCTGTACATAAAAAAGTAAACTAAACACATACTGAACACCGATGAATTTCCCTAATCAAATGGCAAAATCAAAAGCTAAAAAACAACTGTCATGTTTCTGACTTACGCTTGGAACAGGCATTTTCGTAAGTAGCTAAACCTCTCATCAATCTAAAAACGGAATTTATGGATTCTAGTACTACATTGTACTGTGTTGCTGTAAAGTATTAAACCGTAGATCACATGTATTTCATATTGACAAACTGTCTTGAAATGCTTTTTTTTTGGAGCAATTAACTGTTCATAGATTTTGAGTTGTGGCAATTGCAAACATAGGTTAGGAGTATCTTCCTTGGCTCATGGTTCTGACAAGTTATGTGACTCCTTAACCAGACATAGAATCCCTGATATTGTTTACATAACAGGTTGCGCTTTGTGGTCACAATTCAAGAAGAAAAAAATAATTGGTGCAAGAAAATGTGGTTAAAAAATTACATTATGTTAAGATTGTCCATTTGAATAGGTGCAAAGATAAAACAGTATTATGCCGAGAATATAAATGTTTGAGTATACCCTTTCAGTCAGGAAGTTGGTTTCTAGTTAAGATATAACGAATGGAGAATTTAAAATATGTCAATTAAGGATTTTTTTTAATATGGTAATTGAATACTAAACATTGATATGTATTCAGGTAAGAAAGATTTTGCACCAAATTATTGGAGAGATATTGATATTCCTTATAATTAGGATGGATTTTACATGTAATTGTGGGATAGATTTTCAAGAGATTCTTTTAAAATGAATTATCATTACTGATATCAATGTCAATGGTCATTTTCACCTTTTTTCATTATTCAAATGCATCTGATTGTTTTGGAAATGTAATGACTCCTCTGTTTCTTCCCCCTTTTTTAGGTAAAATAAAAAGGAATGACGGAAAATGGTTAAAATAAGACTACGACTAAGAAAAAAGTAAAAACACAAAAATACTGAAATCCGAGAAAAATTCAAAAAGGAAAATCAAAAATCAAAAGGCAAAATCAAAAGTCCAAACACATCATACATAAGATTTATCGTAAGTATACTGTATTGTTCATGACTTACGACAATTGTATTCAATCATATTAATGATTAATCAAAATTCAATCCAAACAACCTTGGTCATATTTGATTCAGGATAAATATTCTCTATTTTCTCTAAAGTTTGCAAAAGAAGCCATATATATATCATGTATATTCAGCTGTGTTTATTAGGATAATATGTGTAAATGCTCTTTAACAATTGGTCGTCTTGAAATCGTCAAAAAGATCAGCCGGTCTAATTGTGTGATGGTCTATTAAGAATTCGATTGGGTAACCCATCACTCCGGACCTAACCAACATTCTATTGAACTGATCTGTATATATAGTAAACAACTGGTATACGTTTTACTTCCTATAGTGTTGTTATTGACCTTTTATTAAGGTCTTTCCTTTTACAAAAGGGAAAGACCTTACTGTATTTCTTCTGTTTATTATTATTCTTCCGCCAAATTTTGACAAAGTTAGCAGCCTAAACCGTAAGATGTGTCGCTTTCATGTTCACACTTTGTGTCGGTGTCATGAATATCTATCTGGAACTCACCCTGTTAGTCGAAATATTTTGTCGGTTCGGAGTAATCCCTCCGAAACCAAAAAACCTTGTTATCGTTCCAACACCGTAACCGTAAAAGGTAGAAAAAAAACAAAGGGTGAAATTTGTTCAGGACCAGACACAGGTTCTTCGTTACATTTGGATCGAAAAGATTCAACGACTCATTTGTAGGGTTATGCCCCTATGAAAATTAACCGGTGTCGGTTGACCACCAAAACTCAGAAACCGTAAGTCGTAGACACCTAGGATCTTCACCATTCATCATCAATTCATGTGACTTTGAAAAATATCTCAAGGTCAAATGTGTATGTTGACCTTGACCTTTGACCTAACACCTTGTTATGGGATAATCTTAGAAACTATTATACTTACAGAATTTTTAAAAAGTGGAAAATGTTTGGGTCATTACGGCGCAACTTTGTTACATTTAGACTGAAGAGATTTTACCTTTTTTTAAGGGGCATAACCCCTGTTTTAGGTTTCTGAAAAGACAATATCAGGTTTTACTATATAACCAAAGGTCCTAGACCCATGGGGTCTTCAGCAATGACATTGGGGACTAATGACCTTGACAAAGGTCAAAAGGTCAAAGGTCAAGGTCATGTCCCATATGGCGAATTATGTGTTTTTGACCTTATTTCAAGGATTTTTAGTGTGTTTTAAAGCTTTTCAGTACATTCTACGTCTATTTGAACATATATTTTACATTATAAAAGGAAAGACCTCTCAATTGTTCAAGAACAATTGACAGTTTATTAAGGTCTTTCCTTTTACAAAAGGGAAAGACCTTACTGTATTTCTTCTGTTTATTATTAAGGTCTTTCCTTTTACTAAAGGGAAAGACCTTACTGTATTTCTTCTGTTTATTAAGGTCTTTCCTTTTACAAAAGGGAAAGACCTTACTGTATTTCTTCTGTTTATTATTATTATTAAGGTCTTTCCTCTCCGCAAGGAAAGACCTTATTGTTTTTCTCCTGTTTTTTTTTTTTTTTCATCCAGCATTTGTTTAACATGGCTTCCCCTTGTTTCTATTGGAGTTATCAAGACCAAATATTGACCATCGGTAGACCTCATCATGAAGTATTACCGGATGAGGCTGTGTAGGATTTCATCATCCCCTTTAGAAGTTATCTCCCTTTTATTGTTTTTTTTCGACATGACCCCCCCTCGTTGTTTTTGAAGATATCATGACCTCATTTAGACAATAGTTAGATCTCATCATGATGTGTTACCATATGAGGCTGCTAAGGATTTCATCATTCCCTATGAGAGTTATGTCCCCTTGAAGCAATTTCTTTCTTTTACATTTTTCTCAAAAAGTATTCAAGATAGAATCCATTTGAAAACGGCAACATGTACAAGACCAGATGGCAATGTTAATTAACATATATAATCATTTTGTTGTTAACCCTTATAAGGAGTTATTTCCCTTGAAAAAATATACACAATTTTTGAAAAATTGTATCTCGAGAACCGGAAGTCGTAAAGACTTGGGACCTACACCAATAATCTTAAGTTCATGTGACCTTTAATTTGCACCCAAGGTCAAAGGTCACTGAGTGCAAAAAAAAAATTACGCTGCAATTTCAAGCTTTCATATTAAGAAAACGATAAGAGTTTGCTGAATACTTACAGCGTATAAAATGTTCCTCTCAACGAGCTCTACATTTTATACACTGACCTCAAAAGAGTCCGACTGTCTGTTCAAAAGTTACGACGGGATGATTCTTAAAAGTATAGTATTGTGTGTATATCTTTTTAAAGGTAACATATATCAACCTACTATAAACTGCAAAGATGATCAGTAGTTCAAGACCTTCAATTTGAGGTCAATGTCAGGTCATGATGAAATTTCACCTTGACCTTCACATTATACTATGACCTTGACCTTGTGATATTAGAAAGGTCAAGTGGTCCTGAGCTGAATGGTGATAGTCCCATGTCTCTACGACTTCCGGTTCTCAAGTTTTGTATTGCATCATATATTTGATGATTAATTGTGACCTTGGTGAACTTTGAAATTGTTCCAATTCTTTTTCTATAATGTTGTCCTTCAACTGTAGATCATTTATCATTTAACAGATTTGAGATATCTATTGTCGTTTTAGAGATAATGCAGTTTGAAATTTTTCGAGCGGAGGCATGTATTTCTTAATCATCAAGAGCTTACCACTTAAAATGTTTTAGAAATTGAAGAAGTTGACATAGTTATATGTTTGACCAAATACCAAAAACATTCCATAGAAAAAACCACCAAAAAATCAATTTGAAATTTTCAAGTTTTGCATTGACTTTGTAAGTTTCATAACTTCTATTTATATAGTTGATATTGCATCATTATTTGCACTTTGTCAAATGGGGTCATCTGATATATCAAATTGAAGGTCTTAATAAACTCTACTTAAAAATGAAAATTTTAAACCCCCTTTTCATCCCAGAGGGAAGGTTGGGGTCATTTAGTGCAAACATTCAAATTTCTCAGATGGTAAGGTTGTCGCATATCAAATGAAAGAACATAAAGCGTACATTTCAAATTTCAAATTGACGTCCCCCAAAAATTGGTTTGATGGGGTCATTGAGTGCAAAAGATAAATTTTGTTTTTAGATAGGGTTGTTGTATATCGAAAGAAAGGCCATGATGTGTACATTTGAAATATCAAATTCCTGACCTCCAAAAATTAGTTGGATGGGTTATTAAGTGCAAAACTCAAACTTTCTAGAACATGGCGTTGTCGCATATCAAATGAATGATCATCTTGTCTATGTTACATATATCATACCTCCGATCTCGAAAATGTAGGCGGAAGAGGTCATTAAGTGTAAAAAGCGAACAGTTTCAGAAGGTATGCTTGTCATATATCAAACGAAAGGTCGTACAAAGTACATTACGAAAACATCACTTTTACAGGAAAGACCTTTCAATTGTTTTGAAAACAATTGAGATACTAGTTATTATTAGGTCTTTCCACTTTTCTGTGGAAAGACCTATTGTTTTTCTTCTGATTATTTTTTTTTTTTTTTTCTTCCGCCTAATTTTGTTCTTGCGATAAACATTTGTTTCGCAATATGTCGCTTAGATATTTTGTATATGATATCGAACAGTTTATGCGCTTTTGAAATTTACCCTGCGTAAACACAAATACTTTTCTTTGTAGGAGTTATCTCCCCAAACACTGTTTTCCTTGTTAGCGCATCTCCTTCGCAACCGTAAAAGATTATGACAAATTTATTTTACAAAATTGCTCGTTATATCCTTCGCATGATTTGTCCTATTTTGACCGAAGCGATATGACCGCTCCATATGAGAGTTATTTCCCCTTATGCATCTGATATAAGTGATATGAATTTCTATCTTATAAACCATAAGTGATAGAGACCTAGGATCTTTTGATTTGAGGTCCTTGGTCCCAAAAAATGAAAATTAGGTCAAGGTCAAAGGTCAAGGTCATATTTTAATATTTGAATTTGGCTTATTTTCACTTATATCCAAAGACTGTATAAGATATCAACAAATTATTTTTACTAAATTGTTAGTTGCGACATGTCGTAAGATGTAAATTTTGATTGCAAGCGTACGTTGAATGTGAAAGGGAGTTTTCTCCCCTCTTGTATTAAAAAATACGCGTTTGGTGATATAACTCATTAACTAAATATAATTAAGACCTATGGTCTTTTGATTTGAGGTCCTTGGTTTATGACCTTGAAATTGATCTCAAGGTCATAGCTTAATTTGACGTTCTAGATTTTGACCTTTGCTTTTACCCCATCTGTATACATAATAAAGTCATGAGACTTTTTGACAAACGGTATCAAACCATTTAAACTTAAAAAAACAACCGGAAGTGACCTTGTGTAAACCGGAAGTAGCTATTTATTGTACTTTACTACATAAAAGTATAAAAAACAAGATATTTTTGGAATCAGTGTCAAGTAAATAGTCAAATATTATCGGAAATAGAGTTTTTCAAACCGGAAGTAAGAAATTATCTCCCTTATCTAAAAAAATATTGTTTAGAAACCATATATTTTTGGAATCAGCGTACAATAAGCTATCATTTGACGATTGAAATGACATTTTAAACCTATTTTTACACCTTTCATATTAAAATACATTGTTTTGGTGGAAAGACCTTCAATTGTTCTCTGAACAATTGGTTTTTAATTATTATTATTCTTTTTCCGCCAAACTTTGACAAATTTAGCCGCGTTAACCGTAAGACGTGTCGCTTTCATGTTCACACTTTGTATTGGTGTCATGAATACCTATCCGGAACTCACCCTGTGAGTCTAAATATTTTGTCGGTTCGGAGTAATCCCTCCGAAACCAAAAAACCTTGTTATCGTTCCAACACCGTAACCGTAAGAGGTAGAAAAAAAGCGAAGGGTGAAATTTGTTCAGGACCAGACCCTGGTTCTTCGTTACATTTGGATCGAAAGGATTCAACGACTCATTGGTAGGGTTATGCCCCTATGAAAATTAACCGGTGTCGGTTGACCACCAAAACTCAGAAACCGTAAGTCGTAGACACCTAGGATCTTCACCATTCATCATCAATTCATGTGACTTTGAAAAATACCTCAAGGTCAAATGTGTATGTTGACCTTGACCTTTGACCTTACACCTTGTTATGGGATAATTTCAGAAACCATTATACTTATAGAAGTTTTGAATAGTGGAAAATGTTTGGATCATTAAGGCGCAACTTTGTTACATTTTGACCGAAGAGATTTGACCTTTCTGTAAGGGGCATAACCCCTGATTTAGGTTTCTGAAAAGACAAAATCAGCTTTTACTATATAACCAAAGGTCCTAGACCCATGGGGTCTTCAGCAATGACATTGGGGACTAATGACCTTGACAAAGGTCAAAAGGTCAAAGGTCAAGGTCATGTCCCATATAGCGAATTATGTGTTTTTGACCTTATTTAAAGGATTTTCAGTGTGTTTTAAAGCTTTTCAATACATTCTACGTCTATTTGAACATATATTTTACATTATAAAAGGAAAGACCTCTCAATTGTTCAAGAACAATTGACATTTTAATTAAGGTCTTTCCTTTTACTAAAGGGAAAGACCTTACTGTATTTCTTCTGATTATTAGGTCTTTCCACTTTTCCGTGGAAAGACCTATTGGTTTTCTTCTGATTATTATTTTTTTTCTTCCGCCTAATTTTCTTTCCTTCGATAACTTTTTGTTTCACAAGATGTCATTTAGATATTTTGTATATGATATCGAAGAGTTGATACGCTTTTGAAACTGACACCGCGTAACAAAAATCTTTTCCTTGTAAGAGTTATCTCCCCGAACACTGTTTTTCTTGTTATCACTTATATGTCGCAACCGTATAAGAAACTGACAAATTTATTTTACCAAATTGCTCATTATATCCTCAGGATGAAATGAATAATTTTAGTCGAAGCTATCCGGAGACTCCATATGAGAGTTATCCCCCCTTTTGTATATGATATAACTGATTTGCATTTCTAACTGGTAAACAATAAGTGACATAGGCCTAGGGTCTTTTGATTTGAGGTCCTTGGTTCAAAAAAATGAAAATGAGGTCAAGGTCGAAGGTCAAGGTCATGATTAAAATTTTGATTTTGGCTTGTTATCTCTTATTTTCAGAAATCATATAAGATATCAACAAAATATTTTCACACAATTGTTAGTTACGACATGTCGTAATACATAAATTTTAGTCGAAAGGGTACGTAGACATTTGACGCGAGTTTTCCATCTTTTTATATCTAATATCATACGTATGGTAATATAACTCATTAACAAGATAAAGTAGAGGACTAGAGTCTTTTGATTTGAGGTCCTTGTTTTATGACCTTGCAATTGAGCTCAAGGTCATTTGCTAATTAAACGTTCTAGATTTTGACCTTTGCTTTAACCTCATATGAACACATGATAAAGCCATGGGACTTTTTGCATTAAGTTGTAAGCAATGTGACCTTAAAAACACAACCGGAAGTGACCTTTTGTAAACCGGAAGTAGCTATTTTTTGTATTAAATCAATGTAAAAGTATATAGAACCATATATTTTTGGAATCAGTGTCAAGTAAACTATCAAACAATACCGGAAGTAAACTTTTTAAAGCGGAAGTAAAAGATTATCTCCCTTTTCTATATATTTTTTTATAGAAACCATATATTTTTTGAAATAAACGTTCAATAAGCTGTCATTTGACGCTAAAATTGACATTTAAAACCAAATTTTAATATTTCATATAAAAAAAGGTCTTAACTGGTGGAAAGACCATCAATGGTTCTCTGAACAATTGGTTTTTAATTATTATTAAGGTCTTTCCTTTATCTATAAGGAAAGACCTTACTGTATTTCTTCTGATTATTATTCTTTTTGTTCCGCCAAACTTTGACGAAGTTAGCAGCCTAAACCGTAAGACGTGTCGCTTTCATGTTCACACTTTGTATCGGTGTCATGAATACCTATCTGAAACTCACCCTGTTAGTCGAAATATTTTGTCGGTTCGGAGTAATCCCTCCGAAACCAAAAAACCTTGTTATCGTTCCAACACCGTAACCATAATAGGTAGAAAAAAAACAAAGGGTGAAATTTGTTCAGGACCAGACATCGGTTCTTCGTTACATTTGGATCGAAAAGATTCAACGACTCATTGGTAGGGTTATGCCCCTATGAAAATTAACCGGTGTCGGTGGACCACCAAAACTCAGAAACCGTAAGTCGTAGAGACCTAGGATCTTCACCAATCATCATCATTTCATGTATCTTTGAAAAATACCTCAAGGTCAAATTTGTATGTTGACCTTGACCTTTGACCTAACACCTTGTTATGGGATAATCTCAGAAACCATTATACTTACAGAAGTTTTAAATAGTGGAAAATGTTTGGGTCATTAAGGCACAACTTTGTTACATTTTGACCGAAGAGATTTGACCTTTTTTTAAGGGGCATAACACCTGTTTTAGGTTTCTGGAAAGACAAAATCATCTTTTACTATATAACCAAAGGTCCTCGACCCATGGGGTCTTCAGCAATGACATTGGGGACTAATGACCTTGACAAAGGTCAAAAGGTCAAAGGTCAAGGTCATGTCCCAGATAGCGAATTTAGTGTTTTTAACCTCATTTAATGGATTTTTAGTATGTTTTCAAGCTTTTTACGGTTGACCTTGACCTTTTCAATACATTCTACGTCTATTGGAACATGTATTTTACATTACAAAAGGAAAGACCTCTCAATTGTTCAAGAACAATTGACAGTTTATTATTATTAAGGTCTTTCCTTTACTAAAGGGAAAGACCTTACTGTATTTCTTCTGTTTATTATTATTATTCTTCCGTTAAACTTTGACAAATTTAGCCGCGTTAACCGTAAGACGTGTCGCTTTCATATTCACAATTTTTATCAGTGTCATGAATACCTATCCAGAACTCACCCTGTGAGTCGAAATATTTTGTCGGTTCGGAGTTATCCCTCCGAAACCAAAAAACCTTGTTATCGTTCCAACACCGTAACCGTAATAGGTAGAAAAAAAACAAAGGGTGAAATTTGTTCAGGACCAGACACCGGTTCTTCGTTACATTTGGATCGAAAAGATTCAACGACTCATTGGTAGGGTTATGCCCCTTTGAAAATTAACCGGTGTCGGTTGGCCACCAAAACTCAGAAACTGTTAGTCGTAGACACCTAGGATCTTCACCAATCATCATCAATTCATGTATCTTTGAAAAATACCTCAAGGTCAAATTTGTATGTTGACCTTGACCTTTGACCTAACATCTTGTTATGGGATAATCTCAGAAACCATAAAACTTACAGAAGTTTTAAATAGTGGAAAATGTTTGGGTCATTATGGCGCAACTTTGTTACATTTTGACCAAAAAGATTTGACCTTTTTTTAAGGGGCATAACCCCTGTTTTAGGTTTCTGAAAGACAAAATCAGCTTTTACTATATAATCAAAGGTCCTAGACCCTTGGGGTCTTCAGTAATGGCATTGGGGACTGATGACCTTGACAAAGGTCAAAAGGTCAAAGGTCAAGGTCATGTCCCAGATAGCGAATTTAGTGTTTTTAACCTTATATAAAGGATTTTTTGTGTTTTTTCGAGCTTTTAAAGGTTGACTTTGACCTTTTCAATACATTCTACGTCTGTTGGAACATGTATTTTACATTACAAAAGGAAAGACCTCTCAATTGTTCAAGAACAATTGACAGTTTAATTAAGGTCTTTCCTTTTACTAAAGGGAAAGACCTTACTGTATTTCTTCTGTTTATTATTATTCTTCCGCCAAATTTTGACAAATTTATCCGCGTTAACCGTAAGACGTGTCGCTTTCATATTCACACTTTGTATCGGTGTCATAAATACCTATCCGGAACTCACCCCGTGAGTCGAAATATTTTGTCGGTTCGGAGTAATCCCTCCGAAACCCAAAAACCTTGTTATCGTTCCAACACCGTAACCGTAATAAGTAGAAAAAAAACGAAGGGTGAAATTTGTTCAGGACCAGACCCTGGTTCTTCGTTACATTTGGATCGAAAAGATTCAACGACTCATTGGTAGGGTTATGCCCCTATGAAAATTAACCGGTGTCGGTTGACCACCAAAACTCAGAAACCGTAAGTCGTAGACACCTAGGATCTTCACCAATCATCATCAATTTATGTATCTTTGAAAAATACCTCAAGGTCAAATTTGTATGTTGACCTTGACCTTTGACCTAACACCTTGTTATGGGATAATCTCAGAAACCATTATACTTACAGAAGTTTTAAATAGTGGAAAATGTTTGGGTCATTACGGCACAACTTTGTTACATTTTGGCCGAAGAGATTTGACCTTTTTTTAAGGGGCATAACACCTGTTTTAAGTTTCTGAAAAGACAAAATCATCTTTTACTATATAACCAAAGGTCCTAGACCCATGGGGTCTTCGGCAATGACATTGGGGACTAATGACCTTGACAAAGGTCAAAAGGTCAAAGGTCAAGGTCATGTCCCATATAGCGAATTTGGTGTTTTTAACCTTATTTAAAGGTTTTTCAGTGTGTTTTAAAGCTTTTCAATACATTCTTCGTCTATTTGAACATGTATTTTACATTACAAAAGGAAAGACCTCTCAATTGTTCAAGAACAATTGACAGTTTAATTATTATTATTATTATTATTCTTTTTGTTCCGCCAAACTTTGATGAAGTTAGCCTCCGTAACCGTAAGACGTGTCGCTTTCATGTTCACACTTTGTATCGGTGTCATGAATACCTATCCGGAACTCACCCTGTGAGTCGAAATATTTTGTCGGTTCGGAGTAATCCCTCGAAACCCAAAAACCTTGTTATCATTCAAACTCCATAACCATAATAGGTAGAAAAAAACCAAAGGGTGGAATTTGTTCAGGAACAGACCCCGGTTCTTCGTTACATTTGGATCGAAAAGATTCAACGACTCATTGGTAGGGTTATGCCCCTATCAAAATTAACCGGTGTCGGTTGGCCACCAAAACTCAGAAACCGTAAGTCGTAGACACCTAGGATCTTCACCATTCATCATCAATTCATGTGACTTTGAAAAATACCTCAAGGTCAAATGTGTATGTTGACCTTGACCTTTGACCTAACACCTTGTTATGGTATAATCTAAGCAACCTTAATACTTACAGAGGATTCAAATAGTGGAAAATGATTGGGTCATTACGGCGCAACTTTGTTACATTTTGACCGAAGAGATTTGACCTTTTTTTAAGGGGCATAAAGCCTGTTTTAGGTTTCTGAAAAGACAAATTCAGCTTTTGATATATAATCAAAGGTCCTAGACCCATGGGGTCTTCAGCAATGACATTGGGGACTAATGACCTTGACAAAGATCAAAAGGTCAAAGGTCAAGGTCATGTCCAATATAGCGAATTATGTGTTTTTGACCTTATTTGAAGGATTTTCAGTGTGTTTTCGAGCTTTTTAAGGTTGACATTGACCTTTTCAATACATTCTACGTCTGTTGGAACATGTATTTTACATTAAAAAAGGAAAGACCTCTCAATTGTTCAAGAACAATTGACAGTTTAATTATTATTATTATTCTTCCGCCAAACTTTGACGAAGTTAGCAGCCTTAACCGTAAGACGTGTCGCTTTCATGTTCACACTTTGTATCGGTGTCATGAATACCTATCTGGAACTCACCCTGTTAGTCGAAATATTTTGTCGGTTCGGAGTTATCCCTCCGAAACCCAAAAACCTTGTTATCGTTCCAACACCGTAACCGTAATAGGTAGAAAAAAAACAAAGGGTGAAATTTGTTCAGGACCAGACCCCGGTTCTTCGTTACATTTGGATCGAAAAGATTCAACGACTCATTGGTAGGGTTATGCCCCTCTGAAAATTAACCGGTGTCGGTTGGCCACCAAAACTCAGAAACCGTAAGTCGTAGACACCTAGGATCTTCACCATTCATCATCAATTCATGTATCTTTGAAAAATACCTCAAGGTCAAATTTGAATGTTGACCTTGACCTTTGACCTAACACCTTGTTATGGGATAATCTCAGAAACCATTATACTTACAGAAGTTTTAAATAGTGGAAAATGTTTGGGTCATTATGGCGCAACTTTGTTACATTTTGACCGAAGAGATTTGACCTTTCTGTAAGGGGCATAACCCCTGATTTAGGTTTCTGAAAAGACAAAATCAGCTTTTACTATATAACCAAAGGTCCTAGACCCGTGGGGTCTTCACCAATGACATTGGGGACTAATGACCTTGACAAAGGTCACAAGGTCAAAGGTCAAGGTCATGTCCCAGATAGCGAATTATGTGTTTTTGACCTTATTTTAAGCATTTTGAGTGTGTTTTAAGTGTTTTTAAGGTTGACCTTGACCTTTGACCTTTCAACTTTTTAGTCGATATCTCAAAAACGGTTAATCTTACAGAAATAGTAAACAGTGAAAAATGTTAAGGTGACTGAGGCACAACTTTTTTACATTTTGACCGAAAGGATTTGACATATTCTTAAGGGGCATAACCGCCGTTAACGGTTTCTGAAAAGGTAAAATTAGCTTTAACTCTTGAACGAAAAGTCCTAGACCCATGGGGTCTTTTACAATGACATTGTGGACCAATGACCTTCACAAAGGTCACAAGGTCAAAAGTCAAGGTCATGTCCAAATTATCGAATTTATTGTTTTTGTCATTTTTTAGCGGTTTTATGTGTGTTTGAGAGCTTTTCAATGCATTCTACGCCTATTGGAACATGTACTTTACATTTCGAAAAGGAAAGACCTCTCAATTGTTCAAGAACAATTGACATTTTAATTATTATTATTATTCTTTTTCCGCCAAACTTTGACGAAGTTAGCCTCCGTAACCGTAAGACGTGTCGCTTTCATATTCACACTTTGTATCGGTGTCATGAATACCTATCCAGAACTCACCCTGTGAGTCGAAATATTTTGTCGGTTCGGAGTAATCCCTCCGAAACCCAAAAACCTTGTTATCGTTCCAACACCGTAACCTTAATAGGTAGAAAAAAAACAAAGGGTGAAATTTGTTCAGGACCAGACCCCGGTTCTTCGTTACATTTGGATCGAAAAGATTCAACGACTCATTGGTAGGGTTATGCCCCTATGAAAATTAACCGGTGTCGGTTGGCCACCAAAACTCAGAAACCGTAAGTCGTAGACACCTAGGATCTTCACCATTCATCATCAATTCATGTGACTTTGAAAAATATCTCAAGGTCAAATTTGTATGTTGACCTTGACCTTTGACCTAACACCTTGTTATGGGATAATCTCAGAAACCATTATACTTACAGACGTTTTGAATAGTGGAAAATGTTTGGGTCATTAAGGCGCAACTTTGTTACATTTTGACCGAAGAGATTTGACCTTTCTGTAAGGGGCATAACCCCTGATTTAGGTTTCTGAAAAGACAAAATCACCCTTTACTATATAACCAAAGGTCCTAGACCCATGGGGTCTTCAGCAATGACATTGGGGACTAATGACCTTGACAAAGGTCAAAAGGTCAAAGGTCAAGGTCATGTCCCAGATAGCGAATTTAGTGTTTTTAACCTTATATTAAGGATTTTTAGTGTGTTTTCAAGCTTTTTAAGGTTGACCTTGAACTTTGACCTTTCAAGTTTTTATTGGATATCTCAAAAACGATTATACTTACAGAAATAGTAAATAGTGAAAAATGTTGAGTTGACTAAGGCGCAACTTTCTTACATTTTGACCGAAGAGCTTTGACATACCCTTAAGGGGCATAACCCCCGTTAACGGTTTCAGAAAAGACAAAATTAGCTTTAACTCTTGAACCAAAGGTTCTAGACCCGTGGGGTCTTTTACAATGACATCGTAGACCAATGACCTTTACAAAGGTCACAAGGTCAAAAGTCAAGGTCATATCCTAAAAAGCGAATTTGTTGTTTTTGTCATATTTTAACGGTTTTATGTGTGTTTGAGAGCTTTTCAACTATTGGAACATGTATTTTACATTACAAAAGGAAAGACCTCTCAATTGTTCAAGAACAATTGACATTTTAATTGTTACTATATCATTTGTATATGATATTTTAGTGTTACAGTGTGCTGAAAGTTAATGGATCAATATTAAATCCTTTTGTGAAGTAAATATCTATGACTTAAGTACTATGGATCAAAAGAAATCTATTACATTTGTAGTTGGATCTTCAAAAATCAAGAACCACAACTCTGTACAGAACTAAGATAGAAAATCGCATAGGATACAAAAAAATAATACTTTTTAATGTTAAAACTCTAGGGGCGGGCTGGGGATAAACTAAATAAGAAAGATTTTTACCAGCAGTTTGTCAAAAGAGAAAATAGAAAACAAAAGACTATTGCTCGATTTGTAAACATGATGTTGAAAGAATCTCTTTAACTAGACCAAGTGTATTAACCTTTAAATAGGTACGGTCTTACCAGAGAAAGTATTTGTTCTAGGTTTTGAAATTAAGTTAAAGTGTTTTTCAAATGGATGAAAATACAGAGGAATTATCTCATTTTTGTTGGAAATCAGTATTAGTAACTTTTGTCAAAGTTCCAATAAACTTTGGTATATTTACGAAAAACAAATTTAATAGTCAATATGTCACACACGTACATATGGAAAGAAACAAAGAAAATATATTGAGTCTTAAGAGTAAAAACATGCGTCGGTCATGTGGCATGATGGTCTATAAGGGATAGGGTAACCCATCAATTCGGACCTGACAAACTGTTAGTATGCAAATACAAATATATAACTAACATATTGTACTGCGCTTAGTTCTGTGGTATGCAATTTGTCTTGTTTCAATAGAAAAGTTTACTTGACGTTCTGTATATCACTTTGAAGAGTAGAATATTGACGATTTATATCATTGTTAAACTCGTATAAGTTTATAAACAAATTAAGACTTTTCAGCTTTAAGGAATACCGTTTAATTGAGAAAAAGAAATCTTAGGAACATTAACTCTGTTTTTGTTTGTATTTTTAGAATATTACACTTTTGTTATGATATTTAATATGTGTGCTGTCTTTATGAGATATAGTAATTTCGTACCCTAACCATTTCGTACTCCCCATTTCGCAACCTGGCAAAAAACATTTCATACCCTAACCATTTCGTACCCTGACTAAATGGAAGATTTGTTCTTACCTGTGTATGTATGCCTAATTGTACCTTATGGAAGATTTGTTCTTCCTGTGTATGTATGCCTAATTGTACCTTATGGAAGATTTACATGTATGCCATTTCGTACTCACGGAAGATTTACATACATGTCATTTCGTACCTAATGGAAGATTTATATGTGTTTCATTATTGTGCTATTCCGTACATCATGGAAAATTTATATGTATACCATTTCGTACCTCATGGAGATTTATGTGTATAGAATTTCATACCTCATGGAAGATTCATATGATAATTGTATGGTTCAATAAGGCAGGCAGACATCTCAAATATAATTTTAATACAATGGAAAAATTGTTGAATGTGTAACCAAATGTAAATATCTTGGCATTACTTTTTGTTCATCTGGATCTTTCTCGTATGCTCAAAATGAACTTTATCAGAAGGGTCTAAAGGCTTATTTTAAACTGTGCAAGGAATTTATATCTCACTGTCCTGCACCTAAAATCTCATTACATGTTTTCGATCACACTATTATGCCAATATTATTATATGGTTGTAAAATTTGGGGTTATTTTAATCCCTTTACATCAAGATTGAAAAAAAAACTGATTTGTCCTTTGATCAAATTTATAAAAGACTTAAATGTGAAGATTTGCATGTTTACTTGTTTAAGGTTGTGGAAAAAAGAGTACAAATTTTGCCTGCTTGTCAGAACTTGGCAGATTACCCACACATTTTAATATCGTCAGTTCAATGCTTAAATGTTGGCACCGTTTAGAAAATTTGAATAATCAATTTCCAATTCTAAAAGATGCCTATTTAATAACTTCCACAGAGTTGTACGAAAAAAACCATCCTTCTTGGTATGGCTCTGTTTATATACAGAAAAAACAAATTTTTGATAACCATACTGACTTAACATGCTTAAAGTCAATGAAAACAAATAGTTTTAAGAAGACATGTAAAAAATATATGGAAAATTCATTATATTAATCTTTGGCAAAAACAAAAAAACATCATGATCAGATGGCAAACTGTGTACATACTTCAAGTTTAAACAAAACTTATAAATTATTTAAATATTATAAAAGATTTTGGGCAGAGGAGAATTTTTACCACATTCAGAATATCAGCTCATAGACTTCAAATAGAGTTAGGAAAATATCAAGGTATTATCAGGCAAAATAAATTGTGTATTCATTGCTCATCTGGCGAGGTAGAAGATGAGAACCATTTTTTACTAACATGTACAAATTTTAGAGGTGAACGTTATGATCTTATTGATGCTATTTGTTTGAAATGTCCTAATTTTACTCAATTACAAAATCCTGAAAAATTTATTTGGATGATGAGTAATGAAGATCATGAAATTTTATGTAAAATTTGTTGTCTTATAGCCAAACATGAACATACTAATTAAAGAGTAGTGGGACCTTGTCACTTCACTTGCACCTGCTACTGCTATGCTAGAGTGTTGAATATGTATCTATATGCATTTGTAAATATAATTACATACGATTTTGGATGCCAAAACCTTTTAGTATCATCCCTTGGTGAATTGTGCATTAAAGTGAACAATAGTTTTTTACTTTTGTGCACGAGTCACGAGGAGGTTAAGACGGTATCTAAAATTCCACTTACTAACATGTCCAAGTGCATTTGCCCTTGGTCTCTTTTCCACTTGTATTATTTATTCCTTCAACTTATTTTTATGGATAAGAGACGAAGTGGACCTCTGTTAGCAAACTATTTTCATTCTCCATTTAATATGGTGAATTAATAAATTATAAAACTATTTTTTCTGGCACTCTGGCATGGCAGAAATAAAAATCAAAGATATGAAACTTCAAAGAACAAATAATTTTAAACAATAACAATTGTTTTATGTTGTGACATTTTATATGATATATATATTCTATGATATTATATTCTCTTCAATGTGAATTGAAATTTTAATTTTATCTTCATTATATGTTTATGTGTTAAGAATCAGAATGTATTGTGTATTGTTGTCATTATGTCCCGTCAGGGGCCCTTAATTGGAAAATAAAGAACTTTGAACTATGAACTTTGTATGACAAGTGTATGCCATTACGTACCTCATGGAAGGTTTGACCTGATGTATGCTATTTCGTATCTGATACTGTTAATAACTGTAAAAACAGTTGCATATAATTATTTCTTTGTTGGTTAATAAACCTCATATTTCTAGAGTTTAACAATTAATCAAGGACAAATCCTGCAAACATACAAAGTGTATGTATAACTATTCAAGTTGCCAATTGCTGCTAAATCAAACCAATATTACATTATTATAACTTGGGTCACCGCCCATAATTGCAGGCATAACTTATGTATTATGAGACAGCATACAAAAAATAGTATCCAATCCTCGGTCTATATAAATTTTAAGTCTTGATGCATAATTTTATTCATGTCATATTTTAAAAAAAAAAATCATGAAAAACTTTACAAAAATATGATTTGAAATAGTTAGCATGCATTAAGTCCATACGGTACGAAATGTATATTATCGTGGGTACAAAATGGTAAATGTTAGGTACGAAACGGCAAATGTGGGTACGAAATGGCAGAGGTACGAAATGTTTCAAAATCAATTAGATTCAGATAAGTTTAATTTCTAATTGTTGATAACTTTAGATAAACCAGACTGTGATATCATATTTACACTATATAAAAACATAATATGATCGTAGCATGCGTATAGGAAAAGACAAACTCAAAAAGTGAAACAAAGTACAGTAATTCAGATCCATGTAACGTACAAAACGTATGTATCCTGATATATCCTCGATTAACAATAATAAATATGATACACTAAATACTTATGACAATATAATACATACTCAACAAGTTCAAAGTTGTATCTTTTAAAGATTATTCTTACTACATTATTAAGAAAATTATAACACTTTTGTTTCGCCTTAAGATTATTTCGAAAACAAAATGAGATAAGTATCGTATTAATATCTGCAATCTGCATTTACTACTTCAATTCAAAACAATTAAGATTCAATTATCATGAATATAAATTGCCATTTGTCCTCGACAATAATAAGGGTGTTCACGTATTTAATCAGCTAAAATATGTATTGACTCAATATATCTAGCTTTTTTTTAGTTTGTTTAAAAAAAGCTACATTGAGCAGATCAATATAAAGCACCATACCTACATAACTTAATAAAAACAATTCAATGGAAATTACAAAGAGTGATATACAGAATTACACATTGCGACGTTGATCGGTGATATAACTAGTTAAATGTAAATATCAGGATTACACTCCTCTCCCTTGATTGGTATGCCATATCCTACTTGTTTATTGTATTTTTAAATTGTATTTAATCTCTATTTATTATTATTATTGAATATGTATTGTTTATTTTTAATGTAATTATTATTGTATTAAGAGAGCCTTATTGAAATTTGGTGTAATCCAAATGAGTTACTCTCTCTAAATTAAGATATTATTATTATTATAATTATAGATATACTTTGTGAAATATGGATATCAGGATTACACTCTGCTACCTTGATCGATGATAGATATACCTTGTGAAATATGGATATCAGGATAACACACTGCTACATGTACCTTGATTGGGGATATATCAATAAAATTTGGATATCAGGATTACGCTGCGAATGTGCTAGCTTGATCGGTTACATAACTGATAAATAAAGGCAAAATTAGTATACAGCTGTTCAAAAGTCTTAAATCCATTGAGAGAAAGTAAGATATCAAAACAGGTTTACACTCTGCTAGCTTGATGGGTGAGCTACTTTGTGAATATCAGAATTACACATTGCTACCATGATAAGAGGTTAACCAAGACCACGACAACATGTTACCGGGAGGTTTCTGAGTATTTTTCCAGAGAAACAGTGTATTTGACTACCGATTCCTAACTGAGATCGTAAAACTTATATTGTGTCGATTTCTGTCCCCCCCCCCCCCATTATTCTCATTAGAATATCAATTTTGAACTAAAAGGGTAATTTTGGTCTGAACAGGTCTTACACAACTGAACAATGAATAATCAGTTCATACAAAGCTTGCAGTCAATTGTGATATGTTTTATTAATTTTTAGTAGATGTTACTTATACCCATACAAATGAAGTTCTAAACATTCTAAAGTGCAACTAAACAGTCTTGAATTTCTGTAAAATCAATAGAATTTTATCCAGATGTAACGATTGTATGCTAGACATGTTAAGATCAAAATGTCTGTTAAGACTGAGACATCGAGGAGTCCTTCTATTTTTAGACAATCATAATTCTCAAGGTCACTGTGTTATTCAAAATGCAAGCAATTATCTAAAAAGTGGACAATAAACTCATCACAGATACCAAGCTTGAAAATGTGTACGCCAGACGCATGTTGTGTCAACAAAAGACTAATCAGTAACGCTCATATAATAAATGTTGAAAAGGCCAAGTTCATTTATATTATCAAAACTGGATAAGTCATGTAAACAGACATAGAAGGTTTATAGGATAATATAAGCATACTAATTTTTATTTTCGGCTAAGATGCATGATTTTTTTATTAGTTGTTATTGACTTTAAAGTAGCTGTTACTCTGTTTTATATCTGTACTTATTGTCTTTTTGTTGCTGGAAGATGTACCCTACTTCTTCTACGTTGTGTTATTGTCAGGTGTATGTCTGTTTTGTATATTTTTTCATTAGTTGTAATTGACTTTAAAGCAGCTGTCACTCTTGTATCTGTGCTTTTTGTTGTTGGGATGTAAAAGTATCCTACCACTTCTCCTCTTGTTGCTGCGTTAATAATTTGTATTTCGTTTATTGTAATGTAGAGTGATCTTATTTTGTGCTTTAACACCGCTGGCCCAGGTTAGATGTAGATTTTGCGCCATCTAACCAGTTTTACCACGCCGCATTTTGTATGTGTTTATTCCAAGTCAGGCACCTGGAATTCAGTGGTTGTCTTTAGTTCTTGTATATTCTATTTGTTTTGTGTTCATTTATTTGGCCGTTTTCTCCTTTGAATTTGTGTTACATTTGTCATTCAAGGGCCTTTTAAAGTTGACTATGGGGTATGGTTTTACCAATTGTTAATGGCCACAAGGTGATCTATAGTGGTTTATTCTGTATCAGTTGGAGTTGTCTCATTGGCAATCATACTACATCTTCTTATTTTCATACAAATTAATCTAACAAAGACACCAACAAATAAAAGGTAAAGCATTGAGGATCAAAAATCTGAAAACGGTTTTAAATGCATACTTTGTCGCAAATCTTACATAATTTCGAGTTCACAGACATAACCAATAGTTTGACGGTAAAGTTAGATAATGCTGAAACAAATCAACACAAAAAGACTACTTATAGTTTGTATAAAAAATTTCCATTGAAAAAAACAACACAGCTTTACAAATATATAGTACATTATAAAAGCAGGCAAACATAAATAATCTGACATCTTATTTGTGTTGTGTATTCTTTAGTTTTCTATGTTGTGTCATGTGTACTATTGTTTGTCTGTTTGTCTTTTTTATTTTTAGCCATGGCGTTGTCAGTTTATTTTAGATTTATGAGTTTGACTGTCCCTTTGGTATCTTTCGTCCCTCTTTTAACATACACAATATGATATTTACCTTGGTTGAAGCATTCTTTTAATAACATTTTTATAACTAAAAAAATCTGAAGACCAACTTTAACATAATGCAAGGAGTCAGGGAACGTCTTAAGAGTTCTTATGTTTACCTGTATGACACATCAGTCGATATGCAAATACTGTGAATAGCACAAATTATATAAAACAGTTCTTCAAAAGCCCCAATTATTCAAACATATATGTAACATATTTCAAAAAGTGACTATACAAATGTATCTCTTTCTGAGTATTCTTTAATTTGTTTTCTACATAATTATCATCTTGATGTATTAAATTGATCAACAATTGTGATACAAGGAATATGAAGATATGTCTTTCAATTATTTAATGAAATTTGTTATAGCTGTGAACCCCGACAATTTTTTATTTCAGTTTTGCTCATGTGCTTTGTCAATATTCAACTTTGTTGACATATTTGGTTTTTTTTATTGACTGCTGAACAATATTTGATATTTTTAACTATTATGCCTGTTTGTTTTGTTCACACATTGTTGTCAATATTATAGAATGTTATGCGATTGTTATACATCTGAAAGGTTTATTTAGTTATAAACCAGGTTTTATCTACATAATAAAGTGCATGTACTAAGTGAGGAATATGATAGTTGTTGTCCATTTGTTTGATGTGTTTGAGCTTTACATATTGTCATTTGATTACGGATTTTCTGTTTCGAATTTTCCTTGGACAAAATGTTTGAGTTCTGTATTTTGTTATTTTACTTTTTAATGGCAACAGTAGTTTACCGTTGTTCATCTCTGATTTATCGATTTTGAATATACAAATAAAGGTTAAAAACAACAACTGATGGAATTGTGTGAAACCCAAGGATGAGTGAGACCAGAGGGGATAACAATAAGCTTTGCCTAGTAAACATACATCACTCGCCATTCTTATACACACTCAGTCAAATTGTCACAACCTGTTTTAAATCTAAATATAAGACGATTCTAATCTATGAATCTAAGACCGCAAAAACATGTCGTGTGTGAGTTGTGAAACAAACAAATCGTATCAGTCTTCCAACTCGTGATAATGAACGTGTGCTGATTTTAATTCTTCTTGCAGGGATTGAAAATTGTAAACAATGATAATTGCCTGTTTCATTGGATATTTGTTGAATACTATCATTATATTACAGTCTGATGTTATTTGTTCTTTCCTCTCAACTGTGCTGTTGCAATTTTTGTTTCAGCAGCATTACTCTTAATTTTTGGTCTGATCAAATATATTTCAATTGTAATTAACCCTTTTACAATAATGTACCAAATTAAAATCCTTGTATCTTTTATTAGTTTTACAACCACTGCGCTAACGCCGCTACTGGCGAACGTTTCGTCCCAGAAGGTATTAATAGCTCAGTATTCTGCACTCTTATTTAGACAAAAAAAAAATGTCATTGATATGTACATTTTCTGTAAATTTACTGTTTAGAAAATGTTAAATTACTCTAAAAACTAACGTTTTACTACATTCCAGAGCATAAATTTTCTCAGCCGAATATGGCACAATTTTTCTGATTTTTAGTCTTTTGAATTGTTTTCATAGCGTCAGGGAAAGAACAAATACAGGATGATTGTTTATTAGACATTTAGACAGATAAATGTTAGTATATATATCATTATATCAATAATATTCTTATTGATGACCACATTTTTTTGGCTTCATCAAAGGAATGAATATTTTTATTTCACAAACATCAACATTGATATTTTATCAGCAAATTACTAACTCAAGAATACAGCATTTCAACAGTTGCACAGACATTTTGTCTAACTTCTTTATCCAGTTTGTATCAAAAATATATTTCAGCAGTAGTTTTTGTTTTATTGCGCATTGTCAACAATTATTTACCACTGGGATCTCTCTCTCATTACAATCAAAGATGCAAAATGCCCAATCCAGGCATTAACTGTAAGTGTTAGTTTCATCTATAATTGGAAGAAATGGGCAAAAACTTCGGCCGGTCGAATTGTGTGATGGTCTATTAAGAATTTGATTGGGTAACCCATCACTCCGGACCTAACCAGTAGTACTGTATACTATGGAGTATATATAGTAATCAAATCCTATTGATTTTACTTCCTTTGGTATTGAGGTTAGCTTGTCATTGCACTCATCTGATTGCATTGGGCGTTTAAGGAATAATGTATGCTGATATGAATTTAATCACTGTTGGATTCAAATTTAAAGTAAAAATTTATTATAATAGCAACTTGTTTTAGTTAAAAGAAACCTTTATTTGAAGATTTGAGATTCAGGAACTATAACTCTGTTTTTACATGTATTAATAGAAAATTTAAAACTTCAAATTGTAAATTTAATATTCATTTTCAGAAGGTTACACAGTTAACAAAACCGATCTGATTTGTGGCCTTTAAATCTACACTTAAGAAAACGCATTTTTAAAAAGATAATAAAACATAAACAAAGGGTAATAAAGCAAAAACACACTATACATGCTATATACACACGATCACATATAATAGTATAGGTAGGCAAACGGTATTGACTTAAAACAAAAAGTATACTTCTTTGATTGTGTATAGTAAAATTGTTGCATTAAAACTAAGCTTGGCATGTTGTTTGAAAAGCTAAAAGCATTAATACATTTACTTCTTTAAAGTCAAAATACAATGAATTCAACAGATGAAGGTTCGATAATATATAAATGTTTTTGTTACCCCTGTTTAGTTTAAAATCGTTGAAAAAATATAATATTTTTGGAAGATGATCTTAATGAGTAGTTATTAACAACTGAACAACTTGTGCTAGAATAAGATTATTCATATGCACTTCTATGATCTTATATACCATCACTGTCATACTATATCTAATTATATTATAAATTGTAATATATTCGAACTTTTTAAACATGAAATATGAAACGATATCGAAACCTGCATTAAAATTATTCTTGCTGCCCTACTTTGTGACTTGCATCAATTGTCATTATAAGTTATTTATACGCATTTCCCCCACTCATGAATCAGTACAGCAATCTCAGACAGCAATAGTTCATATTTGAAAGTGTTTATATATATCCATTATATTAAATATAGTTTTGAGAACACTTACTAGAAGATATGGTTTGAGAACTAAAATGCTACAAAATAAAGGCAATATCGGGACTGCTAACTTTATCAAAATATAGAAGAAAGGAAATGAGATGAAACTATTTATAAACGTTATCGACGATGTCAACCCTAACTTAACAAATTGTTATCATAATCAAACGCTATAAATAGACAAGGACATTAACCCAAAAAATAATCTTCATATAAAAGGGTTAATTAAGGTAATCTGGATTTTAAAAAAAAAATTCTCTCATCAAAATTCTGAAAAACAGCCAAATAAAATAAATTATTGGAATGTATAAGGAAAGATAACTGTTTGTCTTTTTAATTTTGAAGTATCTATAAATAGATTTGAATATTTTACACAACTTGTATTATTTATAAACTTAAAAAGACCTTTAAACTTTAGACATGGGCATAGTTGTTCTCAATTACATTTTGTATAGATTACCATGAATACTTTGAAAAAAACAGTACTTCATCCAGAAACAACTTTCGTTTTTCAACGGCACATTTCTATTATCTGTTAGAACATGTAGAATTAAAACTGGAAAGGAATTGCACTGAGTCTTTGATTAACTTTAAGTAAGCCTTACGTTTATGCGGTACTTAAAACAAGTGAGGGCTATTCAACATTGTTCTCGTTAAATATCTATATTGATGAGGTTAAACATCACTAAATTTGCCTAATACGGAACGAGGGTAGTTTCTTTTGGAAATAAAAAAGATTTATCATTTAAAGTTGTTTATCATAGATTTAACAGTGTTGGTGTCACAATTATAACATACATACCCGGCATCACATCTTTTTAACATTTCCAGATTGTATATATTTTTTTTTATGTTGATCCTATAAACTTTAGTTTTTAAGATTTAGTATCACTATACCATGTATACATGCTATAGATTGATATACAAAAGATTTGATGTTGCTGGGTTAGATTCTATGATTTCTCTTTAGGAACACGCGGAATCCAACACACCCTGTACTCGTATTGTGGAATATAAGTCTTCCTCCTATCTTCCAGTGGTTTAAGACTTAAAATTTGGTTCAGGTTTAACGATATATTATACATGGGTCTTCTTTTCTAACTGTTGATCTGCAGTTACAATCTATAACGCAAATGTGATGTGTAAATATAAATATGTGAGTTCGGTAACTACAAGATTTACAAGTGCAAATAAATAGAATAAAACAGATGGGTTCTTTTTACATTCGTTGTGTCCGTACGCACTGCTTGAAGTACAACAGGAATGTATCCTGGAAGGCTTCAAAGAACAGGTTGTGCATGTTAGTGATGGTGAATGGTAGATAGCTGCACTTAACCGCATCTGTAAAGTCTTGGTCTTGAAATTATCTCTTTATGGATTATCTGGTTGAGTTGGTCCAATTTTTAATCTGGTCTCCACACATATGGGACAAGATCCCTAATTCGCCTTGAAATGAGGAACTCAAAAGTCACGTGTAAACAAAAATTCTCTGTGTAGTGATATTTGACACTTTTCTATGATAAACAAGTGACTGAGCTTAACCATTTGAGTTAATTTAGAAAGTAGGGGAACACAGAATAAATGTGTAAAATCTATGGAGCTATTAAATGTGTTCAAAGTATTAAATTTTCAAAGAACTTTTTGTGTTAAAAATGGGATTATTTACCATGAGGAGCCGCATCACAAAAGGATACTCGGGGTTTGCTAATTTACGGAAAAAGTAATCTCACTTCGTACCCCGAAAATTTAACCACATATGTCAAAATGTCTCAGCTTCGAAACGAGCCATCACACATATCCAAGTTATTGATATGGACTGAGCAACAGAAGAAAACGTTACCATTACGGCCCATGGAAAAACTAATGCGCATCTGTACCCATATAATGGTATGTTTATTGGTTCTTCACCAGGTTGTCTTATAAAGCTAGTCTATCATTTTCAACCTTTATAATACCAGTTTGCCATCTAACGTTTTGCATGATGTTATCGCTTTCCCTAGTTCTCGGTTATGTGCAGATATTTCAAATCTGTCATCTTATCTTTTGACCATATTTAGGTATTTTAATTATCCGTTTATGCGGGTTTTTTTTTTATATGAATCCCATACTGTAGCGGCATATTCCAGATGTAGACGCACTAACACTCGATGTTTAAGCCTGTATTGCAATATCTTGTGTGAAAATTCTTCAAGTTCCGACACTGAATCCTAGTCCTTCGGTTGGAGTATTTTTTTTATGAATAATTCATAGGTAGTTTCTATCTTTGATCTGATGATAACTTAATTGCCAGATAATGGTACTGGTAAACCGTAATTTGTATCTGTCTCATCAGCCAAAAACCGTTTTGTTGACTATTGTGATATTGGCTTCTTTCGTTGCACAACTATTACTCGGTATTTACATGATTTTGAACTGGATTGGGCACAATGTCACGTCTTTTGACATTACTACTTTGAGAGTGTGTCAATGATAATAACTTCCTTACAAATGTGGACCCCTTCCAATTTCTATGAACAGCTTATCTGATTCGAATCGCATATTAGTGATAATATCAGGAGGTAGAAAGTTACAATCTTTAAAAGTGTTTGGTATGAAGTTGAATTTTAAGGTGTCCGTCTCAGCTGGGATTATGAGAACTTATTAAATATGAATGTCCTTTGTTTGTCAATTTTCTGTTGATAGTTCGGCTAGTTGGTGTATGCATTTGCAAACTAAAATCAGCCTTTCCGCCTGTCTTATAGTGGTTCTAGACATTAAATTTGTTTTAGGATTAAAGTCATATTTAATATATGGTTCGTCACTGTAGTTATATTATAATAGATTTCGATTTGAGAACACAAGTGTTCTATAAGTTTTGTTGTATATCTTATCGATATGATTTCCCAACGTAAATCGCTTCACATTCTCAATCCCCATTATTTGATTTATTTTAATAAAATCCTAGTTATATGCCTTTTAATGTGTACTTAAAGTATGTGGTATCCGTTTTGCAAAGTATGGTCATTATGTTAAGTTAATCCCATGGGTCTATTTCATTTTGTAACTCTAGATCTACGCAGTACTTGTTGCTGTTTATTTGTCAATAACACACCCAGTCGTTTGCAAATAGCCTGATCTTCGATGTTACATAATTTGCTAAATGGGGAAAGAACTTGAAAAGCCCGAGACCTGTTTCTTGAGGACCCAAGTTCGGATAAATCTCAAAACATACTCATGTTTACAACTACACAATGCTACATATTATTCAGACATGAATTTTTCCTGTTTGATGCGACCGTCATATAAGTGAGATGTTTATCGCTATAAAACCAGGTTCAATCCACCATTTTCTACATTTGAAAATGCCTGTACCAAGTCAGGAATATGACAGTTGATGTCCATTCGTTTGATGTGTTTTATCATTGATTGTGCCAGATTAGAGACTTTCCGTTTTGAATTTTCCTCGGAGTTCAGTATTTTTGTGATTTTACTTTTTATAGTAAGCCATATTTGTAGAGAATGCAGTCAAGTTTATGGTGTGGAACCGTGTCGAATGCGTTTTTCAAATTTAGAAAAAAGTGTATGCATGTTGCCGGTTGTCGATGACTACTCGTATTGGCATTTAATAATTGTCTTTCGCAGCTTTGGTGTTTCCTGATAGCATATTGTCTGTTCTTGATAATGTCATTCTTTTCGAAATTATGTATCAAATGTGAGCAAAATATATGGTGCAAATAAAGGCAACAGTAGTATATCGCTGTTCAAAAGAGAAAACAGATCTGGGTTACAAACTTTATTCGTGGGAAACACATCAACTTAAAGAGGAAAACAACGGAACAACAGAAACACTGAACTGCAACAAAAACAAACGTAACATACATAGAAACGGTCTATTTGATAACAACTGCCACATTCACGACTTGGTACAAAATTGGCATCAAATAATCTGTAATTTCTATAAATTATCTATACTTTTTCTCAAACAGTTGGCATATGTTGGCGTTTTTTCAACTCGACAAGAGTGGTTTACGATACCATGAAAGAAAGAAGATGGACTTTACCTCTGAAAGTTATTTGAGTATTTTTTTAGATCAGAGAAGCCAGATAATTCAATTTCACAATCAAATATATTGATGATGTTCTTTCCATTAACAATCCATTTTTTTAATTAGTTTTCATTAATAAAATATCATCCAAAACTAGAAACAACAGGCAAGGCTTCGTCTATCTCCTATTTTAGACTCAGACTTCGAATTCAACATAAAGGGTCATCTCAGTACCAGCGTATTTGACAAATGAGACGATTCTTATTTTGAATTTATCAATTTTCTCACCTTAGTAGCAATTTATCAACTTCACCATCATATTGGATTTACATTAACATTTACATTTAACCAATTTGATATTGTAGAGCTCGCAGTTGCTACTCGGACCTTGTAAATGTACCCAGCGTATGAACATAAAGTTGACGAACCAGTGTTATGTCATTGAAAGTCTCGGCCTTTTTCTAAAAAAAGATCATTGGAAGATGGTAAACCCTTGTTGATAAATATTCCATGTCAACTTTACAAATAATACACGATGGTCTTGAAGTATAGATTCAAGGTACTGGTGTTGTTTATCATCTTTATTACGAGTTCTATTTTACTACTTCGGTACTGCCATGAAAATACGGATTTTTTGTGTTATTAAATTTGCTGTTACAAAATGTTAAAAATTATTACTTTCACGGATTTGGCTATACTTTTTGGAACTTTTGGATAATAAGCTTTGGATTTCAAATATTTTGGCCACGAGCATCACTGAAGAGACGTGTATTGTCGAAATGCGTATCTGGTGCAGAAAAATTGGTACTGTTAATGTTATTATGTAATATCCATATGTATGCTTATACATCCCGTCATTGTGTTATTGTGCTATGGTAATTTTTTGTATTCTTGTCTTTCGTTTTTGATAATGTTCTTTGTCTATATGTCTTTTGGTTTTTCTTTGTTTCAATATTTGTTTGTAATTAAAGGAGATTAAGATTTACAAATCGTATCATCATCTGACATTTTCTTTTTTTATTGGCTGTGCATGCTGTTAGTCTTCAAGTGGTCTGTTACGTCTTCTGAACAGGATTTAAATGGGGTTTTTAATCCATGATGGTGCATGTTTATCTTTAGATTTTTCTTTTGTATGTTCTTTTCAGATATTTCCTGGATGAAGTGTCAATCGTTTTCCAATTTCCCCTACAGACCTGTTGTGTTGATAACCATTAAAATATTTATTGTAGTTTCGGTTGATAAACACACCTGTAACTCTAATTTTTGCAAACGATGTTTATTAAAACCGTCTTCATGTTATGAAAGTATCGTCACTTATGGTTCTAACCTATTAATTCTTCCAAGTTAGGTTGTTTTTCTTCATAACGTGTTTGGCATGGGTCTTGTATTTTAGTCCTTTTAAATGGCACTCTGTCTTACAGAAAATTGAGATCACTTTGGTGGCATCAATAACAAGAACTCTATGCTACTCTCTACACAAAAAACGAGGTGCTCTACACAGGCAAAAATTGCTCACATAATTTTCACACGAATCTCGCATGAGATTCACATAAGATTCACCTCAAACGAGCTCATGTACATGGCACACACGGGAAAATTTGCATGTGAATTTCACGTGAATCGAGATTCAAATGATACTCACGGGAAATTTTTCACATGAATTTCACCTGAACTTTTCCAAAAAAAAAAAAAAATTGGTAATTTTTATGATTTCAATTGAATTTGAAAATTTAGAGGTTATTTGAATTACTTTATTTAAATTCATGTGAATTCCAAGTGGAATAAAATCATGGGATTTTCACGTGGAACTCACGTGGTTTCACATAAGGTTCATGTGAAACTCACATAAACTGATTTTATGTGAGTTTCACGTATACGTTCGTATGAGGCGATTTAATTCACGTGAAATTGATGTGTACTTGAAAATAAATTTAAAAAAATCAAAAGTTCTGAGGTCTACCTAAGTTGTAAATATAAAAAGTGTTAACTGTATAGTGACACGAAATTGGCTGAAAATATAGAGAAATAAGGTACTGGACGAACTCCAGATAGAGAAGGGAATTACAAGAGGTAACAGGTAAAAGTTAACTGGTCAATGACATATAACACTTTATCACGGGTGTGGATATATAACTTGGAATACAAATACGAAAGTCTTATTTTGATTCGGTTACAAACATAGGCTCTCAAGGAGGCTCGAGAGCACAAAAAAATCAGCAGAACTTGAAACATTTTTTTTTTCATTACAAATTTTATTTATTACATTATTAGTTGTAGCTTTGTGATATGGTACAAAAATCAGCCACAAAAAAACAATTCGTTTTGGCCCCAGATGACTTTTTAGATGTTTATATCATTGAAAAAGCTCTAAATTATCTACCTTTGGTAAAAAAATGCCATTTTTTTTGCATTAAAATTGAAATAACTTGTTTAACTTGTGTAGGTGACCTAAATGTTTTTATTAGTTTTTTTTCAAATAAACTGTACTTAAATTAAACTGTTGTAAAATTTAAGCGATTTCTGTAATTTAGTTCTTTTTTTATTTCGATATAACCTTTTTTCTCCTATTAGTTCAACCAAACAAAAGTACCTTAACAAAAATGCATGCTGCTCAAGTTCGAAGGCAAACTGTGAGCTTAGATGACCGAATATAAAATAACATAAACACATTAAAACACAAAACATGCAGACAAGTTATTTCTAATGCAGAAAAACAAGATGGTAATTAAAATTAAGAAAAATAAATAGGTTTTGTAAAGAAAAAAAGGGGAGGGGGGATGTTAAAAACATTGTTCTATCCCAAATAACCTTTGACAACAATAGACCGTTATGTTACTGGGTGAGAAATAACTCTTTCAAAAAAAGAAATATGGTAAGGAGGTATCTTTGTATCGATTGTAGGAAAAAAAGTCACAGGAAAAAAAATCACGGAAAAAAGTCACGGAAAAAAAGTCAAGGAAAAAGGGTCACAGGAAAAAAAGTCACAGGAAAAAAGTCACAATATATATTTTGTATGAAGTAGTCACATAGTTTTCCTTTTATTTGAGTCAAAATAAGAAAAAAATCACAATTATTAAATATATATGTTATACATGTATAATCTTGATTTTTTAAGATGAGAATCCTTAGATTGAGTGTTATACAAAAAACTCATTGCCATTAGTAATAGTTTGGTATTTACAACAATTATTGATAGGGACTGTTGATATCGTTAAGTGGCTTCTTGTGGCACATTTCCCTTTTTAAAGACTTTTCACTACGTCGGGTAAACTGTATTGGTAGGAAGCCATACCAATGAAAAACAGTTTGTGCTCATTATTAAATAAAAGGAAACAATTAGCTTTCCCTGTTTATTAAAAGTCAGTTTTGAATAAAAAGAACATATTCTTTTACACTATTATTAGTTGATATATATTATGTCAGATCAGAGACATATATACACGTCTCTGGTCAGATATATATAGAATAACCATACATTGTCTCGAAATATCAATGTTATTTATACAAGGCTTAGAAACCGGTAGAAAGCGAGGCTGTGCCGAGCATTTCTACCTGTTTCGAGCCGAGTACAAATAACAGATTGATATTTCGGGGCAATGTATGTTTATTCTTTATATACTGCAACTCTTATAACTGTTCAAAAGTAAGTATTTAGGGTAAAAACCGTTATTCTTTAATTGTGAGCGGACAACGTAAAATTGCCGCGAACCTGTATGTTTTATTGAAGTCATAAATAAAACTCTACGGAAACACATTGTCAACGTCATAAACAAGGTGATATACGGTCAGTGACTGTATATCACATATGAATATACGGTCAATGCAATTTGACTGATCAAATAGCACAGCTGCAGTATATAATAAAATAAAATTTACCACTTAAGATTATTAATCTGATACAAGAATATAATGACTTTTTTTCTATGCATTCAAAAAGTTTAGTTATCTATTGCATACATGCAAATAGTGAATTTTTCATGTGGATTCCAACATACTTCTGATAAATAATTATACTAAAATGTATATTGTGACTTTTTTTCCTGTGACTTTTTTTCTTGTGACTTTTTTTCCTAGGGATTTTGTGACTTTTTTCCAGTGACTTTTTTTCCTGTGACTTTTTTTCCGTTTACCCTTTGGATCCTACGCTAATGAGACATTTCAACGCATGATTTCAGATTGACGCCTTATGGTGCTCCCACCAAAAGGAGAAACATTCGATAGTTTATCAATCCAAGCATATTATCTCGTGTTTCTCCCCAGTCCTTTTCGGCTCCTTATACTTTGACAGCGATTGTGTAACTGTAAGAAATCGTTCCCTGATTTTACTTTCACCAAATATATTCCTTAATGTTAAAACAAATAAAGAAGGTACTGTAGCCTTACCGGACGCAATTAAGACTGGACACAATTACGAACGATTTTTAATGTTTGCCCCCTGATATTATATTTATGCATGATAATTAATAAATGTTTCTATTAATTATAAACCCACTACATAACTTGTGTTTTCATGAAAAAAGGTTCATGCGCACTTGGTTAAAGTTGCAGACGATGAAAATTCAATTTCATAAATGTCAAAATAATGACTCCCTCTCTCGGAAATAACATGAATAAAGCACACAAGCTATTGCAAACTGCCTTCTTTTGTCCTTATATATAACCCAAATAATCCAGTCGTTATATTACGATCACTTCGATCACTCCATTAACTGGAAGTAAATTCGTGATTTACCATAGCCTGTTGGTAAAATGACAACTGTATCATTCAACTGTAGTATATTTTCAATAGATTCTCTTTGTTTATCTTTGAATTCAAACATATATTTATCCTCTGGAGGACAATGACCGTAAAGGGGCGCTGTAATTATTCAAGTTACCTTATATGTAGATAGAAAAATATCTCCTCAATCTGTTCATATGCATTAGTTACACTAATGACTGGACCGAATGACAGGACCAAATGAAAAATGCTAATAACTTTTTCATTTCTCAAAGGATTGATCTCAAATTTGAAATATAATAAGATTTCATCATTTGATAAATAGATTTAAGAAAAAAAAAGAAAAAAATTTGTAAGAAACTTTAGAAAACGTGACATGACCAACTCTGATAATGACAGGACCAAATAAAAATGCTAATAACTTTTTTATTTTTCAAAGGAATTATCTCAGATTTGAAACATAAAATGATATGTCATATTTTGAAACCAAAATGTTATAAAAAATATAGATTTATTTCAAAAACTTTCAAAAACGTGACATGACCATCGCTGACTGACATGACCAACCTCGACAATGATAGGACCAGATGAAATAGCTAATTACTCTTTTATTTCTCAAAATATTTTTCTGAAATTTGAAATATAATAAGATTTTATCATTTGATAAATAGATTTAAGAAAAAAATAAAAAAAAAATATGTAAGAAACTTTAGAAAACGTGACATGACCAACTCTGATAATGACAGGACCAAATAGAAATGCTAATAACTTTTTCCTTTTTCAAAAGAATTATCTCAGATTTGAAACATAAAATGATATGTCATATTTTGAAACCTAAATATGTTATAAAAAATATCGATTTTTTCAAAAACTTTCGAAAACGTGACATGACCATCGCTGACTGACATGACCAACCTCGACAATGACTGGAACAAATGAAATTGCCAATTTCTCTTTTATTTCTCTGAAATTTAAAATATGTGAAGATTATACCATTTTATACATAAATATAAGAAAAAAGTATAAAAAGCTTGCTGTAATGTGACCTGGTCAACATTGTCAATGACAGGACAATCCTCGACATTAAATGACAGGACCAAATAAAAATGCTAGTTATGCATGACATTTGTCAGAATATTCCTCTCAAATTTGAAATAATGAAAATTTACACCATTATGCACATCATATAAGAAAAATATAGAAAAATAAAACGTATTGAAAGCTTGCGGTTGTGTGACCTGACCAACAATGGCTATGATCTGGTCGATGAAAAATCATAATTTCTTTCCGAATTATTTTACTGAAATTGTTCAATTCTGATCCATAATTAGTAAGATAATTCTTATAAATTCAAGAAAATATATTTTATGGTGGTTAAAAATCTTGACCTATATATATAGCTACTAAACGTATGTTGGCGGACAGAGAGACACAGGACAAAAAAACACGAATGATCAGTATATTCAGAGACATATATACACAGATATGTCTCTGGTATATTTAAGAAAGAGATCTTGAAATATTTATATGTTATTATAACATATATAATCATTTTATAGTTTAAGAGATAGTTCATTAAACTATAGATAAATTAAGATTTATTGAATTATCATCATGATATTTCTTGACATCATGAAGCCCAATTTAAGCCACTTTGGAAAGGTATCAAACCTTTTAAAGTAGTCCGTGAAAATGTTTGCTTCAGTATATTTTATGAAAATATTTAAAACTACCAAGAAATCATGCATGCAAGGGTCGGGCATACTTCAAGAAATGTTTATTTGTTTATTATGAGGGGAAAAAACTCTCAAGATATACCCTGCATATACTCAAGCATACATGGAAATAATTATTTACTGTTCTGAAAATATTAATAAAACAACGACATGAACTATTGTGTGATTTTAATTACTGTCATCACAATCTTTATTGGATTTATCAACTTATTTATGGCTTATGTCACACCTTTTGTTTGTTACGTACCTTATAATTGTTTTCAGACGTGTCAGATTATGACCGGTAATCAATATACAAAATATTCTGAATGAATTAATGAATGAACTTTATTCTCATAAACCAAATACATAGTTGCAGAGAAGATATTACAATAATAGATATAACATATATAAGATATATTTTTTAGAAATAAAAAGTAAATTTTAGCAATTTCATCTGGTCCTGTCATTGTCGAGGTTGGCCATGTCAGACAGCAATGGTCATGTTACGTTTAAACTTTCTATATTTTTTATAACATTTATGTTTCAAAATATGACATATTATTTTATATTTAAAATCTGAGAGAATTCCTTTGAAAAATAAAAAAAAGTTATTAGCATTTTTGTTTTGGCCTGTCATTGTCAAAGTTGGTCCTGTCATTATCAGAGTTGGTCATGTCACGTTTTCTAATGTTTCTTACAATTTTTTTCTTTTTATTTTTAAATCTATTTATCAAATGATGAAATCTTATTATATTTCAAATTTCAGAAAAATATTTTGAGAAATAAAGAGCAATTAGCAATTTCATCTGGTCCTGTCATTGTCGAGGTTGGTCATGTCAGTCAGCGATGGTCATGTCACGTTTTTGAAAGTTTTTGAAAATAAATCTATTTTTTTATAACATTTATGTTTCAAAATGTGACATATCCTTTTATGTTTCAAATCTGACAAAATGTCTGAGATAATTCTTTTGAAAAATAAAAAAGTTATTAGCATTTTCATTTGGTCCTGTCATTGTCGAAGTTGGTCCTGTCATTATCAGAGTTGGTCATGTCACGTTTTCTAAAGTTTCCTACATATTTCTTTAATTTTTTTCTTAAATCTATTTATCAAATGATAAAATCTTATTATATTTCAAATATCAGAAAAAAAAATTGAGAAATGAAAGAGAAATTAGCAATTTCATCTAGTCCTGTCCTGTCATTGTCGAGGTTGGTCATGTCAGTCAGCGATGGTCATGTCACGTTTTCGAAAGTTTTTGAAAATAAATCTATATTTTTTATAACATTTATGTTTCAAAATATGACATATCATTTTATATTTCAAATCTGAGATGATTCCTTTGAAAAATAAAAAAGTTATTAGCATTTTTATTTGGTCCTGTCATTCTCGATGTTGGTCCTGTCATTATCAGAGTTGGTCATGTCACGTTTTCTAAAGTTTCTTACAAATTTTTTTCTTTTTTTTTTCTTAAATCTATTTATCAAATGATGAAATCTTATTATATTTCAAATTTGAGATCAATCCTTTGAGAAATGAAAAAGTTATTAGCATTTTTCATTTGGTTCTGTCATTCGGTCCTGTCATTCGGTCCAGTCATTAGTGTAACCCGCATGATGCCCTTTATTTTGCCCAAATAATCCAAAATTGAACATTTTCTCTGACTCTGGTGACCCTGTGAAGAAAATAGAATTTTTAGTGAAAATTCCAGAGAACTCCAAAGGTAAAGGTAAAATATAGATTAAAATCATAGGTTCACTAACTAAAAGGAGAAATCAGTGCTTCTTAGATGAAATAACTTGCATAAAAACAAAAAAATCTGAAATATTTCCTTTTCAAAGATTTTTTTTTGTCACTAATTTCGTCTGCAACTACATCTGAAGAATTTGAAGTAAATTACCATATTACACTTCTTATTTTCTTAGGAAATGTGTTTAAAGTCATATGAAACCTCAAATTAAAAAAAAAATTTGCACTACTTTTTTATAACTAAATGGATAGTTTTCATTATACAACTTATGTACATATACTTTTTTCTGAGGAAAATTCTTTAATTTGTCCACATTTAGAAGAAGTTTACTTATTTTTAATTGCTTGCTTCCAGGAAGCAATTCGCTGACATATTTTCCGTATGCATAGTGACCTGAGCGTGACCCTCCTCGTAAAAATCCGGTGATCGCAATACGCATGGATCTGTCATTAAAATAAACAATTATCTGATTATACACGTTAAACACGTGCACAATACCCATGTTTTTCGTTATTTGTTTACTATAAGGTGACAATCGGTAAACTTCGGCTTTAAAACACGGCATTTAATGAGCAGCCATATTTGTTAAATCATAACAGACGAAAGAAAAGAAATTGACGATTATATGATATATTTGCGTAAAAAATGATAAAATCGTGCACAGAGGACTTAGTTTAAGATATGTACATGCATTGGTTCAAGAATTGGATAAACATTTTTTTTTTCAATTCACTCGTTTCATATGACTTTAAGATATAAGATTAATGTATGTTTCATAAATTTAGATCGTTGTCATTGATTTCTTCTGCCAGATATATAAATATAGTCCTGTTCGTAATTGCGTCCATATTGGGCTTGCTAGACCCATAAAACCAGGTCATGAAAATCTTATTAAAGTATTCCAACGTACATTGTAAATAGAAAATTATGTGTGTTATGATTAAAAATGAAGACCCTTCATACATCTTTAATTCTATGGTACACACAATTCAAGAAAGTATTCTACAAAGAAAAAAAAAATTAAAGTTCAAAAATCGTTCGTAATTGCGTCCGGTGAGGCTACATGTTTTATATATTGGCATAATGAAAAGAACTAGAAGACGGGGTCATTCACCTTTAAATTGGCGAGTACCCTAAAATAAAACAGCCAACATGACGTTAATGGAAACTGTTAGTGCATGATGGTAACATGTACACTTTTGTCATGACTATGAAGTAATCCAATGATTTAAACAATTCGTTTCAAATATATTTCAAAACGGAAACAGTTAACTATAAATATTGTGGTAGTCCAAATAATTATGAGATCTTGAAAGGTTATTATATTATATTTTTTTTACCCCTTACATTGACGCAGGAAGGCGTCAAATCAAAAATTAAAAATGGCCTTCCAAGACTTCTTAATTATTTGGACTATTATTGTGGATACTATTAGATCCCTCTGACAAATCATGATGAGAATATTTTGACGATATAATTTTAACCAATATGACACTAATTGTAGCCGAAGATGACCATTTGACGCCTGACTGTAAAGGTCATTCCTACTGTCTTGTAGGGACTTACACCATGTACATGTATTATCGCGTCAGATCTATAGCTCATGCAAAGACATATACACATGTAGTATTTTCACTTTGTATTGTATTATTAAAGCTGAATTTTATCTCCGCATTATCTGTGGTGTTCACTTCTTCTTCTTTTCTAGGTTTTCAGTAGTCCTTAAATGATCTGAAGATTATTTACTGTTTGGGCAGCGTGGCCTTTATATATATTAACAAAAACAAAAATATTTGGAAATAAATTTGAGGTGCATTATTTTTTCAAAATTGTGATTAAAACTATGTACACTTAATGCTACACTGACAAAATACCCTACATGCCTTAAATCTTGCTTTCAGCCCTGAATCCACCACTACCCATCATAACTAAAGTCAGTCTCTATATATTCATCTTGGGAAATCAGTGCCATAATCATCATTTAAAAAAATGTTCAATATTTACCATGTTTACATGCCAAATAATCACTGATAATGAGAAAATGTTTTCATCTTTTGCAGAGCAATTGATAATATTCAAAACCAACGGAAACTTTTATACATACATGTATATGAAGTGAAATGACAGACAAGGAACAACAAGAAGATGAACTATTAGCACTAACCAGTATATATGATGAAACAGTGCTGTCAGTGTCAGATGATACAGAAGAACCTGGCGGACAGTTTCTAGTCAGTTCACATATACCGGAAAATTTTAGTATAAAGTCTCTGTCTAAAGGTAGGATTTATTCAGAAGAACATGAAGTAAAGAACCAGTTTCTTTTTTCTCTACATTTCCAGTAACTTAACACTTTCCTGGTATGTAATTGGTTCTAAACATTTATATATATCATGGTTCCAGATAACAAGACAGAAATACATGTATTAAAACATCTGCCTACTATTTTTCCAACTTCCTTTTGAGCTTTTGATAGGGATCATAGGATATAGGTTTTTATACGACCGCAAAAATTTTAATTTTTCGTCGTATATTGCTATCACGTTGGCGTCGTCGTCCTGCGTCGTCTTGCGTCGTCGTCGTCGTCGTCGTCGTCGTCCGAATACTTTTAGTTTTCGCACTCTAACTTTAGTAAAAGTGAATAGAAATCTATGAAATTTTAACACAAGGTTTATAACCACAAAAGGAAGGTTGGGATTGATTTTGGGAGTTTTGGTCCCAAAATTTTAGGAATTAGGGGCCAAAAAGGGCCCAAATAAGCATTTTCTTGGTTTTCACACTATAACTTTAGTTTAAGTAAATAGAAATCTATGAAATTTTGACACAAGGTTTATGACCACAAAAGGAAGGTTGGGATTGATTTTGGGAGTTTTAGTTCAAACAGTTTAGAAATTAGGGGCCAAAAAAGGGCCCAAATAAGCATTATTCTTGGTTTTTGCACAATAACTTTAGTATAATAAGTAAATAGAAATCAATGAAATTTAAACACAAGGTTTATGACCACAAAAGGAAGGTTGGGATTGATTTTGGGAGTTGAGGTCTGAACAGTTCAGGAATTAGGGGCCAAAAAGGGGCCCAAGTAAGCATTATTCTTGGTTTTGGCACCATAACTTTAGTATAAGTAAATAGAAATCTTTGAAATTTAAACACAAGGTTTATGACCATAAAAGGAAGGTTGGGTTTGATTTTGGGAGTTTTGGTCCCAACAGGTTTTTAGGAATAAGGGGCCCAAAGGGTCCAAAATTTAACTTTGTTTGATTTCATCAAAAATTGAATAATGGGGGTTCTTTGATATGCCGGATCTAACTGTGTATGTATATTCCTTAGTTTTGGTCCCGTTTTCCAATTGGTCTACATTAAGGTCCAAAGGGTCCAAAATTAAACTTAGTTTGATTTTAACAAAAATTGAATCCTTGGGGTTCTTTGATATGCTGAATCTAAAAATGTACTTAGATTTTTGATTATGGGCCCAGTTTTTAAGTTGGTCCAAATCAGGGTCCAAAATTAAACTTTGTTTGATTTCATCAAAAATTGAATAATTGGGGTTCTTTGATATGCCAAATCTAACTGTGTATGTAGATTCTTAATTTTTAGTCCCGTTTTCAAATTGGTCTACATTAAATACCAAAGGGTCCAAAATTAAACTAAGTTTGATTTTAATAAAAATTGAATTCTTTGGCTTTTTTGATATGCTGAATTTAATCATGTACTTAGATTTTTGATTATGGGCCCAGTTTTCAAGTTGGTTCAAATCAGGATCCAAAATTATTATATTAAGTATTGTGCAATAGCAAGAAATTTTCAATTGCACAGTATTCAGCAATAGCAAGAAATCTTCAATTGCACAGTATTGTGCAATAGCAAAAAATGTTCAATTGCACAGTATTGTGCAATAGCAAGAAATCTTCAATTGCACAGTATTGTGCAATAGCAAATATTTTCAATTGCACAGTATTGTGCAATAGCAAGAAATATCTAATTGCACAATATTGTGCAATAGCAAGAAATTTTCAATTGATTGGAGTTATCTTTCTTTGTCCAGAATAATAGTTGAATCAACTTAAATTATTGTTTTATACAATGCACAATGTATATTCACTTTTACTACCAACTGATAAATTAAAACATTCTTTACCATTCAGTGATAACAAGCACTTTTTGTTACATTTTAATATTTTATTATGTGTTTAAATGAGTAGTTATTGTTGCAAACTCCATTAGAAATATGAATTGAGATCAGTTTTGAAAAAAGGGAAAGGGGGATGTGAAAAAAAAAAATGGTGGGGGTGGGGTTAATTTTTCTCATTTCAGATTTCATAAATAAAAAGAAAATTTCTTCAAACATTTTTATGAGAGGATTAATATTCAACAGCATAGTGATTGCTCAAAGACAAAAAAAATATTTTAAGTTCATTAGACCACATTCATTCTGTGTCCAAAACCTATGCTGTGTCAACTATTTAATCACAATCCAAATTTAGAGCTGAATCCAGCTTGAATGATGTGTCCATACTTGCCCCAACCGTTCAGGGTTCAACCTATGCGGTCGTATATAGCTGCGCCCTGCGGAGCATCTGGTTCTCATTGTTGAAGGCTGTATGGGTGCCTATGATTGCTTACATCCACTTTCATGTCTTAATATGAACTTTGGTGGATAGTTGCCGCAATGGCAATCATACCACATCACTTTATTTCACATCTATTATTTCAATATTCCAGTCACTAAAACATTTTCCTTTTGTATTTAATGAGTCTTTAACATAACTTACATTTATATATTTCCAGATAACAGTACATGTATGGAAGCACCTGCCTCCTATTTTTCTAAACTTCCTTTTGATGTTAGAGCTTTTTACAGCCGTATATACAGTATGGGTTTCTCTCATTGTTGAAGGCTGTTGCCTATGATTGCTTACATCCACTTACGTGTCTAAATTTGAACTTTGATGGATAGTTGTCTCATTGGCAATCATACCACATCTCATCTCCTTATTTCGATATTCCCGTCACTAAAACACTTTCCTTTTGTACTTAATGGGTCCTTAACATAACTTACATTATATTTTCAGATAACAAGATAGAAGAATATGTAGTGAAGAACCTGCCTCCTATTTCTCTTAACTTCCAATTACCAAAAGATTACCCTTCAGTAGACCCACCACAGTTTACTCTGTCGTGTAAATGGTTGAATAGGAAACAGGTATTTATAGGTTTTAAGGAATATAATCTTTTCATTACAAACACCTTCTTCACAACAGAAATAAGAGTATCAATAATTGGTCAAAACTTATATTTTAAGTTTTTTTTTTGCACATTTCTGTACTGATATACAGATTAATTGCCTGAATTTAATGGTACATGTATTTTAAACCCAGTTTGTTATAGTTTTTGTCAAGCCTGCAACTTTTGTCGCAGAAAGCTTGACATAGGGATAGTGATCTGGTGGCAGCATTAGCTAACTTCTTATATTAAAATTAAAAGCTTTATATTTTAGAAGGTGGAAGACCTAGATGCATAATACTTTGTATATAGATGACACATGTTACAAACTTTCCGTCTGTCACATGTTTATTGTCCTTGACCTCATTTTCATGGCTCTAACTTTAGTTTGCCTCAACCAAATTGCTATGAAACCTAAACAATGCTTATTACTACAAAACATAGATCAAGTTTCAATTGTGGTGCCTTCACTTGTACTGTTCTTAGAGTTACAAATCTTGCTAAATATTTTGTTTTAGTTTACTAACAAACATTTGCCTTCACCAAATGTTATAAAACTTACAAGCAATGCTTATCACCACACAACATAGATTAAGTTTAAATTTAGGTGACATCACTTTTACCTTTCTAGAGTAATGTCCCTTTAAATTTTAGTTTTAATACCTCAACTAAATGTTATGAATCTGAATTTAAGTTTACCTCAACCAAATGTTATAAATCTTATACACAAAGCCTTTTACCACAAAACACAAAACAAATTTGAATTTTGTTGTGGTCACTTTTACCTTTCTAGAGTTTATATTTGTTCTTTTAAAAATGGAAACATTGCTGAATTTCTGTTCTCTAACTTATGTTTGCCTCAACCAAACCAAATGTTATTAAACTTACACACAATGATTATTACAACTCACATCAAGTACAAATTTGGATATTGTAACTTTTACTGTTCTTGAGTTATGTCCCTTTACAATGTAATATGCAAGCTGGACCATCATCTATGTCTCGTGGATAGATTCTCCATTTATTTATGGAATGTTTTGTACATTTAAAACTTATAAAACTATCTCTTTATAATCAACTGAACAAAGTAATAAAATTATATGCTGATATTTAAGTTTTCTTTCAGCTAACTAAATTATGTCTAAGATTAGATGAAATTTGGGAAGAATATAAACCGTGTGTTGTTGTGTTTTTATGGACAAGTTTTCTTCAGGATGAATCTTATGAATTTCTTGGCTTATCTGATACATTAGACTTAACTACGCCCAATCCATAGAAAGGAAACAATCAACAGAGAAGTATGATCCAAGAGCTATCCAGGACATAGCCTCCCAAAATAGACTCCTTGCAACACTTATTGATTACGACAAGCAAGTTAAACAGATGGAATTTGACAGATCATTGTTTGAATGTAAAGTTTGTTTTTGTGATAGAACAGGGTCACAGTGTATTAACTTTTATGAATGTGATCATGTTTACTGTAAGGAATGTATGAAGGAATACTTCACAGTTCAGATTGGTGAAGGAAATGTGAATGGTTTGTACTGCCCTGAGGACAAATGTGAATCACAAGCTCACCAATCTCAGGTAAAAATATAATATAATGTGTCAAAGCTATCTGTATGTAACAGATAAGCGGAAGATATCATAGGAACATTCAAGCTCATAAGTCAAAATAAACTGACAATGCCATGGCTAAAAAAGAAAAAGAAAAAGTACAAACAAACACAAATAGGAAACTAAAGACTGAGAAATATGAACCCCACCAAAACTTGGGGTGATCTCAGAAGGTTAACAGATTCTGCTCCACATGTAGCACCAATCATGTTGATCATGTTAGCACAAACTTTGTGGTATTCTATAAATTAGAATAAAAACATTTGGTAATTCTAGTACGTTTTTATAGTTAGACCTCTTTTGCCTTGTTGGATGTTTCAAGTTATTTTTAGATGTTGATATGTAGAATGTATTTATTGATTACCCTTGACAGTCCAATACACAAGCTTTCAGCTTTTAAATGTAAACATAGTCATGGGAGGTTTTAGAAATAATTCATGGGGGCTTGAATATATTGTGATTTTACCACGGGTTGACCCTTTATGTAAAATATTTTACCCTGAGCAATAGCGACAACCTGTGGTAAAATCACGATATATTCAAGCCCCCATGAATTATTTTGATTCTAATAGGACAAATACAGCAATTCTTTTGGATCAAAGCATTCTGACTGGGGCAAATATTTGCAGTTCTCATAAATTAAAGCACTATTGAATTGGAGTAAAAGAAAGGAGCAAACTAAATAAGTGACATGCTTAATCTATTACAATAATGTATTTAGATAGTTTTGGATGATTATAAATGATAATTTACTTATATGTCTTAATATGGCCTATAACACATTTTAGCATCATTTGTTTATGTTTCCTTGATGTGATGACTTTCGGTTTCACAAGCATGTATTTTCCCGTAAAATGTTTATATTCTTATGTCAATGTTCTATGACGTCAGGAAACTCATTCATAAAAAAGCATATGCATGACAGTAGGATGGGAACAGACCAGGCAATATATATATATGTAGATGAGACAACAACCCAGTGACACAAATAACTTTGCCAACATTTACAATCAAATGTCAAACACTTAACTTAAATAAAATCCACCCCTTGAAGATAAAGAAGACAATAATGAGAGTTAGTTAGAAGCTGTCTTGTTCATACTACTAACAAAAAACTCTAATTTCAGGTAAAGGAACTTGTTCCACCAGAGTTATATGCCAAGTATGATAAACTCCTTCTACAGACTGGTTTAGATACTATGCTGGACATAGCCTATTGCCCTCGACCTTCCTGTCAACAGCCTGTTATCATGGACAAGGAGATGTCCATGGCCTCTTGTGCTAGCTGTTGTTTTGTATTTTGTACACTTTGTAAACTTAGTTATCATGGATTGTCACCATGTAGGATAAAAGCAGGTATGTATTATGGTCATAAGAAGATTAACTGTCTGTTTTATTCTTACATCCTATCTGAGCATGTTCACTTTACATGATTGCGCCACACTTAAAAATATTTTGGTTTGCCCAAACCCTACCCAAAGGTTGAGACAGTGGGTAGGTAGGTAGGCATTTTCTTTTTTTTTCTTCAAAAAAAAGAAATTGAAGTATCAGATGTTTATAAGTCTTCATGCCTATTTGATTAAAAAAAACCTTCTTCAAATCAGGACAATAAAAGAATTTGAGTAGGCAGCTTTTTTCTGAGTAAGTAGCGTTTGGGCAAACAAACCTATTATTTATTATGGCCTTGTCTGAGATTATCACCATATAGAATCAATTTATTTTGTGAATTTCTGTTTATCAAATATTTTGATAAACTCTTGTCTTAACTCATGGTAACATACTGAAGAGAAATGTGATGGCTAAATTTGAAAAAAAATAAAGGGTATGTGCATGAGACTATATCTTATACAAACAATACCTTAGAGGATTAATGTCCTGACATTATGTTAATTGTTGTGCAGAAAAAAAAAAGATTTAATTGAAATTTTTAATTGAAATGTGTTATTTGCTATCTGCATTTATTCCTTTTCATTATTTTACGTTTATTTTTGTAGTTAAAAATTTATATATATAAAATATATATAAAACAGGCGTGTTTCACTTAGCTTTAAACTAGCTTTGTATTAATTTTCTCAACATAACAAAATTACAGAGGGATTAAGGAAATTGAAGGATGAATGGTTAGATGGAGATGAGGCGACAAGAAAACTTTTAGAGAAGAAATATGGTAAAGCTGCCATCCAACAGGCTGTAGAGGAATCGTTTAGTAATGAGTGGTTGGACAGCTTTGCCAAAAAATGTCCCCACTGTGGGGCACAAATACAGGTAAAAAATTAACAAATAGATCAATAGCTTCTGTAAATGATGTTCACAAAATGACTTATGAGGAAGACCTTGTCAAACTTTGCTTGGATATAAACTTATATGTGGTTGTCTAACTGATTGATTGATTGTTGGTTGCTTAATGTCCAGTGGCAAATTTTTCATTTATGTTCAGGACGATTGTCTTACTTTATTTAAGTGATGTGTGACTCAGTTGTAAAGGCAAACAAAAACGAAAAAAAAAAAAAAACGTGAGGCATTTTTTTCTTCCTTTGAGACACAGCTATAACAGATGTTCTACTGTTATTACAGTGTAACCCATATGTTCATTTCAAACTGACCAACACACTTGATTACAATTAATCACAAGATTGGTCAAGTTTAACCAAGTGTTGGTATTAATGATGATTTGAACAACTGACCCTTGTAAAATAATAAATGAGATAAATAACTTTTCTTTCCTCAGAAAATAGATGGTTGTAACAAGATGACGTGTATGAAATGTCGAGCCCATTTCTGTTGGATTTGTAATGGCTTCCTGGCGAAAGCTAACCCGTATTCACACTTTAGTGAGATGGGCAGTAAATGTTTCAACAGATTGTTTGAAGGTGTTGACATGGGAGATGATGATAATGACTGGTATCAGTGGATATAAATAGAAACTGGGAGAGACCAAAGGGAGATAATTTATGGGATCGATGGATACAAATAGAAACTTGGAGAGACCAAAGGGAGATAATTTATAGATGACTGGGATCAGTAGATATAAATAGAAACTGGGAGAGACCAAAGGGAGATAATTTATGGGATCAGTGGATATAAATCGAAGCTAGAAGATACTTAGGGAGATAATTTATTTAGAGATACATGAGTCAAAGTGATTTTTTTTTTTAGAACAAGCAACATATTTTGAATTTGTGATTCAAATTTTTAAATTATTTGGATTTTTTTAATACATATTCTATAAGAATTGGATGTATGATTTGTATTTTTTAAGGTATTTTCCTTTAGGACAATGAAATGATTATTCTGAAGTCATGGGTGACAGCTGCATTTGTTTACTTAACACATTTTCAACAACAAAAAAAATTACATGTACCGGTAAAACAATTTGAAATTGAATTCTACCAAATAATGTTTATAGTCACTAAAAGCAAGTTCAGAGTAAAAGTAATGATGGCTTTTTACACAGTACCTTGGAACAATTTTTATATAGTTTGCTTTGAATCGTTTACCTCAATAGATATAAAAAGATGTGGTATAAGTACCAATGAGACAACTCTCCATCCAAGTCACTATTTGTAAAAGTAAACCATTATTGGTCAAAGTACAGTCTTCAGCCCTGGCTCACACCAAAAAGCTATATATATAACCTGATCCTATCTGAATTGAACTGTTGTTTTATATATTATTCCTTACCATTTTGTAGTGATTTGAAGAATCAATGGGAACACTGCTATCCACACTCTAGTGTTGCAACATTGAGGGCATTGATATGTAACTAAGCATTTAAATTATATTGTTACCTATTTATCTTTATGTTAATATAGTAAATGAAAAATGTTATAATGGAAAAAATGTTATAATGGTAGTAAGAAATGTCAAAATGGAAATGAGAATTTCAAAATATGATATGTCCCTATTGGTGAGGGTGGTAAAAGGGGGCCCTAAACATGGAAACACGTGAAATAAAAAATCGCAAAAACATTGCACGAAAAATAAAAATCAGAAAAAACGAAGCATGAGAAATAAAATGGAAATTTTAATGTAAAAAGTAAATTAATCTATTAATCAGCCCTTCTTGGAGATCATCTAGTCATTATATTATGGATATGATGACCCTGCAGTCACCTTTAAGCGTCCGCTATTAGTTGCAACTGATTTGAAAGATAAATAATTTTTTCATTTTAATTAATTTAATAGCAATTTTAAATATTCTGATAACACATAATTTAAAACAATCTCCAGACTGACTTTAAATTTAGTCCCTGTTAATCAAATTTAGAACAAGCACAAGAAATTAAGAGTACCGACACGAAACACAGAAATAAAGAAAGGAGAACAGGAGGCAAGCACGTAGAACCAAGCACAAGAAATAAAATGTCAAAACATGAAAAAATATGAAATAAAAAGGCTGAACACGTTGCACAAAATAACCCTTTACCACCCTCATTGGTCTTTCTCACATTTCAGCCCAATTACAATTATGATAGCTGTTTTGCAGTGATATAGTTAAACATGTACAAGATATATAACGGATAATGTTATTAGTAGATAGGGCAGTTGGCAGACACCAGGAAAATGTCAAAATGTAAAAATGAGGAAAAAATTTATTAATTAATTTTTGTTCATTGAGAATTTTTTTAGATAATTAATATCACTAGTATATTGAATAAAAAAGTTTGTAGTAAAAGTTTTTAAGGCAGTAATAGTAACTTGCTTGGTCTGAAAGAAAGTTTGATAGTGGTAAATTCTGGAGGTCAATACAATGTTTTTATTAAAGAAGAATATCTCGTTATATATATGTTACAGTAAATAGGTGAAATTAGGAATTACACGTAATTACTAAACATTTCAGTAAATACCTGTAATTACTAGCCAATTTAGTAATTACATGTATTTACTAGTTGTTTCAGTGATTACTGGTAATTACTGATTTTTTTTGTCATTTTTACAGCTATTTACTAACTTGATGTTTTTGTTTTGAAATTGTAAACATAATTCAAGATACCAAATAAGAAAGTTTAGGGGTAGGGATTTTAAGGGAGCTTACTTTAGGATGTAGGAATATAAGGCACATCAAAAGTGCATACTCTTTAGTGTTTTTGAATTGAAACAGGAAAATGGTTGTTTTATAAGTCTTCAAACTCCGTAAATATATGCATGCACGACAATGATATCAATCCGAAATTGATTTTCATAATTTTGTTAAAATATCTTAAATATGAATTACCTGTACACAATGTTATGAATGCATTCCCCTTGAAATTATATAATTTCCTGCTAAATGTAAAAATTGATGCATAAAGATTTTCAATGCCTTTGAGTTTAGTTTATTTCTCCAGGTGTATTACAGAAATTAACCTTTTAAGGTAAACAAGTGCCAATTGATGAGATATTCTTTCATTGTCTTTTTCGTTTTAATCTATGAAGTATGAATAGCAGTATTTATTTTTGAGCACTATTATTCTGAGATACAGTTTCACTTCAAATAATGATAATGATTTGTCAACTTATAAATAATATATTGCACCACAGGCTTCAAATTTGACTTCAATAGTTAATCAAATGTAACAGGATTACAGTTTAATACGCCAGACGCGCGTTTCGTCTCCATATGACTCATCAGTGACGCTCATATCAAAATAGTTATAAAGCCAAACAAGTACAAAGTTTAAGAGCATTGACATAGCGATCCTACATTCGCTTGGCTTAGGCGGCGTCCACAAATATTCACTCTGTAGTTAAAAGTTTTTGAAATTTTAATTACTTTTTAAACTATCCTGGATTTGTACCAAACTTGGACAGAAGCATGTTTATGATCAAAAGCTAGTATCTAGATAAAAATTTTGTTAAAATTTTGTACCTGTTTATCTGTATTTTATGAAAAAATGAAATAAGTTTTTCTTTTAGTTACCATCACATACAGTCTGCAGTTGAAGTTTTTTAAACATTTATGAGATGCATAAACTATTCTGGATTTTTACCAAACTTGGACAGAAGCTTCTTACAATCAAAATAAAATATGGAGAGGAATATTTTTGTTGAATTTTTTCCTCATTTTTGTTGAGCCTGCCATTAACAGCAAAAGTAGGCGAGATACTAGGTTCTGCAGAACCCTTACAAATTTTGTTTAAAAATGTTGTTTTTCTTCTTCTAAAATTATGAACATTTATCCAAAAACTGTTTGTGTTTTTTGGTATGTCTTTCAAATTGATATAAAAGTCATAGAAATGAAAATTTTGAGTAAATGTATATAGTTTGGACCTTTTATCTCTAAAAGTAGCACATGAAGGTATATAATTATAACCTAATTTAATTCACTATGAGAAAATAGCTTGTTAATGCAATTTTTTTATCCTAAAAAAATACTGAGGAATCAAAACTGTATTTTATGCCATTAACGTGATTATGGTCCACAAAGATCATAGTTGATATGGTTAATGGATAAAGATTGATAAAATAGGAAGTGCTTATATTAGAGTTGATGATATTTGTGAGTTTTGTCTTCCTTCATTGTATTTTTATTTAAGAGGAAATATATTATAAATTCTAATTAATTTATGTGTTGTTGAATTTATTATTGATTTGTACAATTTATAGTTATATTTGCCTTATTTCCATCTGCACTAAAACAAAGCTATTTTTGTTTATTTTATATGAGTCAGAGGGTATGTGTAAAAAATTTGTGTGATGTGTTGTATAACCTTACTATGTTATCTTCTAATTTAAAATTTGTAATATATGATTATTTTGATTAATCAGTTAATAAAAGCTTATATGTAATAAAGCTCTTGTTGAAATAAAAAGACTACCATTGGTATTCAAAATCGAAACCTTGTTCATTTAATTGGGATCGATCTGGCATGTGAGTAACTGCTAGTAGTCCTTTGTTTATATATGTATCATTGTCATTTTGCTTAGTTTCTTTTGTTACCTATTCTGACATCAGACTCTGACATTTTAGCTTAGATTTACAGTGTGAATTGCTGTGTGTTCGTTTATTCTTCATTGGCTAGAGAGAGGTATACAGGGATGTGGTGTTGAGATGTTACAAAATATGTTTCATGTCAGGAGCTTCTGGTTTGTCTTTGTTCGTCTTGCATGATTTTTGAAAATTTTAGTTCATTAATATGTTTAAGTATTAAGTGTGATGTCCATTTCATTGAATTTTGTTTAGACTAGAGGCCAGCTGAAGCCCTCCTCAGGTTGCAGATTTTCTCACTGTTTTGAAGACCCAATGGTGGCATTTAGCTGTTTTCTGCTCTTTGGTAAGTTTGTTGTCTCTTTGATACAGTTCCCTTTTCCATTCTCAATTTTGTATTATATTTTTGTTTTTGTTCATAGTTTGTTATATTTTCATTTGTGTATTGTTTTCGTCATCATCTAATTTCTTTTGTGTTAATATTTGTATACTGAGATCACTTCATTGGATTTTGTTGTACAGAACCATGAAAATGAGGTCAAGGTGAGATGAAACCTGCCAGACTGACAGATATGTACTCCTTACAATCATTCAATACACCACATCATCAGAACATGTATTTATACTGATTGAGCTACTGTTTATAGTATCCGAGAACAGAAATTATCATCTAACTTTAACCTTGATCATTGATACATGAATCACGTTTGTGGTCACATGGAGTCGGTTTAGGGAGATACCATTTGATTTTTATGGGGGGGGGGGGGGGGAGGGGCTAGGATGAAATTTGAAAAAAATATGCAGGACAGGAATTTTGAGTAAAAAAAAAGGCAGGATGAGACACTTGCAAAAAAAAAAGTCAGGATGACGATTTAGGTAAAAAAAAAAGTCAAGATAAACTATAAAAAAAAGGCAGGACCGAATAGAGTGAAAAATAAAAAGGCAGGACAGAGATTACAACTAAAAAAAAATGCAGGACAAAATTTTTAGTCCTAGCCCCCCCATAAAAATCAAATGGTAGCTCCCTTAATTAACATGTAGACATTGCAAGGGACCCATATACCAAATGAAGTTGTCATACTACTCATAATAAGTGAGCAATTTACGAGACAAAACACCTTTTTTCAGCAGTCACTTAACCTTGAAAATGAGGTCAAGGACAATGGGCATATAACAGGTGGAAACATTGTAACATATAAAGGTATCTGCATTCAAGGTATGAAGCAAGATGGCCACGGTCTACTAACTTCTGATTTATAAAGATTTATACACAGTTTATAAATTATAATCCTGGTACCTTTGATAACTATTTACCCTGGTGCAAGACAGAAATCCCTAAGTCTAAGCAACTTTTTTTCGCAGCCAAGACAAAACTTAAATTAAACATAGAAGACAACATACCGATGTTTTAGATGAGGATAAAACAAATTTAATCATTGTTATTTAAATTATTTGTTCTCTATTCCCAGCTTCTTGTATCAAATGAATAATGTTGGCACCCATGTGTATGTTTATTAGCAATGTGCAGTTGTCATAAAATAATATTCCTTTATAATAAAAGTTTTAATATAGGAACAGATATTATGGTATTGTTTATAAAGTATTTGGACGTTCTATTATATCTCAAAAAAAAGAATTTACACCTCCAGTAAAAATATTCAAAATAAGAAGATGGACAAAAACTGTCTTCCGTTGTTTACTTGCAAAATATGATAATCACGGTTGCCAAATTAAGCAGATTCCGATTTGTCCATGTGATGAATTGACTATGCCCTGTGCCGATTTGACCGGGTGTAGGGGAAAATTTATTTACTTCACTGATAATAACAGTGGTTCTCATTGACAAACAAAAGCTAAATTTTCTTTCTGAACAATTTGAAGAGCATCCACTGACAATCTTCATCAAGAAAACCCAAACCGCCAAAGTATTCCTCACTATTTCCAACCTGAACAGCAGTGTAGATGATCTCCAGTAAGTCTTTTCATGTTTTATTGGTACACTCTGAGACTACTATAACACAGGTACACTACTACAAAACGAAGTTGCAAATATTCTTGCTCATGCTGGAATTACCTGCACCATGCAGTCATGAGTACTACTTGTACACATTATTTTTATTCACTTGTAGAAGGATTGAAATACTATTCTTTTTCATTTTATTTTACTGTTTTATATGACTGTTGTATATTTGTTAATACATTGTTGAGTTTTATTTGATTTGTGTCTCTATTCAGCCAAAATCTGATATCAGGTATCCCGAGAATCGGGCAGGGACAAAGAAAGTCACTACACATGCACCCAAGAATTGGTGTCCTCACGGACCCCTCTCCTGTTACTAATGGTGCCGTGACCAGGATATCTGACCCCTCAGTTTTGGTTTGAATGCTTTTATCTAAATTTATTTAAATTTTGATTTCAAATTAATTGGGACAGAACAGAACCTTGTACTTGTACTGACTCGGACTTTTACCATATATTTGCATTGGTATTATTAGGTCTCAAAACAAAAGAAAGAAAGATTAACAATATTCTAAAATTTTAGTAAATGACCTTTCATGAGCTATTAAGTCTTATATGAAAAAAAATGGGTGTTATGGGGCAAAATATTTTACATTGTATTGTATGGAAAAACACCAAGGAGTCCGAACATTTGACACAATTCCAAACCTCACCTTAGTACATCCTTAAATATAAGTTAACTAGAAACACCCGCGAAATGGCGGGCATATACAGCTTGTGGACTGTTGTAGGATGATTTTTTGTAAAAGATATTATGTATGGAGAATTTTATAAAAGGTATCAAAAGGCCCCTCCTTTTTTCCAAAGTCCGATATTTGTTTCCTTTCTGTTAAATTCAATTATTTTCGTGTTTCTGGCCTCAGAACACAATTATTCTTTTCCTTTGCTACAATGCTTCTTTAGGTAAAAGTCTAATCAAATCAAAAATTTGCACCGTTTCAAACATGAAATAAATGTAACTGCTTATATATATAGACCATTATTAGTCTAATAAATAAACTCATCATAGATACCAGGACTGAATTTTTGTATATACGCCAGACGCGCGTTTCGTCTACAAAAGACTCATCAGTGACGCTCGAATCCAAAAAAGTTAAAAAAAAAAAAAAAGAAAAAAAAAAAAAAAAGAAAAAAGAAAAAAGAAAAAAAAAAGCCAAATAAAGTACAAAGTTGAAGAGCATTGAGATCCAAAATTCCTAAAAGTGTTGCCAAATACGGCTAAGGTAATCTATGCCTGAGGTAGAAAAGCCTTATTATTTCAAAAAATTCAAAATTTTGTAAACAGTTAATTTATAAATATAACAATATCAATGATAATTCATGTCAGCACAAAAAGTGCTGACTACTGGGCTTGTGATACCCTCGGAAAAATAAATCCCCATCAACAGTGGCATCGACCCAGTGGTTGTAAATAAACTCATCATAGAAACCAGGACTAAATTATGTATATACGCCAGACGCGCGTTTCGTCTACAAAAGACTCATCAGTGACGCTCGAATCCAAAAAAGTTATAAAAAAACAGCCAAATAAAGTACAAAGTTGAAGAGCATTGAGAGTGTTGCCAAATACAGCTTAAATATGCTTCTAGGACAATCCTTCAGTGTCTTTTCTTTTGAGAGCCTTATTAACATACCAATGGTAGGATATGAATCATGTATAAATGACTTAAGACCGACTTAGGCTAATTTGATGGGTTGTCGAAGGGGTACTGATCCCGAAATCCCGGGCTTAAAATCATGAAATCCCGAGATGCAGAATTTAAAGAAATTCATATCCCGAAATACCGAAATCGAAAAATATATTCCCGGGTTCCGTAAGGATCAATCCCCAAATGCAAATGGTAAAATTTAAGGTATTTCGTGACATGAAAATTTGGTCCTCCCGCATTTTCCCGGAAATTGTGTACATACATGAAAATACTTTAAACTGCATTTGAATATAATTATATAGGTGGAGTTTAATATTTACTCAGGTCATTACGATGAATAACATAGAAACCGAAAACACACGCTTATGCGATGCAGGACGTGACGGCAATACTGCCACGACGTCCATAAGATGTATCGGCCATTTACCGAAAAGATGAAACGGTCATACTTTGTAAAGAAGTATCGACCATGGTTTTTTTTTAAATAGATGTTATATATGAATTATTCTGATACTTATTGATGGTTATTATAACTTTTGAATAAACTATACTGTTTTTACATTATTTATCATGTTTAATTTTGTTATATCCTCCGAAAGAAGGTTGTTAATTGCTTATTATTACTTCTTTGATGAACACAAGTATTAATTATGCTTTTGTCAAGAAATTGTAAAGGAAATACAATTCGAGATCACTATAAAAATACAGCACCCAAGCTGAGACTCAGAGTTCAAGCGGAGTGCAAACATACATTAGGTAGTGAAAATCTTGTAAAAATACAAACTGTTTGCGCAGTCTTTTTGATGTATCGACCTTGCTATATAAAAGTAACCAGAAATGTCGGTGGCACTCTATGGTTCTTGTTCATTTTTTTTTTATCATATAAAGAAAACGTTTGAGCAATATGTTTCAGGACAAAAACGAATTCCATATGATAAAAAATATTTACATGTTACCAAACTTATTTTATGCTGAGACTACTATAAAATGTGTTATAGTCTGAGGTTATAGTAGTCTCAGTCTAATGCAAGCTACATGCAAACGGACGTATTTGGACAGCGTTTATATTTAATTATATCTTTTGCTTTTGCCTTCAAAAATGAGCAAAGTACATACCACATAGTCATTATTACACAAATTATTTCATACAATATCTTAAACAGATAATTTGGAATATCTTGAAACATTTTTTGAGAGGTGGTACAATATTTTGTCTCTCCTGTTAAAATTTATAAAATGAAAGCTCTTAATGTGTTTTCGTGAGATCTACAATGGTGAACATTGCCTGGTATAACGTTGGATCTGATTCACACAAAAAAACCCGGAAAAAATAAGTTAACAAGAATGTGTCCATAATACACGGATGGCCCAATCGCACTATCATTTGCTAGGTTCAGTGGACCGTGAATTGGGGTTAAAACTACCTTGACCAAAAACTTTAGCCTAAAGCGGGACGGACGGACGAATGGACGGACGCACAGACCAGAATGTCCATTAAATGAGACATAGCATGTTTTTGTTAGATGGTGGACTATACCTGGTATAATTTGAACCACGCAGATAGACTGTTACACATATCCTTTTGATGGACCTTGGATGGATCGCATATTTTGGTATTAATATTGAATCAATCATAGGCTTAAGGGTCTTAGCATCGGAAACACATTTATTCTAAAATCAGTGGTTGGCATGATACGGATTATGTTTTCTGGGGTGAGCGTCCGTTTGTTCGTTCGTCCGTTTGTCCGTCCGTCCCGCTTCGGGTTAAAGTTTTTGGTCAAGGTAGTTTTTTGATGAAGTTGAAGTCCAATCAACTTGAAACTTTGTGCTCGTGTTCCCTTTGATATGATCTTTCTAATTTTAATGCCAAATTATAGTTTTACTCCATTTTCAGGGTCCACTGAACAAGTGAAATAATAGTGCAAGTGGGGCATCCGTGTACTGGGGAAACATTCTTGTTTCTGATATATTTTATGATGGTATGATGGTATGATACTAAACCTCTAACGGGAGGGATTGTGCTTGAGCGTTTCACATTATGAAGACCTAATCTTTCAATCAGTTTAATTGAGGTCTGGAGACTGGCATGCCAGTAACTGCTAGTTATCCTTTGTTATTTTTTGTTATTTTTCGTTTTGCTTAGTTTCTTTTGTTACCTATTCTGACACTTGGACTTCTTTTGAAATGAATTCTACCAGCGACATATAATACTTGTTTTACTGTGCGTTTGTTTTTTCTATACTGGCTAGAGGTACAAGGGGAGATCGAGTTGAAATCTCAAAAACATGTTTAACCCCGCCGCATTTTTGCGCCTGTCCCAAGTCAGGAGCCTTGGGCATTCAGTGTTTGATTTTTAATTTTAGTTTCTTGTGTATATTTCGGAGTTTAGTATGACGTCCATTATCACTGACTCGGAACTAGTATACATTTTTGTTTAGGGGCCAAACATTTCAGGGATTTTACAAAATCACTGAAAATGTACGTGATTTTACAAATCATCACTGTAACATACGTATATACATATCACGTACACCATTTATATTCATTTTTCCCAGAACAATTAGGTTGTGGAATTCCTTGCCATACCAATTAAAGTAGTCTGTAGCCAGACATAGAAGCATTTAAAGTGTGGTGCAAAATCACACCATGTTTTTAAATCAAATCATGTTTTTATCTGCATACACAAAAAAAAAAAAATGCAAAAAAAATGTTTTTCAATTCAAATATCAAATGTACATTTAAACAAAGTTTTTTTTTAAGCGGATGTCGATGAGAACGGATGTGAAATTTTTGCAGAGAGAATCCATCAATATCATCCAAATTAGTTTTCTAAATTTTTTTCTTGGATGCATTTTATCATCCATAGATGTAGTTTATATACTTTTATTTTCGATCATTATTTTCTTGTTGAGGAAAACCTCTGCAGATATTTTCAGGTTTGTTTGAGACATGTGCTCCCGCTGTTCCCCTAATAGATCGATAGTTTCTTTCCGAGATCCTTTTCAGTAGGATTTTCGACTTGCCTCTTTCATTGGTACAGCAGGGCATTTGGCAGTGTCGGTTTTGATATGTTTTTTGTCCTAACCGATTCATCGTTTTTACCTTATATATTTAGCGTATTTTGCCAAGGCATTTGTGGGGCATCCGTGGTGACCTAAGGTTATTCCATTTTATGTAATAACTATATTGCTTTATGGACGTCAAGTTGGTTACTTATTCCTTATTCGTTACCTATTCGTTACTTATTCCTTATTCGTTACCTATTCGTTATTTATTCTAGGTGAGTGTCACGGTGGGTTTAGTATGTCTTTATTATTTTATTGCATTGTATTATGTTTGGGGAAGGTTAACTTTCTGGTAATAAGACCCGTCAAGGCCTGGCTGGGGGAATTGGGTAGGCAAATGCTCGTATTTGATTCGCGTTTCCGCCGGCATTGTGTTAATTTAAGTGTGACTGGTTTCTGGTTTTTAATATATTACCGAGGCTTAAGAAGTATAGCTACAGAACCAGTCGATACAATTGAAGAAAGAAATGGATCCCTTTGAAGTAATTTTAAGTTTTTTCCAGAAACTGATGCATGTCTTATGTCATCTTAAAGATTGGTTCTTTAACCACAATTCAAGTCATACATATAAATGTCTTTCGAAAATATATATATCACACTCTTCCATTATACTTTATAGACTATTTATCAACAACGTCAACAACAACAATACACTATTTTAAGGATTATGTACCCTTGTGTTGATTCAACATATGGAAATTTTATAGAAAATCCACAGCTTTTATCCTTGTACTCTCATATTTGGCAATTTGGTGACTGATAGATATAGGATTATTGCATGCAGTGCTAGCATTGATTTCCTTAAAACAAGTTTATTAACCATGTTAACAATGATTTAATGTAGTTATTGGTTAAAACAAATATAAATATGGACCAAATCAAGTACAACTTTAGGGTGCGTTCGACTTTAGTGACTCAACACTAGCTGTGTTTTGGAATTTTTAGGTTGCTTAGAACTTTTTGTAAACAATGAACACCAGCACATCATATAAAAGCAAGTACATGAAGTAAGTAATCTATGTTTCAAATTTTATAACAGAAATATCTGTATTTAAGGCTGTGGATTTTCTATAAAAATATTGGTTTATTTGCCACAAAGACCTCCATTTCTATTAAATGCAATGAAACAGTCAATAATAATGCTTTGCATTAAGTTTCTTGGTACATGTATATCTCTATTATTCATTATATATGTAGTTATCATACAATTGAAGTTTGAAAAAATTCGTACAACAATGGCTACAGAAGGGTTCATAAACCTTAAGAGGGTTACACAGTTATAGCTATATAATCTTCCTTGAGGCCCTCATCATGAAAATCAAACAAAATGCAAACATATACATTGCATACATCAGTATAAAAAGTCAAGTATGATAATACAATGTAATAACATTCAATACAACTTGATAAAATGTTATGAAAAAATAAACATGATGATCAGTTTTCAATATTATTTATACAGTAATACATGTAGGTTGATTTTAATAAATGATCTGTTATTTTGTATTTGAAAGAATTAACATTTGTAATATATCTTAACAGTATTGGCAAATTATTCTACAAGAATGGTCATGATGGTCCAGAATACTTAAAAGATTTTTTGAACAATTCTGTTTTTGGGGAAAGACGGCTTCAAGCCGTCAATTCCCTAATGGGGTTGGCCAGAGTATCATTCCCTCACGTCAATCATTTTGTTTTGATAGTTTGGAAACCCCCTCAAAATGTCATACTGAAATTGATGACAAGGAGAACAGATTGACTTTAAATACATATTTTACACATTTCCCTTCTGGATCTCGTGAAATTATCGTATATTGAGCTTTCCCTTACACTATATACGTTTCTTTTACAGTCCGGAAAAATCAGTATTACGAAATATTCTAAATATATCTAACCTAGTGACGTCATTGTTGGAATGCCGACCTACACAGGGATATCCTGTATTCATTATAAAAATCATTCACAGTATTTGTATTCTAATTTAAAATCCGTATTTGTTAAATGTAAACCTAATGATGTTTGCTTTAGTGTAGATGATTCACACACCAACATGCAATGCTTTAATCTGAGGCTATAATCAGATAATTTGTAGGTCAACTTTCGCAGTAAACAATGTCAATGGGGATACATGAGATAGGGGAGAGAAACGGCAGTTTTCATTGTTTCTGTACAGTTCTGTTCTCCAATTCAGGAGCACCTCAATTGATGAGTAATTATACACTAAAATCAAAGTAAATGTTTCTGAACACTTAAAATCTATATAAAAAAATTTTGTGTACCAACATAATTATTGAAATGGTTAAAAAACAAATAAAAAAAAATTAAAATGTTGCTTTTTGTAGTTTATACCTATTGAGATTGGGGAGAGCAACTGCAGTTTTCATTCTTTTCTGTAAAGTTATGTTTTTAGAATCTTTCTCCAATTAAGGGGCACCTCAATTGATGAGTAATTACCCACTAAAATGAAAGTTAATGTATCTGAACACTGAAAATGTCACATTAAGTATATATATGATAAGTAGTCATCAATTAAAAAATAATTTTGCGTACCAACATAATTATTGTAGTGGTCATTTTTTTTTTTTTCATTTTTTTTTAAATATTGCTTTTAAAGCTATTTATTCATGAATTTTACAGATATATCAAAATGTGGGATCTGGAAACAAACTTCACACAGCTTATATCAATCATATTTGATTTTATAAGTACATGTATCCCTGTGATGAGAGTTGTAACTGGGAAATTTATCTATGGAAAATTAAAACTGAATAAATTTTTCAGTCCTCACTTTCTTGAGAATACTGTCACAAAAAATTGAGAATGGTCTTAGCCTGCCGTTCAGTTGTACATAATTAAAATTCTAAAATATATTGTAGTAGTTGTTAAATTCAATTGAATTTTAGATAATTAACTCCCAACTTTAATTAAAGGTTTTGATTTAGAAGGTGCAGATCTCATTGGTCCAAATTGTCTCTATGACGAATTCTTGACTATGGAAATGAAATAACAATAAACAACAATTAGTTTCATTATTGTCAGCCTTTCTATATGTTCTAGCTGTTCTTTTGCTCATACTTTATATGAAGACTATCAAAAGATACCCCTTAAAAATAGACAACTTTCGAGTTTGATGCATTTCCGTCAAAAACTCTGGTTTTAGTGAACGTCATTTGTGCGTTTAGGGGCGTCATCACTTCCATTCCAATGTTGAGCGAGTGGTTGGAAAACTATAATTCTATATTGTACGAATTATACGACAAATTGAATTCTCAAAATTGACAATCAGCATTGATGTCATTAGGGAATTGTCATTAAGTACCTACAGAACAACCATTATTTCTAGTTTATCCTGCACAATGATGATCACCAAGACGCTTGATGAACGTAAATAGTGCAGGGATACAGGCGACCCCCTCTATCTGGTAAATGACGTCATAAAGGCGCGTATAATTGACGAGTTTTTTCCGGTGACGGATGAACTCGAAAGTGGTCTATTGAAACAATGGCCGTCTTTTCCCTCAGAGCTCTTCAGCTCTTTGATTGGTTTAGGGAGTATGAGGGTTCCTTGATTGAACAGCATTTCTCAAGGGGTATGGATTTCTGTCTATAACATATTGAAACTTGTTACATGTAGTAAGATATGATGGGGCATTGTTTTTAATGCATTTAAATGTCATCACAAACTTGTGATATTTTATTCTCTGATCAACTGTCATCCAGTTTAAGTGTTTGAATAAGGGCTCATAAGGAGGGAAAGGTTCTGTTTCTAGTCAACTGAGAAAAAATTCACCAGACACTAACTATATTAATATTTATAAAACTTGTAGTATCCAGTCATATGTCATGTATGTGAAATGGTGGATAATACCTGAATTGAAGTTTAATCCACCATTTATTGGTTATTCCTGACCTGTGTGTACGTAACCAACACATGTCAATTTTGCTTAGTACTTGTCCCAGTTTGCCAGTATGTCCATTTTAACCAAAACTGTCAGACGACACCTTCTACAAATAATTGCCCTTAAGTGGTAATTTAGGTAATTTTAATTACAGTGGTCCCTGGAGTGAGCATGGCATTACTATGGAACAGATCATGCATTGCTAGAGAGTCATGACAGGGTTTGAAAATTAGCAGGGGCCCACTCGCCAATGGCCCCTAAAATTTGGTGTAGGCTCCCAAAGTCTTTGCCTTTCTTGTATAGAACTATATATATTGGCTACATAATTTAAGCTGTGGGCTTTCATTGTCAAAATCTTAACTTCAATCCCTGCATGAGAGTTGTTGAATGAAGGCTGCTATTTAGCAGGTTGGGAACAAACCGCCTACTTGGTGTTTATACCTGTAAAGAGGTATAATCCTTCTATAGATGGATGAAATTATCTCTCTATAGAGGGGTATTTGTTTTAAGACTGGATTTAAACCAAAACAGGGCAGTATGGCATTTTCTACAGCCCTCTGTGTATTCTACTGAAATGGTCCCCTGGGCGACTATAAAAGTTGATTGGCGACCAAAAATTCATATCTGGTCGCCATTTGGGCTTTTAGAATATTGTAGATCTGGCGACTAGAAATTTTCGGAAATTTGCCCTGATCACAGTCCGGTTTAAAAAAATGGTCTGAGCGCTTGACAGTAACACAAATTTATACTGCATGTCAAGCGCCTTGTAGATTTAAGCTTGATCTTATCAGCACTTTATTGCAGCAGGCAATTGTAGGTCATTTGTAAGCATTGACTGAAAATGTCACAGATCCATCTATTTTCATATTTTGCTCTCAGTCACAACTTTGACTATTACCTGCCGTTATAAAGAAACCCATTAGCATTTGTAGATTGTGTTCAATGAAAAAACATGGTCGAGCCTAGTACTCCATTTCATCAGTAAACATGGTAAACAGATGAAACAAGGTAGGCAACAATTGTTCTCATAGTCTACGATATACATGACATAAATTCAATAAAATACCAGCTACAATTTCGCAAACGACTTCATATGTTCAATTGACCTATGAGGCAATCACCATTGCTTCTGCAAAAGTCTGATGAGATTTAATTTGACTGGCCTTCGGACTACAGCTGAACGTCACAGATTGTTATATAAAACATAAAATTGAATAAATCATGTGGTTATTCTACAGTTGATTTATACAAACTATTTTCTACACTCGACAATATAAAAACACAGAACAAAAAAATTATTTAGCAAGGGTTGTTCAGCTAGAAAAAAATGTAGGCGACCTGAAATTATTTCCTGGCGACTGAAATTTTAAGTGTGCCACTAAATCTTCATGTCTGGTGACCAGTTGTCCACTTCATTTTTATTAGTTACTTTGAGGTCTGATCTACTTATTATGGCAGTAACATGCAACATTTGATGCACCAATTGATGTACTTACATGTAATTTGATATGCACATGCCCAGTGTACTGCTAAACTGACTGAATATACAATCTATTGTTCACCAAAATTGAAAGCTGTGATGATTAGGTAAATTAATTTTCCACTCAGTAATGCCTTACTGAACAGAATTTCTACTGTTATATTTTAACATGAAATTTAAAGGTCAACTGCCCCTTTTGTTGTTGGTCAGGTGTTCAGATACATAAACAATAGATTGCAAGTTCTGTCACTTTAGCAGAAAACTGGGCATCCAAATTTGTAGTAAAAGTGCAATAATTGAAACATCATGTGCATATAATGCTATAGATTATAGCCAATATAACTAGAAATACCAATCTGCCCTGGTTTGCTTAAAATCCATTCTAAACAAAAATACCTTCTGTTGTTGTCTGTTCTGTGGTCGGGTTATCTCTTTGACACATTCCCATTTCCATTCTCAATTTCACTCTCTATAGAGGGATAATTTATAAGTTTAAACCATATAGAGGGTTTGTTCTCAACCTGTTTAGATTCAATATTATGATTAAATTTTTTTTAATTTAAAACAATTGACAACACTGTTAGGCAATACTTTGTTTTTCTGAGGACAAATATGAAAATATACAAGGACTAGTACTTTTAGTACTTTTGAAATCTTATCAATTAGACACAATAATCTGCTTTAAAAAACTTGCTTTTCAGAGCTCGAGAGATACCACTGCCAAAGTGTAAATGAGACAAAAGTGTGTTCTAAAAATAGTGATACATACTGTACATGTAATATTGTTTTTTGTATTCCAGAGGGATACCACTGCTAACTTGTCTATGAGACAGAAGTCTGCCTTGAAGAGGAGGATAACACGTGAACATAACAGTAACTTTAGAGCAGGTTATATCAACATTAATGAACAGTATTTACACAAGACAGGAATAAGAGGACGCAAGAGATATTTCCTTTACTGTTTAGTTGCCTTACTATTTATTGTAGCTATAGTAAATGCATTGGTAAGATTTGTTATTGCTAAAAATACTTAGAATGACTTTAACTTGCATGTAATACAGATCTAGAACAACTGCCGTAATTGAGACAGGAACCCAGAAACAAAATAATATGATAAATAGACATCTATGAATCATTGTGAATCACCGCCAAGTTGTCCAAGATAAACAAACATACACACTTTATTTCAAGCACTAAATTGCTCTTTAGTCTATAGACAACAGCAAATTTATAGAAAAACTAAATATATCAAGCATCAACACAGAATTTTCAAATGAACAAAAATAAAGAACATAAGGATGACCACTGATTAGGTTTCATGCATACATGTATACAGGTTCAGGTACATGTATCAATGCAGTGATGCATGTAATTTTATAAGATGCATACTTTTATTTGTACATATTGATAAAAGGTTGAATTTAATTTTTTAGTTGACCACAGCTGTTATTTATTATATGAGGATTTCACCACAACATGGAATAGATGCAATGGAACACATCCCAGATTATGATCTTTTAAGATTTATTGGAAAGTCTGTGTTTGATAACGTTCAGATATTCAATGGAAGAATAGGAAGTAGAGCTAACAAAAATTTATACATAGAAGGAAACAACAGCTCTGTAAGTCATTAACATATTATATTATTTATGCAAATTATGTGTAAAGGTTTTGGTGTGTTTTTTTAGAGATTAGTTGAAAGTTAAAGTCATATATGAAACCAGAGACATAAAAAAATTTGATGATTATACGATATGTTTGCTTAAGAAATGTTAAAATTGTGCAGAGAAAACTAGGTTTATGATATATACATGATATATAGGCTTTGGTTAAAGAATTGAACAAACATTATTTTTCACCAGTCACTAACAAATATTGTTTACATTGACTTTTTTGTTTGATGTAACCATGGTACAATGTTACATTTCTATCAATAAAATGAAATGTTCTTGTTATAAGATTTCATGACTTTAACCTGCAGATAAAATAATATTGTTTTATTTTCATTTTTTTAAGCCTTTTAAACTATCATTAAATGTGGTAACAATAAGGGGACAGTTTATTATGTATTTATAGTCAGTGAAGTATAATGCATGATATGTATCACAGGTATGTTAAGGCTAGCATACCAATAAAACTTATGGGGAGTTCAAAAAAGGTTTTTGCCTTAAAGTTGTACACTTTGACATTACAAAATCTACCTATAAAATTGCTTATTTAGAGGTAAAGATTTGGTATTACATGTATTACAGGGTTACCCTTTACATTAGCAAAAATAGTTACTGATATAATAATAATTTGTAGACTTATATATATATATAGAATGATTTTAAACCCATTTCCGAGAAGGGAACATCATGAACATTAAGAATAAGTTTAAATATATTTCAGACAGGAGTCATATGCTTGCATCTTACAATGGATAATTGAAAAAGCATTGTTTTTATTTTCAGGTTATTATAACAGACAAAGGATCTGGGTTGCGGCATCCAAAATGTAAGCCTGACTATGTTTTGTCGAATAATCATTGTACCCTTGCAAACTAACATAAGTACCCTGTCTCTACATGTATTTCTCAACGTCTCTACATGTATTTCTCAACGTCTCTACATGTATTTCTCAACGTCTTGACATGTATTTCTCAACGTCTCTACATGTATTTCTCAACGTCTGTACATGTATTTCTCAACGTCTCGACATGTATTTCTCAACGTCTCGACATGTATTTCTTAACGTCTCGACATGTATTTCTCAATGTCTCAACTAACTGTATTTTATTTAAACTTAGTTGAAAAGCAGATCATTGTAATGTGTTCATATAGGTTTTTTCGGGGCATCAGTTTATTCAAAATTATGTGCCTCCACATGAACCTTTTTCATATTCCTGAAATAAACATTTTTGAAGCACTTTGCTTAGGCATGCAAAATATTTTTACTAGTATTATTTGTTAAAACCTGCATCCCAACAAGATTTATTTCAAAGTGCAATTTTACTGCTATTTCCATTTGATTTCTATTAAAAAGTGAATTTTAGAAAGAGCTGAGCAGGTAACTACACAAAGTAGACCATATAAATTTATTACATCATGTGTGTTAAATTTTACCAAATTAATGTAATGATTGTTGTAATATGATTGTATTTTCAATTTCAGTAACTGTTAGTCCAAAGACCACATCTGTAGAGAATGTGGAAGCCATGTCCATTATTGATTCTGTAACGGGGAAAGAGATGTTTACCACCAAAGACAGTTCAAATCTCCTATTAGATGGTGAAATTAAAAATCTAATTTCTCCAGAAATTTATCCTAACAATGTAAGGTTAATTGATTGCCATTACAAGTATTAAATCAACAAAATAGTATAAACATTGACAGTGAAAGTAGAAAACTTATACAACGAAATGAAACCAATTTAAACCTTTGATTTCTGTCTTTTTGCAAACACACAGATAATTGTAATTCCATTTAGCATAGAGTGGTTTAAAATAAAGTGGTAAGAGGAAATGTTTGGTACATACCAATGAGACTATTGAAAGAAATCAGCAGGTCATCATTAGGTTAGACACACTTCTTTATCAGATACCACTGTTTAAATTGATACCAGTGAAGAAAAGAACATACACAAAAGAACATACAATGAAAGTCAGTACAGGAAAAATATTTAATTCTTTACTGTGTAATAGATGATAAAAAAATACACAAAGTACAGAGAGAAAAAAAAAACCATTCTGTTTCATTAACTGAAAGCAAGCTCATATTCCTTTTTTCAATATTGTTGTATTAAAATGTTGTTCTGTTTTACAAACATTATTTCATATAAAAGCTAATATGCATTTTTTTGATATAATTATATAAATCTATTTTGAAGATATTCAACATTTCCTTATATAAAATTGCAGTTCTTTAATGAAGAAAGGAGTAGGTCCAGTAAGACCCCTTTTTGCCCAAAATATAGCATTTACAAAATTGTTAAAATGTAAACTTTAGTATTTGTTGGACAGTAGATTGCTTCTGCTACATAAATATGGCTGTTTTTGACATACAATGCACATATATCCGGTACTAGCACCATTAAGTCATGCTAAATTACTGAATCTTCACAATTCTAGCATTTTAGTTAAATATTAGGCGGTTTTCGTTTGAAATGAAAGTGGCGCATTCGTGTTCATCCTTTAATGAAATGTAAGTTGTATTTTATGATAATACAGAACATATATAAGGTTGAGGACGAACACGAATGCGGCCACTTTCATTTTGACAAAAACCATCTGAAAAGTGACATTTCGGCATATTTGGTAGATTTTTCATATTTGGCTTGAATCGAGTCGTTTTTAATGACTAAATCAGTTAAATCTTTCACATAAACTAATTTATTCAAATGAATAGACACTTAAGTGTTTAAAAAGTGGTCAAATCTTTCGTAAGATGAAATTGAAATTTGAGCAAATCAGTCCTTACCGACCTATCCTTTGTTGTTTGCTGATAAAAAAAAAATTTCATTGTCTTTTCACAATCAGTCAATTCTTATTTAAATATTAGATAACTTGCACATAAAACACAAGATGAACTTCTGTATTTTAGGGATATTTAAGTTCCTAAGTTTCAATTGTATCTTGACAACATATTTTGCAGATAACCAGTTTGAATGGTTTTCCTGATTGATACTTGAATCCATTGGTAGTCATCTGAACTTAACAGGATGGGAGGTGTTGAAATGTCATCACAAATAAGAATATCACATTTTTTACAGACAGTTATGACATCTCATGTACTCTACAGTAAGTGTCAGTCTTATGTAATTCACATAATCATTACACAACAAATCTATGGTTTAACTTTATCATTGCTAACTGGCTTCTATCAAATGAAGTGACAGAATGTAGAACTTGATGAAATATCATTGATATTTTCTGACAAATTACAATGGTAAGTTCTAGGTAGAACAATGCTTGATTTGAATCACATGTTTCAAGATTCTACCCAAAAAAAATAACCCACCTATATCATCGTATTAACTTAAAGAATCAACAAATTTATTATATGAATATGAAATATTTTTTTCTCATTAGTAACAACATAGGGAATCTTTTTTGATAAAGCATTATATTTACATGGGAAAAATCATGACAGGTTGGAAAGCTAAATTTGCTCTAAATAGTTGTTTACTGTGCATTGTCAAAAACTTATGCTTAGTACGCCATTAACATTCTCATTATTTTTTCTTTTCAATACTATTTTCTTAAATCATTGTATCAACCTCATTTTAAAATGTCAATAATTGTATAATAGATTTTATGACTTATCAGAGAATCTTTTTTCAGTAATAAATTGTAACAGTGTAATTTTCTGTTTTATTTTTGCATTGTAAATTTTTCTGTTTTGATAGCATGGTAGTCTAACACTGGATGCTGCAAACGGTATAAGACTTGATGTGGAACATATTCCAAAACCAACTGTGTCTAACACACCAGGACCTAGAACTTACAAATTATGTGTATGCATACCACAGGGCCGTTTGTTTGCTGTACCAGTCACAGGGCCAGGTATTGGTTGTCAGAATGCTGACCCAAATGATGATCCCTGTAAATAGGATATTTATTATGTGTATGCATACTACAGGGCCATTTGTTTGCTGTACCAGTCACAGGGCCAGGTTTTGGTTGTCAGAATGCTGACCCCAATGATGATCCTTGTAAAGAGGATATAACATAAATTTTATTTCTTACCATTTCTCCGTCCAGATTAGATTTTGTGTTTTATTATTTTTATTTTTAAGTGTATTTACTAATTAATGGCATTATTTATACTGTTGTGAGTTTTAATAGGACATTTATTTTTTATAGAAAGTTTTAATCTTTTCATAGAGTTATCATGGTTACAGACAGCAATATTATTACTGAGTGTTACAAATTTTTATTGTAGCATTTATATTTCCTAAAAGAATATCAGAATTTTATCATATTTTAAAACTTAAAACTTTGATTAGACATTGATCACTTTTTGTTGTGAGTGTGAGAATGCTTATAAGCTGAGAAAAATATACCTCTAAAACCTGTCAACATTAGAAAAAAAATTGTTTCATTCACTATACTTGAACATCTTGAGTATAAAAATGAATGGTTTATACACAGATGTTATTATTTTGAATGCAATTACAGGACAATTAGTTTTATTTATACAATAACAGCTTTTCTGTTTAACAATAAGAAAAAAAACATATTTATGTTTTTGAAATATGAACAGATTGTACCTACATCTGGGCATTTTGCAATATTTTTTGATGTCATTGATTTGATATGTAGATAAATGTGTAGATACATGTTGTTTTGATACATTGATATTGATATACAAATTTGGTGCTAAATTAATATGTCATACCTCATTTTTAAGTTGTATGTTAAAGGTTGAAAAAGGATGCTCTGTAATTTCAGAAATTAAAATTATTGATGTAGTAATTTGAAAAATGTTATTGCATTCAGATCATATGATTTGTAACTTGCATTTTTGTGTTGATGTGGTTATAAATATTTCAGTAAGAAATTACTGTTAAGTCCCTATGTTTTTAAGTAAACATTTTAGTAGATATTACTAAATAAGGATGGTGCTAATAATTTGTCCTGATGGTATTGTCAACAGATCCTTGTTGTTGACAGATAATGAATAGTCTTTTTTAGTAAAGAACTGAACCAAACATTTGTTTTGAATATTTTTTAGATCAGTTATAATTACCAATTATTTCATACAACTATTTTGATTATAGTAAATTTATGTCTACTAGTTGCAAACTGGGAAAGGTTCTGATATTTTACACACTATAACAAGCATGAATTATGGTCCTTGAACTTAACTAATATGATAAAAGTCACATATACTTATATTTTACATATATATTTACAATTAATATAGAAGTTTAAGGATTTTACTACTCAACTGATCACTTAATAAAAATGGCATTTTTATGGCTATCATTTGTGGATTAAGATAGTTTGTATACCCCCGCTTTAAAAAAGGGGGGGTATACTGTTTTACCTCTGTCTGTCAGTCCGTCAGTCCGTCCGTCCATCAGTCCGTCAGTCAGTCCGTCCCATGAAACTTTCGTCACATTTTTCTCAGGAACTACACATCCACCCTTTCTGTAATTTGGTATCAACATTTATATATGTCAGCCATACCGTGTGATGCGTTTTCAGATTCATCACTTGACAACTTCCTGTTTACCGAACACTTGTCTGATTTTACACATGATAGCCAAGTTGAAAATTTTCGTCACATTTTTCTCAGGAACTACAATACAAGGATTTCTGAAATTTGGTTTCAGGATTTATATAAGTCAGCTATACCGTGTGATGCGTTTTCAGATTCATCACTCGACAACTTCCTGTTTACCGAACACTTGTATGATTTTACACATGATAGCCAAGTTGAAAATTTTCGTCACATTTTTCTCAGGAACTACAATACAAGGATTTCTGAAATTTGGTTTCAGGATTTATTTAAGTCAGCTATACCGTGTGATGCGTTTTCAGATTCATCACTCAACAACTTCCTGTTTACCGAACACTTGTATGATTTTACACATGATAGCCAAGTTGAAAATTTTCGTCACATTTTTCTCAGGAACTACAATACAAGGATTTCTGAAATTTGGTTTCAGGATTTATATAAGTCAGCTATACCGTGTGATGCGTTTTCAGATTCATCACTCAACAACTTCCTGTTTACCGAACACTTCCATATTTTTACACTATTAATATTATCCACTTGCGGCGGGGGTATCATCAGTGAGCAGTAGCTCGCAGTTTCACTTGTTGTTATATATGCACAATCATAGACTAGTTGATAGAAATTTGTCTCAATTTAAACACTCAAATATTTATGACAGCAGGATATTTATTATACCTTTTAAAAAGATGAGCCAAATTTAAAGGCCAGTCTGGAATGAGATTATTTTTTTACTGTATTTGTTAGTAATGCAACTGATTTTAAAGATAGAACTTAAAAATCCAAACCACACAGATATTTATATATTAATATAGTCACATAATCTTTATAGTGCAATTAAAAACCAACCATGACCTCATTTAGCTATAAAGTCAAATGTAGTTTTACTTATTGATTTGTTTTTAAAACCTCATGTATTTGTAAAGCATGTTTTTGACCTTTAAAATCATAGATGTTTAGTTATTTTGATATATTTTTATGCATTAACCAAAATAAATCTAAGAAACTTCATTTGATCTTTTTCTATGAATAATTTCAATAAACAGTAGCCGTTTGTGATTCACTATTATATTTGGGAAAATCCTTGGAAATTATTTTGTCATAGTTAAATATTTTAGGTTAATACTGATTTGGCTTTAAAATCCATTATTATATAAATCAGTTTCTTTTCTGACGGTTAAAAATATGTTTGGTATTTTTTTTCTGACCTCTCCAAGGTCATATACATTAAAAATGAGTAACAGTGAGAAAGACATGAAAAACATTTATAGAGGTTTTATTCTATATAATAGTTATACATTTTTATTATTATTTTATATTTATACATATATTAAAAAAAAATGACAAAAGTATACATTGTTTATTGAGTAAATTAAACTGAAATTTGTTTTAATCATTAAAATCTTAAAAAAGGAGTATTGAGAACATAAAAGCTGGTTTTTATATAGATTGCTTATATTGGAACTAGCGTCACTGATGAGTCTTGTGTAGACGAAACGAGCGTCTGTCATACTAAATTATAATCCTGGTACCTTTGATAACTATTGACACATTCAATATGTTAGCATTATGTATAATGGGTGTACATTTTATTGTTATTCAAGATGTTTTATGCTGAAATTTTATGCATGAATAAAAAAACTATTTAAGCTGAAATTATATCATTTTGTTAAAAAAAAGTCTTATTAGTTGGTGTTATCCAAAACTTTCACTTGGCATTGTCCTTGTCTTTAAAGTTTAAAAAGATTTCTTATCTGACATCAATTCATCAATTTTACCCAACTTGGTTGTCCCCAGAATGATCATTTTGACATTTCTATTAAATGGATTGAGCCATTTACCAATTGCCAACCATTCTTAGGGATAATACTGATGAAGAAAATATATTGTTGTTTTTATACGACTGCAAAATTTTTGCGGACGTGTATTGGTATCACATCGTCGTTGTCAGCATCGTCCGAAGACATATGGTTTCCGGTTAATAACTTTTAGTATAAATAAATAGAAATCTATAAAATTTTAACACAATGTTTATAACCACAAAAGGAAGGTTGGGATTGATTTTGGGGGTTAAGGGCCCATCCGTTTAGGAATTAGGGGCCCAAAACATACATTTATCTAGTTCCAGAACAGTAAGTTGTGTATAAGTATTTCAATTACTCTGAAATTTTACCACAATGTTCATACTATTAAGTAGAAGGTTGGGATTTATTTTAAGGGTTATGGGGCAAACAGTTTAGGAATTAAGGGCCAAAAAGGGACCAAAAACAAGCATTTTTGAAGTTTCTGGACAATAACTTATGTTTAACTGTATGGATCTCTCTGACATTGTACCACAAGATTCCATATAATGAAGGGAAGGATTGATGTCAGTTTTGGGTTAATATCCCTGAACATTTAGGAATAAGGGGCCAAAAAAGGGCAAAAAAAGAATTTTTCTAGTTTACAGACAATAACTTGTGTTTAAGTGTATGGATCTCTATGAAATTATATTACAAGGTTTCTTACTACAAAGGAAAGGCTTGAATTGCGTTTTAGGGTTCTTGCTCCATGGGGGTTTCAATCAGTGAGGGGCGGGGTGAGGTATAAAATTTTTCTCGTTTCAGATTTCAGAAATTATAAAGATTTTTCCTTCAAATATTTTTTTTGGAGGGGATTTATATTCAACAGCATAGTATATGGCTCAAAAGCAAAAAAAATTTTTTTTAAGTTCATTAGAACACATTCATTCTGTGTCAGAAACCTTTGCTGTGTCAACTATTTAATCGCAATCCAAATTCAGAGCTGTAGCTGTTTCAAGCTTGAATGTTGTGTCCATACTTGCCCCAACTGTTCAGGGTTTAACCTCTGAGGTTGTATAAAGCTGCGCCCTGTTGAGCATCTGGTTTCTGTTTAATGTGAACACTGACTTTTAAATTTAAATTGTCTTTAAATAAATAAAGGCAACAGTATTAAACCGCTGTTTGAAATTCATAAATCAATTGAGAGAAAAAAACAAATCTGGGTTACAAATTAAAACTAAGGGCAACACATCAAATATAAGAGAAGTACTACGACAACAGAAACACAACATTAAAATGTAACACAAACAGAAACCAACATACAATGGCCTTTTTCCTGACTTGGTTCAGAACATTTAAAAAAAAAATGGTGGGTTGAACCTGGTTTTGCGGCTCGCCAAACCTCGTGCTTTTATGGCAATGTTGACATCAAAATGACAACATTACATAACAGGACTATAGTACAAATAAATGCAAGAACATTCAGGACAAATAAATACACAAATAAACATTACAATAGGACATTTCAACATGCTAATAGTTACAATACGTGAATTTCGGCTACATAAGACTCACCATTGACGCTCAGATAACATAAGTAAAGAAAGCCAAACAGGTACAAAGTTGAAGATCATTGGTGACTCAAAATTCTAAAAAATGATTCCAAATACGGCTAAGGTTATCTATGCAAGGGATAAGAAAATCTTTAGTAAATTTAAAAAAAACAATGACCATATAATTAATGTCCATGTCAACATCGAAGTGGTGACTTACCACAAAATAAAAACAAACACGTAAAACAAAAAACGAAAGCACATAAATCGGTACAAAATAACCATTGCCACCTACAGAATAACGCTATGCTGCAAAATGATGTCACAGGTAAAAGTGACGTCACGATAATTTTGTCAATTTTGATATAGTTCTAAATCAGGTTTGTAATTATGGCATTTAATGTATAATACAACAATTACAATTTAATTAATCTAGAATTGTGTTAGAACCAGATAATTTATTGTATTATCTAGCTATCCAGGTATTAATTTTTATAAATAAAACTATAAAACAAATAAATCGTATACGTTAAGTTGCCTCAAAATAAATTCTTATAAATGAACTGGGTGATTAATTATCTTTACTTTTACATACGAATAGAATATAAAAGTAACCCCTTCCCTTCAGTAAATATCGTCAATGTCAATTGGATTTTTGTTTGGATTGATCTATAAAAACCACAATTCTAAACCAGTTAAATAGGGAAATCATTTAGGCCATTGTCAGCTGTTTAAGTTAACTTTCTGGTCATAAAAACCTTCTTCCTCAGCCAAAAAACTGGCGCTAGCTTAATTTTTTGCAAAACCAAAATTCAGTGTGTAAAATACCCTAGTCATAAAGTGATTACCTAACACATTTTAAAATCTGCGTTTTACCTCTGTTTGATAGAAAGTTAGGACTTCAGATACACTTGGATGATTTCAAAATATCAAAACTTAAATTTTTTTACCTCTATAAGTTGGAACTTACAGATGGCACAACTGTAAATATTGGTGAAAAAAATTTCTGTTCTAGTATACTAAGTAGTACACACCATAATAATCAGGGGAAGTAATCACACCTGACACTTCAGGGTGTTTAAAGTCATAATCAACAAGTGACCGGTGAAAAATAATGTTATTCCAATTCTTGAACCAATGCATACAAACATCATAAACTTAGTCTTCTGTGCACGATTTTATCATTTTTTTCGCATAGATTTCGTATAATCGTCAATTTTTTTTCAATCAGTCAGTGTTGTGAAAATATGGCAGGTAATTAAAGTTCGTGTTTTGAAGACGAAGTTTAATGATTGTCACCTGTTTGTCAACAAACAACAAAAAACATGGATATCGAGCACGTGTTTAACATGTACAATCAGATAATAGTTTATTTTAAGGACATCCATGCGTATTGCGATCACCGGATTTTTACGAGATGGGTCACACTGAGGTCACTTTGCATACGGAAAATATGTCGGGGAATTGCTTCCTTTTAGGAAGCAATTAACATAAAGTAAACTTCTTCTAAATATGAACAAATTAAAGAATTTTCTCCACAAAAAAGTATATGTACATAAGTTTATGAAAACTATCCATTAAGTTATAAAAAACATGCATTTTTTTTTTAATTTGAGATTTCTTATGACTTTAAAGATAATATCATTATACATGTTATATTTGAGTTGTTACTCATAAATATAGTACAAACCATTGCCTCCCATTGTATGCTATTATGTTTTTCACTCTGTGCCTTCGTTCATCCGTCCGTTCGTCCGCCCGTCTGTCCCGATTCCGGTTAAAGTGTTTGCTTAAGCTGAAGTCCAATCAACTTGAAACTTGAACACATGTTCCCTATAATATGATCTTTCTTATTTTAATAAAAAAATAGAGTTTTGACCCGATTTCACAGTTCACAGTACTGAACATAGAAAATGATAGTGCGAGTGGGGCATCGGTGTACTAAGGACACAGTCTTGGTTTTTGTATTCTTTTGTTGTATTATTATCAGACTGTCGGTTATTATTTACTCTTTGTTATTGACAGATATTGATAATATATTAAAAAAGTTTCTTAAAAATCCAATTGGTTTTGTGTTATCAATATTTCTGCTCCAATATTGAGTGAGGTTTGGACGCAAAGATACTTTTAAAATGGGTGAGATAAGTATAAAAATTGTTATGTATTTATAAATATAAACATAAAGGCAGCAACATTTTTAGGTAATTTTGCACAATATATTACATAAAGGTAGGTACAATTTATAGTTAGTTTTTATCGATATTCACATTAAGCTGATATTCTCTAGTGTATTCGAGAATTTTAATTGTTTTTGGTATAATCCTATTTCTGTAAAGAGTCTACAGTTTGGATTATAAGAATCTTGTAATTACACGCACTTCTCAAGGAGTTGTTTTTAGATATATTGTATGTATAACAATTTATAAGAACATTTGCGCGTTTTGCTAGCGTTTCAACGGCTCTATTTGAAACGTGATTTTATTTTTGAAACACTGCTTCTTTCATTCCCTAAATTCTAGTACGTGTAAATTGTTTCCAGTGTGTCCACATCCAATAAGTATTTTATCATCCGTTGATATAGTCATTGCATACGGATTAGTTACATTAAAGTCTAGCAATCTCCATGTATTTAGAAAAGCGCCTTTAGAATCAAGAGCCTGCAAGACACTCTGGCATGGATCCAATAAAACGACATTGTACAAAGGCGTGGAAACCATATCTGCAATAATTACGGAATTTGTCTCATTATCTCCGTATGTCCATTTAACCTTTCCTTTATTGTCCACCGTTACTAGTCTTCCAGAATAATCGGAAATGGAATCTGCAATACATATATCCGTACCGATCGACGTTATTTTATTTGGAAAACAGAACAAATCTTTATCGAAAATAAAACGCGAAATAACTTCTCGTTCTGCTGTTATAACTATAATTTCTACTTTGCACGGTTCGTCCATTGGAAGCCAGTCTCTTCCGGTTTCAACTGTACTTATTATAACATTGTTTTCACGAGTAGTATGTAGTGCTGTCGGTATCTGTGGGGCTGTATCAAAGAACACCTCTGTACAATCACTTATGATAGTACTAGTCAGATGTTTTTTCGTCAAAAGTCTCAAATCTGTTTTATCAACTAGAATGACTATTATCTCGCCAGTTTGTAAAGCGGTTATGTCTTTCACATCGATATTCCACTTGTGTATTTCAATGATTTGATCATGGACAATTTTCAATAAACAAAGATTCTTCAACTCCAAATTTCTTACCAGTAATTCTTCATGTTTATACGATGCCATTTTATCTATACACGACAGTCTGGTATCAAATGACTGAGTACATTGTAATTCAAACACAGGTTTTAATGTCAAGTCACCGAGTTTAAGAATTTTTAATTCTCTTTGAGAAAATTCGAAATAATTTGTGCGTTCTTTCTTCTTCTGTGCATATACTTTTTTAAGCAACAACTCTATGCTGCTTTCAAGATTAATCATTTGCGAAAGATCATGAGAATTGGTTGCACGTTCAATTTCAGATCGTATTTTATTGATATTTCTTTTCATATCATCTAGTTCTGAACGTTCAGGTAGAATGTTTTGCTTTATTTCGTCCATATTTTTGTCTATTTGTTCATAGAATAACTCGGCTTGTTGATCCAGTAATTTTGTAACAGCATTTATTAAGTAGGTCTTCCAATCATGAATTCCTGTCTTAGCTATGTCGGTCCTCTTTGTATGAAATTCCATCAAGTCATCGCATCTAGCATAGTTTCTAGAAATATTTGGAAGAATTGTTGTGTCAATTATTTCCTGATACTGTTTTAGTTTCGATACTTTAGTAGAAATAATTATTTTCATATCTCCCATTTCGTGCTTTTGATGCATTGTTAAAATGCAAGTAGCACAAACAAGTTGCTGACATTCTTGGCAACACATAATGTAATTTTCGTCCTCATGGAATTCACAACGAACTTGATGAATACGAATTGATTTGGAATCTTTTGATATTGCCCTCTTGTCTCTCAGATCAATAATTTGATGAACATACTTTGTTCTGACCTTTTCGTGCAGTTTCCGACACCTCGAACACAGAAGGAATGCACAATCTAAACATTTGAACTTAATATCCGTATTTTCCTCACACATATGGCATAATTGTGGCATTTGTGCTTCCGCATTTGAAATGTTGTCGTCCATATTTATACATGTATATAATCGTAAAAATGACGTACCAAAGTATATCTTAAGTTATTTAAACATTTTATTGTTTACTTAAACCCAATATTTTACCTTTAAATTTTTTGAGGATATGAGATTATTTTATAGTGCATTAACTTTATGAGTCCAAATTATAACATTACAGAATGAACTAAAAAATGCATTGACTGTTGCCTTGTCAGAATGAACTAAAAAATACATTGACTGTAGGCTCGTCAGATTGAACTAAAAATGCATTGACTGTAGGCTTGTCAGATTGAACTAAAAAATGCATTGACTGTAGGCTTGTCAGAATGAACTAAAAATGCATTGACTGTTGCCTTGTCAGAATAAATTAAAAAATGCATTAACTGTAGGCTTGTCAGATTGAATTAAAAAATGCATTGACTGTTGGCTCGTCAGATTGAACTGAAAAATGCATTGACTGTAGGCTCGTCAGATTGAATTAAAAAATGCATTGACTGTTGGCTAGTCAGATTGAACTGAAAAATGCATTGACTGTAGGCTTGTTAAACACATATTTATTATCAACAGCAAGCTCAAGGTTAAGTGCCGCAACCTTTCAGCATTTTAAAATTTAGTTTGTAATATTATCATGTCAAAAAAGTATGATATTTTTAGATATTTTATTTCTTGCATTTCATCACCAACATGATTTAAAGATTGACAATTAATACATGTTTTAAATATCACAATGCTCAAGTTAAAAATAATACCTTTATATGCTTTCAAGGTTTACATTCAGTTACTACATGTTGATTTAAATCAGAAAAATAAATAATAATTAAATGTTGAGTTTTAAAAAAATAGTATTGTACTATTGATGATGTGCAATATTTTCTTGTTTAAAGATTTTGCAGTTTAATAGACTGAATTTTACTTGGCCAGATTTTAGAAAGTAAACAGGGAAAAACCTTGAGATTTGTACAGCAGATTTGAATTATAGATCATTTATATCATTTTGAACTAATAGAACATCTAGATTTGTTAACCAACAACATGTTTGAAATATCTTGGTACTAAGTTCTGGAATATGGAAGTTTTTATCACGTTCAATACTTCTTTCAACATGAATGCGAAGTTGTGCAATTTCCTGTGTCTGGAATACTTCCGCTGTTGAAAATTTGTCCTTTATACCTCTGAATGATGGAATATTCAAAGCGCACTGACGTTTTGCTACTAAATCACTGATGGTAAATCCTTTGTCAGCCATAACACTATCGCTTTGCTCTAGTAGATCAAGAATATCACATTCACTGGTTGATTCACGGTCTGTTACTCTTCCATCCCAACCTTCTGATACAAATGAAATAACGCCTGATGAGGTGATGACAACTAGACATTTTAGAGCATTATAGTGTTTGTAGCTTGAATATGTTAAACTCTGGTTTAAAATAATTAAACCTTTCTCAATTAAAAAATCAATAAAAGCTATGAAGACTCTGGTAGGCGGGTTTCGATCTCTTAAAAAATTTGGCATTGTTCTGGTAATGCTATCTCTAGGTGAAAAACATTTATAACTTCGAATTCAACATGAATAAGGTTGAGCCAGGTTGTAAAATAACTAGCATAAGAAGAAACAGAAATGGAAAATCTATCAGCTACATCCCTTATATACAATCCAAGACGGTCTCATCGTCACAGCTAAAAGTGATCAATGGGCTAAAGTCTGGAAGTCAACATCCTCACTCTATTTTTACTGGATGTATTTTCGTCTCCCTTCCAGTACTGCATTCTAGAACTCTTTGTACATAGGTAACTGAAACAGAATCAAATAATTCCGAATAGTCTTATGCAAATTAAAATAATAAGAATAGATAAGATAAGAAAATCCTTAGTTTTTCGAAAAATTTTAAGTTTTGTAAACAGAAAATTTATAAAAATGAACACATAATTGATATTCATGTCAACACCAAAGTGCTGACTACTGGGCTGGTGATACCCTCGGAGATGAAACATCCACCAGCAGTGGCATCTACCCAGTGGTGTTAAAAGTTATCAACGGTACCAGATAAGTGATAAGGATTATTGTTCAGCTGATTTATTACTTTAAACTGATATCGTATATTCAACAGATTACATAGGGATTTGAATTGAGACTTTGTGTTGTGATTTGTTTTCTTTGTGTCATTTGAACATGGATTTTATGTAATTTACACTACCTCAATATAACACATCGGCAAACATGAATCCATAAAAAAAAACCCGGCAACGCTACAAATGGCGGCAGCGGTCAGATAGCCGTACACAAAGTTTGAAATATTCGTAATGAGGATAATTATTGGAATATCAGTGAGATTTAAACTGTTTAGATACATGTTAGAATTTACAGTACAAGTTTTGTTTTAGAAATTTTGGACTTTCCTTTGAGTTAAGTATTTTTGTGATTTTACTTTTTATTATTAATGGAGATGGACAGAAATAGAACTGACTGTAATATTTATCCAATGGATTTTACGAACGTTGGAGAAGAGACTATTTCAGGAGAACAAAACTTGAGAAAGCCCGTATTCACCAGGATCATTTCCACCATCTCAAGATTTCCAAGGGGTACCTAATTCCATTTTAAGGACAACATGAGATACCAGAACTGAACATCGAAAGGTCCCTAGGACCCCATTGCCGACGGTGCCGACAACAAACCATTAGATGGTTTCGACGGTAGCAGTAATTGTAAGGATGAATCTTTTATTTCGAGCACACCGTCATATATAAACCAGAGACAACAAAATGCTATTCAGCCAGAACTGATCATAAACGGGACAAATTCGTTCTTAGATGGATTTGGTTTATCTTACGTTTGATACTTGTGATCAGATGGTTTTCTCAAAATGAGGAAAAACGTATTTTTTTTAAGGTAGAATTAGCCAATAAAAGTTTAGATGCTGTAAATATTAGCAATATTTACCATCAGAAATCTGTACAAAAAGCATACCTGATTACTTCAAGGATAAAGCGACACCTTTTATTTCTTATACGAAGTCTATTGCATCCAAGATTTTCAACCACAAGAGGGTTTGAGAGGCCTTAACCTAAAAGATGTGAAATCCAAGCCTCCGGATTGCTCATTTGCATCGTCACAATACAGGTATAGTCCAGCTGGTAATGTTATTACTAGTGACCTTGGCATCGTAACCAATAAACAACTAAGATAGTTAGCCAAGGGACCAAAATATAGATTTCCCCAGCCCATCAACTGGAAAAAGAACTTCAAATTGCTGTTGGATGCAGTTGAGGACTATGCAAGAATCTGGGTAAAGCGCGAACCAGACACACCAGAACCGGATTTGTTTTTCTATCGATTTATGAATTTTGAACAGCGGTATACTACTGTTGTCTTTATTTCTGTGACATTTCCTTTTCATGACATTGTTTGTTGGCTGAAGCAAAATGTTATACTTTCTGTGGTTACTCTACTGATAACATTTTTAGTTTGGGTAATTGTGAAGTTATTCATAGAGGAAACCTCGAGACATTTAAAACACTTTGACAACCAGAATGGAGACAATGAAGGTCAACCGATACCGTACGTAAGAAAATGGCCTTCAACCAGAACATTCCACACATTACATGTATTAGAGACAATGCAAGGACTCTACCGATAAACTCATCATCACCTTTGCAAGTTAAAAGATCCGTAGTTCAGGTAACAGTGGTTCAGTGGCAGTAACAATGATGTGCTAGCAGACTTTCTACGTTACTCTTTGAAATCATTGCGAAACTTAATGCGTGGAATGAAGAGATAAAAAGGTTAGTGTTCTTTACTACCTTGCGAGGTAACCAAGAAACATTTGTGCACGGATTGTCGTGTGTGAGACATTCAAACATGAAAGAAAGCTACCTTTCGTCCCCGAGGGTATCACCAGCCCAGTAGTCAACACTTCGGTGTTGACATGAATATCAATAATGTGGTCATTTTTATAAATTTCTTGTTTACAAAACTAAGGATTTATTATCCCAGGCATAGATTACCCTAGCCGTATTTGGCACAACTTTTTGGAATTTTGGATCCTAAATGCTCTTCAACTTTGTTCTTGTTTGGCTTTATAAATATTTTGATATAAACGTCACTGATCAGTCTTATGTAGACGAAACACGCGTCTGGCGTACTAAATTATAACCCTGGTACCTTTGATAACTACTTGAAGAGGCAAAACTAAGAAGAAGGAAACCTTACATTGTGAATCTTATAGAGATTTGGACCAATCTATTGAAGATTTGTACAGGCGTACATACCCATCTCATCCAGAACTTGTCCAAGAAAATAGTATCAGATCGTTTCTTGACGCTTGCGGTAATTCAGAGGAATTCCGAATGTTTATACGGCGAACTAAGCCTAAGATACCCCAGGAAGCTGTTTCAAGTGTCATGCAAGAAGAATGTATACGAATGAATGAAGGAAATGTGGATAAGGTTAACAGGAGAAATAATGTATATACAGTGGAAAAAGAAAGCAATGTTCATGAACCGAGTTCAAAGGCGAACAATTATTTAGAGAGTTCTATGAACAACATAAGATATAAAAATAAGAGATATGAAAGTGTAGAAATTGTGGAAAAAAAGGACACAAAAGAATGTACTTTTGGAGTAAGACACATTCAAACAATCAACACATTTAAAATCAGAGGGTACCAGATGAAGACACCGCCAAGGATAGTGGTGGTACCGTTCAAGAGTTAAACAACAGGTCGGAGAAATAGGCCCTGTTCCTACCGACGCACCTGGTTGCATAGCAGAAGTTTATAGGAGAGTACCTTGGGTAAACGGAGGAGTACATGTTCCACTCAAATTTAAAGGGGTGATATGGAGCTTGACTTGGATCACTTAATAGACCAAGATTCAACTGCGGAGTACCACATAACACCTAAGCGGTTGAGTGATGTGGCGTTTGTTTATCTGCGAGAGGAACACATTGACAATGAATTATTGTCAAATAATTATGGACAAAACAACGTAGCAATGTTAACGAAAATACCTGGAAAAGTTGGAATGATGGTAGATGGTCAAATAGAAGGATCATCAATTACTTAGAAGATTGATACCGGTCTAAGATGTACTTTCATAACAGAAGAATGCTACAGAAATATTTTAAATTTATGTTCAATTTCCAATTATTGTACATTCTTCCAACAATAATGAATACAAAATTCATTACATGATAATGTCTTTATAGCAGTTCCTAACACTTTAAATCACCACCACTAGCTGTGATGAATCTGGTATCCACTGGTCTTTGCATAGTCTACTATCAGGAAAAATATTTCTGTAGCATTCTTCTGTTATGAAAGTACATCTTAGACCGGTATCAATCTTCTAAGTATAGGAGAGTACTATCTTTATTTTTATATCTTATGTTGTTCATAGAACTCTCTGAATAATTGTTCTCCTTTGAACTCGGTTCATGAACATTGCTTTCTTTTTCCGCTGTATATACATTATTTCTCCTCTTAACTTTACTTACATTTCCTTCATTCATTCGTATACATTCTTCTTGCATGGCACTTGAAATAGCTTCCTGGAGTATCTTAGGCTTAGTTCGCCTTATAAACATTCGGAATTCCTCTAAATTACTGCAAGCGTCAAGAAACGATCTGATACTATATTTTTGGACAAGTTCTGGATGAGATGGGTATGCACGTCTGTACAAATCTTCATTAGATTGGCCCAAATCCCTATTAGATTCACAAGGTTTCCTTTTTCCTTCTTAGTTTTGCCTCTTCAAGTAGTTATCAAAGGTACCAGGATTATAATTTAGTACGCCAGACGCGCGTTTCGTCTACATAAGACTGATCAGTGACGTTTATATCAAAATATTTATAAAGCCAAACAAGAACAAAGTTGAAGAGCATTTAGGATCCAAAATTCCAAAAAGTTGTGCCAAATACGGCTAAGCTTAAGGTAATCTATGCCTGGGATAATAAATCCTTAGTTTTGTAAACAAGAAATTTATAAAAATGACCACATTATTGATATTCATGTCAACACCGAAGTGTTGACTACTGGGCTGGTGATACCCTCGGGGACGAAAGGTAGCTTTCTTTCATGTTTGAATGTCTCACACGTAACTCCATCTTATCTTATAAACTCTGCCATCTCATTTGGATATCTGTAGACAATCCGTGCACAAATGTTTCTGGGTATCCTCGCAAGGTAGTAAAGAACACTAACCTTTTTATCTCCTCATTTCACGCATTTAAATTCGCAATGTTTTCAAAGTAACTTAGAAAGTCTGCTAGCACATTATTGTTACTGCCACTTAATGTCCTCTTTACCTGAACTACGGATCTCTTAACTTACAAAGGTGATGATGAGTTTATCGGTAGAGTCCTTGCATTGTCCCTAATACATGTAATATGTGGAATGTTCTGGTCGAAAGTCAATTTCTTACGTACGGTATCGGTTGGCCTTCCTCTGCCTTCGTTCTGGTTGTCAAAGTGTTTCAAACGTCTCGAGGTTTCCTCTATAAATAACTTCACAATTACCGAAACTAGAAATGTTATCAGTAGAGTTATCATAGATACTATAACGTTTTGCTACAGCCAACAAACAATGTCATGAAAAGGAAATGTCACAGAAATAAAGGCAACAGTAGTATACCGCTGTTCAAAATTCATAAATCGATAGACAAAACAAATCCGGGTTACAAACTAAAACTGAGGGAAACGTATCAAATATAAGAAAACTACGACACAACAGAGACACAACACCGAAATGTAACACACACAGATAAGAACTATTATGTAACAATGGCCATTTTCCTGACTTGGTACAGGTCATTCTATGAAAAAATGGTGGGTTGAACCTGGTTTTGTGGCATGCCAAACCTCCATCTTTAATGGCAGTGTTAATTATAGCATTAAAATGACAACATTTCACGATAGGGTTACAATAAATAAACAGATAAATGGGACAAAAAATAGGACAGAGAAACAAACGAATAATAGCCATCAAAACATGCAAAAGGTAACAGATTAAGAAATATTCTTATACACCAGACGCGCGCTACGTCCACACAAAACTTTGCTCAGATGTAAAAAGTTTGAAAGTCATAACAACTACAAAGTTGAAGATCGTCTAGGACCAAAAGTTCCAAAAAGTTTTTTTTTTTTTTATAAAATGACTATTTAATAGATATACATGATTAAACTGAAATGGTGACTAGCTATAGAATAAAAACGAATACATTACAAAAGCACAGCCCTGTTAGTCATAGTCAATGCAACACCCAAAGTGACGTCACATTTAAATTTCTATAACGTGTTCCAAAAATAAAGAAAGAATTTTGATGAAATTCAAGATAAGATTTGTATGACTTATCTAACTTAAATTAATAACAGTGAAAATTATAATACTAATTAATATTTAATTGAAGTAAAAATTAGATAATTAATTGTAGTATCTAGATTTGTGGATGTTTCTTCTAATCAAAACTGCAAACCAAATATATAGTGTAAATTTCGTTGATCAAAATTACCAACTAAACTGGGTGAGTAGTTATCCACAACACAACACACGAATACAACATAAAAAAATACATTTTACATCTACAAACGTTAAGACATTTGACAAAATCTGATGGCAACAACGAACACAACATCAAAACCCAAACAAATTAATTTGGGATGGAAAGGTACAGTGCTAGTCTTAAAGCAATACGAATTCACACTCAGCAAAACAGTCACATTCGAGAATAAGTAAAGTTCGGTAAAAAAAAAAAGACCAGACGACGCAATGACAAACCACAATCTAACACGTGGTAAAAATGTCCATAGTTAGTTTGGACAAAGATACATCGTATACATTGATCAACCAATTCGTGATGGTAACCGTAAAAGGACAAGGTACGATAAGGCTCGTTTTTGGCCCCATATTTTCTCATTTTTCAAATTCGGTTTTGTAATGCTACTTATCGCGTTAAAATATTCCCTTAGGTTTGAAATTTGTTTGGCTGAACTTCAATACCATTAATTTCAGAAAATGGCTGATAAAGGGGCAGCAAAAACGACAAAAGAAGGATAATTGACGATTTTTGGTCATTGGTTCTAAAAATTCAATAGGGTGCGCCTACGTGACCCAGGGAAAATTACGTCGATTTAGACAGCAAAAAAAGTACTTATGACATTGGAATAAAAAAATCTCTCGGTCACGTTGGCGCAGGCACTTAAAAACTAACAATTTGTTGTACAAAACACCTGAAAAGTGAATAATAAACACAGTATTTGAATAATTAAAAGAAAGTTTACCCCCTCATCCCACCCAGTTGCTAAAATAGGTGTTTTTGAAGTTCATCTTAACAAACTTCAAGCATTAGGGAATATGTTAACATAAAAATTAGCTTACAAAAACAGAATTTTGAAAAATAAGAAAATAGGGGGGCCAAAAACAAGCCTTATCGTACCTTGTTCTTTACGGAGAATCATTTTTTTATCCGTCCTCCATATAACTTTGTAGGAGCAGTTTCTGCGTTAGGAGTACACTCCTGTATATGAAGTCCGTATAGTGTGAACATGCACGAGAATAACGTATTATTTGAAATGTAAAAACCACACGAAGGGGCAGACGGTATGTTACTGCTGAGAAATGGGAAATTGATAATTGGGAAGTTGCAATCGTCCCGTTTATCATAGATTTTCATGTGAAGTCTCCCATCTGTGTCAATATTAAGGAAAAGATCAAGTTATGAAACAGTTCTTATATCTTTAATTTCAAGTTCACTGAGATATATGAAATGCAAGTATTGGCTGAAATATGGGTTATTCAGCGATAGGACATCATCAATATATCGGAAAGTGAAATTAAAGAATTTCGCAAGATGCTTTTTCTGTTTGTCTTATAGAAGGGTTTGACTAAATTCTGCTACATACGAGTACAAAAACAAATCGGCTAGTAAGGGTGCACAATTTTCTGGTAAATTCAGTGTGGTTCTTCACAAAATATGAATTATTGTTACCCAAAACAAGAAATGTGTATCTACAGTTTCCATGTTATAGAAATAGCTCTGTTTAATGAGATGGTGGAGTCGAACTTTCAACTGAGTATGGGGAATAGTAGTGTAAAGGGTAAAAAAATCGAAAGACTTTATGTTGCTGCAAAATTGCAAAGATTGTGATCGAAGATTAAGCAGTAGATCTTTAGAATTTTTGCGAGTCAACATCTGGTTAACACCATTGGTAGACTATATCTCATCACAAATTTTTTTGAAGCCCATCTTTAACTGTAGAAGAATAGTAGTCAGTATTTTAGAAAGATGTTTAGTCGAACATTTTGACGATCCATCTATGTATAGTCTTTATATGGAGTTTTGTGTAGGTTTTGTATCCAGTATAATGATGGTAAATTTTCTTTGATGTTGGTACCAAAAGAAAGAAGGACAGATTTGTGATTTTGTAAAATCTCGTCCTTGGTAAATAATGTTAAGGAATATGTAGTAATACCAGTTGTTCTATTCATTTCAAGCTCTGTTGTGAGACATTACAAATAATAGTTTTTACACATGAAGACAACATAATTAGAGGCTTTATCTGCTGGAACAACGACATATTTGTCATGCAAAGAAGATAAAGCCACCACAAAATCCGGATTCTTGAAAGGGTTGGTAACTTTTGTGCTCATAGAACATCTTAACTTTTGAATGCGCTTCTGAATGCATGATCGAATAGCTTTGATCCATTCAGACAAAGTGTCTAGTTCTGGTTCGTCTGGTTGGTGCTTCATCCATTTTCTTCCTCAACTGCATCCATCAGTAACTTGAAGTTCTTTTTGCAGTTGATGGGCTGGGGAATTTTATATTTTGGTCCCTTGGCTAACATTGTCTTAGTTGTTTGTTGTTAACGATGCCAAGGTCACCAGTAATAACATGACCAGCTGGACTATAGTTGTATTGTGACGATGCAAATGAGCAATCCGGACGCTTGGGTTTCATATCTTTGAGGTTAAGGTCTCTCAAATCCTCTTGTGGTTGAAAATCTTGGATGCAATAGACTTGGTGTAAGTATACGAAATAACAGGTGTAGCTTTATTTTTGAAGTAATCAGGTATGGTTTTTTTTGTACAGATTTCTGATGGTAAATATTGCTAATATTTACAGCATTTAAACCTTTATTGGCAAATTCTACCTAAAAAAATACGTTTTTCCTCATTTTTAGAAAACCATCCGATCACAAGTATCAAACTTAAGATAAACCAAATCTATTCTATCTAAGAACGAATTTGTCCCATTTATGATCAGTTCTGGCTGAACAGCATTTTGTTGTTTCTGGTTTATATCTGACGGTGTGCTCGAAATAAAAGATTCATCCTTTCAATTACTGCTACCGTCGAAACCACCCCAAATGTTTGTCGTCGGCACCGTCGGCAATGGGGTCATAGGGACCGTCCGTTGTTCGGTTCTGGTATATCATGGTGTCCTTGGAATGGAATCAGGTACTCCTTGGAAATCTTGAGATGGTGAAAGTGATCCTGGTGAATACAAGCTTCCTCAAGTTTTGTTCTGCCGAAACAGTCTCTTCTCCAACGTTCGTAAAATCCATTGGATAAATATTACAGTCAGTTCTATTTCCACCAATCACTATTAATAATAAAAAGTAAAATCACAAAAATACTGAAATCAGAGGAAAATCCAACATTTCTAAAATACAACTTGTAACGTAAATTCTAACATGTATCTAAACAGTTTAAATCTCACTGATATTCCAACAATTATCCTCATTACAAATATATAAAACTTTGTGTATGGCTATCTGGTCGCTACCGCCATTTGTAGCGTTGCCGGGTTTTTTTTTATGGATTCTTGTTTGTTGATGTCTTATTTTGAGGTAGCGTCAATTACATAAAATCCATGTTCAAATGACACAAAGAAAACAAATCACAACACAAAGTCTCAATTCAAATCACTATGTAATCTGTTAAATATACGATATCAGTTTAACATAATAAATCAGCTGAACAATAATCCTTATCATTTATCTGGTACCGTTGATAACTTTTAACACCACTGGGTCGATGCCACTGCTGGTGGATGTTTTGTCTACGAGGGTATCACCAGTCCAGTAGTCAGCACTTTGGTGTTGACATAAATATCAAATGCATGGTCATTTTTATAAATTTTCTGTTAACAAAACTTAGAATTTTTCGAAAAACTAAGGATTTTCTTATCCAAGGAATAGATAACCTTAGCCGTATTTGGCACAATTTTTTGGAATTTTGGATCCTCAATGCTCTTCAACTTTGTACTTGTTTTGCTTTATAACTATTTTGTTATGAGCGTTACTGGTGAGTCTTATGTAGATAACACGCGCGTCTGGTGTACTAAATTATAATTCTGATACCTTTGATAACTCTCTTCAAGAACACAGTATCATCTAAACAATTCTAACTAACAATCTCCACACTCTGATCTCTCTCGCATCCCCTTATATACATAATTACAGGCGGTTCCCCGACGGTTCAAAAGATGGGGTACCAGGCGGTTCTAAAGATACCGGGTAGTACCCTGACGGTTCTAAAGATGGGCTACCGGGCGGTACCCTGACAGTTTCAAAGATCGGGTACCGGACTGTACCCTGACGGTTACAAAGATGGGGCACCGAGCGGGGAATTTAAATAATATAGATACCGTTCAAATAAATAAAAATACCGGGCGAAACCCTATAGAAATGTAATTCAACCTGAATGTATTATTAAAAAAATATGTTACAAATAATAAATTATACTATGAACCTAAAACCGCTACAGTTAAACACATGAAAAGGCCAGAATTTTTCATTAAACATTTGCATAAGACATTCAAAATTATTTAATTCTGCTTCAGTTACCTATGTTCAAAGAGTTCTAGAATGCAGTACTGGAAGGGAGACGGAAATAAATCCAGTAAAGATAGAGTGAGGAAGTCGATTTCCAGACTTTAGCCCATTGAACAGTTTTTAGCTGTGATGAATAGACTTCGTCTCGGATTGTATATAAGGGATGTAGCTGATAGATTTTCCATTTCTGTTTCTTCTTATTTCAGTTATTTTACAACCTGGCTTAACCTTATTCATGCTGAACTCGAAGTTTTAAATGTTTTTCCTCCTAGAGATATCATTACTAGAACAATGCCATATTCTTTAAGAAATCGAAACCCGTCTACCAGAGTCTTCATAGATTGTACTGAAATTTTTATTCAGAAAGTTTCAAGTCTTTTAAACCAGAGTTTAACATATTCAAGCTACAAACACCATAATGCTGTATATTTCTAGTTGGCATCACCCCATCAGGCGTTATTTCATTTGTATTAGAAGGTTGGGGTGGAAGAGTGTCAGACCGTGAATTAACAAGTGAATGTGGTATTCTTGATCTACTAGAGTTTGGTGATAGTGTTATTGCTGATAAAGGATTTACCATCAGTGCTTTTGTAGCAAAACGTCAGTGCGCTTTTAATAATATTCCACCATTCAGAGGTATAAAGAACCAATTTTCAACAGCGGAAGTATTTCAGACACAGGAAATAGCACAACTTTGCTTTCATGCTGAAAGAAGTATTGAACGTGTTAAAAACTTCCATATTGTAGAGGGAGTCCTACCATTGTCAATTGCAACATTTAGTACCAAGACATGTTGGTGGTTGACAAATCTAGATGTTCTATTAGTTCAAGATGATATAAATGATCTTTCATTCAAATCTGCTGTACAAATCTCAAGGTTTTTCCCCTGTTTACCTTCTAAAATCTTGCCAGGTAAAATTCAGTCTATTATACTGCAAAATCTGTAAAACAAGAAAAAATTGTCATCAATAGCACAATAATACTTTTTAAATAATTAACATTAAATTATTATTTATTTTTCTGATTTAAATCAACATGTATTAAACTGAATGTGAACCTTGAAAGCATAAATAGGTATTATTTTTAACCTGAGCATTGTGATGTTTAATACATGTATTAATTGTAAATCTTTAAATCTTTAAATCATGTGTGTGATGAAAATATTTAAAAATATCATACTTAAATTTTGACATGATAATATAACAAACTAAATTTTGAAATGCTGAAAGGTAAGAAGTGAATAATTTTGAGTGGCCTTGTGACACTTAACCTTGAGCTTGCTGTTAAAAATAATAAGGTGTTTAACTGTTGAGAAAAGTATTTAATCAGAGTTTGAACATTACATTTCATCTCATTCACAAATTTTTGAATAAATACATTGCATATAAAAATCAAGCAGTTTTGGCAACATATCATTCTGATCATTACAAAAAGCTTTATCAAAACAGGTTCCCTCAATAAAAATGTTATTTTTGATAGCATTTGTCCATACAACAAAATCACACCATGGTAGACCCATTACTACTATCTCTCCTAGCACTTTGGCATAACGCTTCTGATTTCTCTTCAATTGTGGTCCTGTTGGTCCCCATTCTAAATAAAAATCAGCAGCATTCAGGTTTAAAATGTAAAACATGAAAAGGGACATTTAATCTCTAGTAACCCAGTTTCTGTACCGTCTAAAACCTTCCTATCAGTAATTTCACATATGTAGGTAAGGGTGAGCCCAGTGGGTAACACTGTAAATCTCCCTTTAATGCTTTCTGGAAAGTTATATATTACTGTCTTGCCCGGTCCTTCATATCATCACCCCAAAGCTTGACCTTTAGTAATTGATGATTCCTGTAGGAATAAGATACAAATAAGGAAAAGTAAATTGTGGCTATATTTAATGTTACCTATCAGTAGCATCATACTATGGTAATGAAAGGATTTATTTATAGAATTTATCAGTGTTACAAACATTTCATTAGCTTAAGGTTGCAGTCTTGTAATAGACTGCTCCATAGGCTTACATGCAAAACAGCTGATCTTTTAAAATAATAAAACAAAAATGCTACATAGAAAAAAAAATTCATGTTCATTTCATATACATGTATGTACTAATGTGAAATTGTGATTTAATCGAAAAAAAGGGGGTCATGCCACAAAGAATAAAACGTTACGTAACCCTGAAGTCAAAACATTTTTTTTCTACTTTCTGTTTGCTGTTTTTAATAGGTCGCGCCACTTCCAGTAAACATGATATCCTTCCACTTTCCTTGGATTGATATCCCAAAAAAACTTGCAAGATTTGTTTGGAATCTATATATATGTTTCAAGTCAGCATAAACCTATAATCGAACAGAAAAGAATTGAGTCAGAAAAAAATTCAGAACAAATGGACTATTTTATATCCTTCCATGTTTTGACATGCACCAGAAACTGGAGTTGTAATACAAGATTAGTACCTTAAGGTATGTATTAAGCCCGAAATGACATACTTATGTGGTGTTTGTCAACTCCTTTTGAGTGTAAATACATGCAGTTAACTATAAATTACAGTAAATTATCTATTTCATTGATTCAACTACAAAATATAGTGCATGAATGTTTAACTTGAAGGCTCATTAAAAAAAACTATAAAACAATGCTAAATAAGAGAATGATAAAGCATAAACATAGTTCATGCATCAGTGACTTTCTGTGTTTACATAAAAGCATTAACCTCACTTTCATTGTTAGAAAATGCAGCATCAAACAGTATATTTTATTTTCTCGTTTTTTTTTTAAATTTAAGTTTTGTCTTATATGAAGTACAGATAAGCATTTTATTTCCATTATTTAATATGAATAAAATGAAAGTAGAAGTGTACCTATCCAAGCTACCTCTATCTAAAATCTGTTTCACCAGATACTCTTGTGAGGAATTCCATCTTAGAACATCACCAAACATACTGCTTGTATTACGTCCTATGTGAAGGTCTTTCCACATTTGGTTTTGTTTGTGGTCAGAAGTTTCCTTTTCCATAAATGTTACTAATTCCATGCTTATCTCAATTGGTGGAACTGAAAATAAAAATTTGAAATAAAGTAACATAATATTCCAACAGAATTATGATTGTGTAAAAAAACTTTATACGCTGGAAATTTATAAATGGTGCTTATCACGATCAAAGAGGGATAATCCATAGATAAAAATAATACCTTAAGAATATTGTTTTTTCAATGCTAAAAATTAGACTTATTTATAACTTGATTTTGTTGTTATTTAAAACGCTTACTATTGTCTGAAGTAAACACCATTTTTTTTCATAGCGAGCAGAAGTGGAGACTCTGTTGTAGCGACCTCCTCAACAACCATTGCTTCTATGACCATATCCGGGATGTTCCAAAGGCTACACATACATTTAAAATAAATTGGTAGATTATCTTCTTTTGTCATAGTTAAAAGTGCAATATTTTCATCTATTTAGATATAGGAAGATGTGGTGTAGGTGCCAATGAGACAACTCTCCATATTGCTTGTTTTATTCTAATATTGTGCCCTGCATGTTGTTCTGACATTGTAGGTACATAACATGTGAAGGCCACAGCAAATGGGTTATTTTTTCTGTTTAAATAAGAAATTGTGTTATCATAATTATACATGTTGACAAAATTATTACGGCTCTATAAGATTGTTACATTTTGGAGTGAAAATTACAAATCTATTGATGAGAAAAAGTACAAAATGAAAATTGACAATTAACAATAATTATGAATAGATACAATAAAGTATAAAAGTTTGAAACTAGTATGTACATGTAGTGTGTCAAAAATTCTAATGTATTATGAATATTGAATGAGTATCTTTTATGATCTAGTCATTTACACTTTGTTATTAATATATACATCTATTTATGTTTAAAACAGTTTTAAAACCTCATTCATACTGTGTTTCTTGCTTTATTAAAGAAAAAGAGTCCCGCAGTGTGTACATATAAATGTAATAAGTTGTCTGTATTTAATTTGTTAAAAACGAAAATTGAGTGGTTTAATTGATAGTCTGCAAAATTAAGTAAACAGCTTCTTTTCAAAATTTTATAACAAAGTCTTATTGCCTCGTCCTTACCACTGTTGGGAAATACTGATTTAAGCTCTGTCAGATGATCTAGTGCTCTATTGATATCAGGAGTTCTGTGGGTCAAAAGTTGCTATACTGGTGGTGATCTTTTCCGGTTTATAGTTGTTTATCTTTGGTCTTGATAAATCAAGACAATTCAGTGGTTGAGCCTTCTGGTTGACTGTTCTAGGGACCTTCCACCGGCACGGCAATGATGAGCAGCTCTTATCCTCCTGTTGCTGCTTACTAGAGGGGCTGTTTGAGAATGCAATCAGTAATCCACCAATATGACTGCATGACTGGGCTAAGCTTAAAAAAGTGTTTATTGGTTAATTTGAATTAATCTTAATATTGGTATATTCATATAATTTATTATAAAGACAGGCTTAGCAGTCTCAATGATTCAAGGAGTCAATTATAAATTAAAGTCCATTTCGGGAGGAGAACAGGTAGGATAATACGGTGCACATTTTCCAGGTGCAGCTAGATTTCAATGCCTAACTGCATGTATATTTTTTTTATTGCACCCCATCTACTGTTAGTAGGTCTTCTAACCTATTATAGAATTAAAAAGTATGACACATTACGACAAGGAAAAATGATAACATAAATTTCACATACTCAATAGGACACTGACAATAGGCAAAATCAATTGCTATAGTTTTCTGGTCAGGTGAACCAGTAACACACACATTAACTTGATAGCGCTGCTTCTTCATAGATGCCAGGCAGAAACATTTAAATTAGATTAATATGTAAATGTTACTTCATCAATCTGTAAGAAAAGTAAGAAATATAATTGAAGTATTTGTTTTCTTAGTAGCAACAGTATTATAAGATTACAGATCATATCATGACATATCTAATATTGTGTTGTTTTTAAATTATTATTCAAAGTTCTTTGATTGGATATATGTACATTTATATCAATTTGAGACAAGATTGCTATATTTTAAAAATTGCATGGATCTATTCACAACAGAAACAAAACTCATTTATCTGTTATATTTTAAACTAAATTTTCATTCATATAACATTGGTTAAAATCCACCATATGTTGATTTAATAACTTATAGATGTGTCAGATCTGCTTTATGCAAGGCAGCAATGTCCTGGGTAAGGGGGTGACTAAATCCTACCACATATTTTAATGTACCTGTTCAAAGTCGGGAGTATGTATTTCAGTGGTCGATGTTAGTTCATGTCGCTCATAATTGTTTTTAGTTTTCTCATGTTTTTTATCTTTTCATGTCGGGGCCTTTTATAGCTGACTGAACGGTATGAGTTTTCCCAAATTTGAAAAACTTATAGTTGTCAATATATTTCTAATTAATTTCACTTCATTTGATCTTAATTGGATAGTCTCATACATATGCAATGACACAACATCTCTTTGTTTATTAGATGCACATACGCTTATGATGGAAGGAGAAAGGTACTTCATTTTTCCACAGATCAAATATTCAATTCTTTTTTTTTAATCTTATCCTTGGAAAACAAATGTTCATGGATATCCCATGCATCAAAATGCACAGATCTGTGAAGTCCTTTGAATTTATTGACACTACCACCATTATCTCTTGGTCTCAGGATCATAACACTTTATATTGTGGCAAAGGATGGCTTTGGGTACTCTAAAAAAAAGTAGGTGGCAGAGGCGAAAAGTGTACTGACAGAAACAGGGATAGATTCCCGCTAGCTCCTGGACCTATGTTTGTAGCTTCAGAGACGGTTATAAGAGGAGTTAAACCAGTTTCAGCGACATTGTGGACCAATAATGTGCCTACGAGATCATCTTTTTTTCTAAAGTGGTGTTTATATATTCAGATATGTAGCTAGTTTGCGGAGATTGTCGATGGATAGCTTCTTCAAATTTTCCCGGGTCGCCATACTTGTTTACTGTAAACAGTTGATATTGTTATGGTATCATTGATGTAAAAAGAGTATTCTCGTGTTTTATATTTTATTGTTAAAATGCATTGGAAATAACATTTCTAATTTTATAATAATGAAATGAAGTGTTTTGTAACTACAACATTGTGGGTGGTACCGACATTTTCACATCCACCCAGAGCCGTTGATGCGCATGTATGCATATCAAATTAGTAAACAATACTATAGGCATTTTCTTAAGACAGACATTTTGTAAATTTTAATCAAATTTTAAAAGGCCTGTAAGATTAGGCTTTTTAAGAAACGCTTGAAATATTGACATACCTAAAATGTGCAAAAATATTGAGTCAAAGATTGTCTTGAACAATAAAGTAGCTAATTCTATGATAATAATTAAATTCAAAAACATATCAGGCAGGATATTGTATTTGTTCCTAACGTCGTAGCTACAGTCCCCTTCCCTTTCATTAATGTGACGTACCGAATAAGACTATTTACCGGATTTGTTATTACATAAGCAAAACGACGGGTGTCACATGTGGAGCAACAGAGATGACCCATAGCTTTTAGTGGGATTCGTGTTGCTTATTCTATTGTTTTCTATGTTGTGTCATGTGTACTATTGTTTGTCAGTTTGTCTTTTTCATTTTTAACCATGGCATTGTCAGTTCATTTTCGATTTATGAGTTTGATGTCCCTCTAGTATATTTCGTCCCTCTTTATCACATAAGTCTGGATTTTGTTTGGTAAGACCATGTTTTGGTTAGATCTGGTCTTTTCATATTTACTTCTATAGAAAAGGAAAGATATGGGGTATCCATGTATGAAAGAAATTTATTTCATGCAAAAAAGAAAACAAAGAAAACACCTATAACAAATTATCAATTTGTTGGTTGACCGTTATGGAATAACCGTTTCACAAATGATATCGGATATGTTCCTTACGTCGTAACTACAATCCCCTTCCCTTTCATGAATATGACCTACCGAATTAGACTATTTACCGGATTTGTAATCACATAAGCAACACGACGGGTGCCACATGTGGAGCAGGATCTGCTTACCCTTCCGGAGCACCTGAGATCACCCCTAGTTTTTGGTGGGGTTCGTGTTGTTTATTCTTTAGTTTTCTATGTTGTGTCGTGTGTACTATTGTTTTTCTGTTTGTCTTTTTTATTTTTAGCCATGGCGTTGTCAGTTTGTTTTAGATTTATGAGTTTGACCGTCCCTTTGGTATCTTTCGTCCCTCTTTTGTCAAACTAATGATATGATTAAGTTTATTACCATAAGAATGTTTGCTAATGTTAAAATCTATAACATTTGTATTTCATTATCTATTATGGTAATGATGGTAAGGATAACGACATTATCACAGTAAGATATACACAGTACACGTGAGAGTACACACGTAACAGCTTTACTGTAACATCTGTTGACTAGGGAATGAAGAGGTGTTATTCATAATTAATAAATTTTCAGCGTATGTAATAATTTTTAATGTCACATCTTGGCCAATTTTACATCTTCACAAACATCAACTGATGTCTAAGACACTGGAATGAAGAAAGGAATAACGAAATTTGGTATTCCACGAATAATAATGTATCCATATTTATCATTTTAACTTTTAGTTTCTTGTGTACAATTTGGAGTTTAGTATGGTGTTCTTTATCACTGAACCAGTTTATATTTGTTTAGGGGCCAGCTAAAGGACGCCTCCGGGTGCGAGAATTTCTCGTTGCATTGAAGACTTGTTGGTGACCTTCTGCTGTTGTCTCTTCTATGGTCGGGTTGTTGTCTGTTTGGCACATTCCCCATTTCTATTCTCACTTTTATTATGCATTATTAATGATCGTGCATCGTTAACATTAACTCATAAATGTTTTTCTTGGTAAATCTTCACACCTACACAAATAACTAACAATAAACATAATTTAATATTTGAAATATGTTGATTTGATGAAAACCTATCGTTTAGGGCTGACAACACTTTAATTATTTCGACATCCTTAGTGTCATCATATAGTGACATGAGAAATTAGCGACATCCTTAGTGTCATCATATAGTGACATGAGAAATCACCGACATCCTTAGTGTCATCATATAGTGACATGAGAAATCACCGACATCCTTAGTGACATAGTTCATAACAAATCAAAATATGTGGATTCAAAGAAGACAAATAAAAACTATTTGATTTCACAGTTTTGTCACTTTTCAATCGAGTTACTCTCTGGAGCCTTCTCTTTCTTTTAGTAAATCTATACTATTAAACGAGAAGACCTCATTTTGTGTGTCGCTTCTCTTCCTTCCACAATAAATCAATCATCATGCCTCTGTGTCCTATAGGTAACATGCATAGTCGCATTTGTCATCCATTCTTATGATTATTCAGATTGAGTTATTTTGGGAGAAAAACGACAAAAAAGGAGTCCGGATATGATTCCGTCATCAGACTGAATTTTAGTCATAGATAAGACTTCCGGTTTAAAACATGCACAACTACAACCAATCGTATGATAGATAACAAAGATGAAAAATGAATAAACCTATCAGAGCGTTCTCAATATCATGGTGTTTAGATCGCAAGAACCACAACTATTATACCTCCTTATAAAGGACAATTATTTTTCGCGTTTATCTACATGTAAACTACCATTATACTACTTTAATATATAGAGACTCTCTGTATTCGGTCTACTGTTTTCTTTGAAATGTTAACGTTTACTATCTAAGAGGTCATACCAGTTGCATATATATTAAAATAAGTAAAACATGTGACACAAGTACAACCAATCGTATGATAGATAACAAAAATGGAAAATAAATAAGCCATTCAGAGCGTTCTCCATATCATGGTGTTTAGATCGCAAGATTCACAACTATTACATGTAAGCTACGATTATACTAATTTAATATATAGAGACTCTCTGTATTCTGTCAGGGGCTTTCAGTGTTAGTATAGAAAGTCCCTGATTCTGTCTACTGTTTTCTTTGAAATGTTTACTATTTAAGGGGTCATACCACTTGCATATATATTAATAAGTAAAACATGCTCATCTTCATCTAAAACTACCTCGACCAAAAATTTTAACCTGAAGCGGGACAGACGGACCTATAGACGACCGAACGAACGAACGAACGCACGGATGCACAGACTAGAAAACATAATTCCCATAAATGGGGCATACAAATTTATGGTTGAAAGGGAAAATAGTGATTTCGCATAAATGAAAGTAAGGTAGAGATTAGAGGGAGGCAGGACCTTTTTCGGGGCGTCGGGATCGGGTGTTTTCAAGCTCGGGATTTGGGGATTAATCCTTACGAATCCGGGAATATATTTTTCGATTTCGGGATTTTGGGATATGAATTTCTTTAATTCTGCATCTCGGGATTTCGGGATCAGGACCCCTCCGACCACCCCTCAAATAAGTCTAAGTCGGTCTTAGTAATTTATACATGATTCATATCCTACCATTGGTATGTTAATAAGGCTTTTGATAGCTTTTATGAAATTCTCCGTACGTTATATCTTTTACAAAAAAATCATTCTACAACAGTTCACAAGCTGTATATGCCCGCGATTTTGCGGGTGTTTTCTAATAATCTTTAATCGTGTTCACAGTCCGCGCATAACACCAAATAATTTATGTTAAAGAAAATATCCTATCATTGATTTTTGTGTGTTCAAACGGCCTTTTTGTGTAGTTTTTCATTAGGAACGCTAAAATCCATGAACTGAAAGGGACGAAAAAGTAACCCAACACTGTACATGCTGTAGGAATACGATGACCAACAAAAAAGTCAAATAAACGTGAAAGTAACATGCCTATGTTCCGGACCATATGAGTATTTGGACCATAAGCGTATGGTCATGACCATACGGATATATACTCATATGGTCGGACCGTATGCGTATGGTCGGGGTAATTAAAACTCTGTTACAGTTCACTTTCAATACTTCTAAACTCTTCATATCTCGTTCATTAAAAAGACGCCTTCATATAGGTAATTTTATTATTATATTATAATAAAAAGATTAGCTAAATAAAAATTACATGTTTCACATAGTTAATTTAACTTACTTGTCAAAACTATAATAAACACATTTTATACTGATGGTCATTACCGATGGTCATTACCGATGGTCATATACCGATTTGTTATTACGAGTGACTGGCAGAATGTCGACTAAAACCCTAAACTCCAAATATGTCTTAATGAACCGTTACACAAGAAGTCACTGGAAAGTAATATAGTTTATTTAAGATGTCTTGTGAATATGGTGTATTGCAGTCATGTTACGATATTTGAGATCTTGAGCTGCTTTAAAACACCGTACACATATCGGAACGGTTAAAGACCTCTGTATCACTGTACGCAGCTACAAAAAGGATAGCTTTTCACTCGCAAGCAAAAGGTGTAGATGAAAAGGATCGTGCACAACCAAGACTTGCAAATGGAAAAAAGCTATGCTATCTTGTGGAAGTAAATGCCAACCAAGCCTTCCCCCAAGAATGTAATTAGCGATGAAAACTAACTATGGCATCTATATTTAATTTTTACGTAGTACTTGAATTATAAAAATAATGCATTGTCTTTTAACCAGCATTGTTTTTTCAGAAAAAGTTTTTATATTAATGAAACTTTTATAATGAAATTAAAAAAAAAATACCTATATGGTCCAAATACTCATCATATGGTCCGGCCCGTTGATAACCAAACGAGTATTATACTCATATCGTCCGACCATACACGTACGGTCAGACCATACGCGTATGGTCGGACCATATGAGTATATACATATGGTCATGACCATACGCGTATGGTCCAAATACTCATATGGTCCGGAACACCTATATTAATTGATAATTAAAGTGAAGTAAATGATATGAACAATGTTTGTATTAATATTCCTTACGTCGTAACAATCCCTTTCCCGTTCATGAATGTGACCTACCGAATTAGACTATTTACCTGATTTGTTATCACATAAGCAACACGACGGGAACCACATGTGGAACAGGATCTGCTTACCCTTCCGGAGCACCTGAGATCACTCCTAGTTTTTGGTGGGGTTCGTGTTGTTTATTCTTTAGTTTTTTTATGTTGTGTCATATGTACTATTGTTTGTCTGTTTGTCTTTTTCATTTTTAGTCATGGCGTTGTCAGTTTGTTCTAGATTTATGAGTTTGACTGTCCCTTTGGTATCTTTCGTCCCTCTTTTACCTATACCTTCTAAGCACTCACTTCGTTTGAACTGAGGTTGATTGCTGTTTCATTTGCAAACATACTACATTTCCATAATTTTACATTATTCGTTAGTTCTTATAGCATAAACGGTACAACCATTTTCAACTTGAACCATTTCAATGTACACGAAATGTATTCTAAGAACAAAAGTTTGCGCTTAATACAACCAGTGTTGTTTAGTCCGGCCGATCGGTGAAAAAATTGCTCAAATAATGAGGAAAGCACCAATTTTTGCATGATGGTACATTTTTGTGTACTGAGCAATATAAGCTATGGTCACAGCCTCAAAATTCAATATGGCGGCTTATTTCAAGATGGCTGCCAAACGTTCTAAAATATTTTCAAGTATTGCACAAACCACAGTGGATTTGATGCTGGAAGCACAAAAATCAACATATTTGAATGACTTGGTGTACCTAGCAAGATTTTTATTTGATCTATCTTTGAAAAACAAAATGGCGGCTATTTTAAAAAATGGCCGCCTTGAAAAATAATCAAATATTCATTATTGAGAAGTGACCTGAATATAAGCATTTTATTGATGTATAGTGTCATTTAGTATCTGTTCCAGTTCTGTCCTTTTTGATTTTTCCTTGCTTGTCATTTCATACGCAAAGTAGTAGCTTTCATAAAAAGCTGCAGTAGTAGCTTTCATTAAAAGCTGCACCATTTGTTGTCTTGGGTCACACATAAAAGCTGTAATTTCGGATTTATCTGCCTTAAGATATTACTCAGTGCCTATCTTATTTCTTGGGTCGCAATATTTTGCAATTTGAGATACTATACTGTAAATTGAGAATCATTTAAACACATATCAGTGAAATGGCAGGAATTGAGGACAACAAGGACAAGAACATTGAAATGGCAGATACTGAATCACTTGGGAAACCCACAGCTAAAGACGCTTTAACAGAGGACAGCTCAGAAATGACTATTTTAACAATTGTTCCAAGAATTTTTAGCAGAAAATCTAATGCTCAAAGAACAGCTGAGATTTATCGCAATAAAAAACAGAACGAAGCGCGAATTGATAAAATATGTGTTGGTCTCATTACGATTCAAGCGGAACAGAAAGATGCAATGAATATTAATAACGAACAGATTGGAGCAATATATCAGCAGTCTGCAGACAGGATAGACAACAAAGGCTAGTAGTAATTGCTTGGCGGAATTGATGGTCAGACCAATAAGATGTTCAATGTTGTAGTGAAACGGATGGACAAAGCTGACAACAACTGAGGAAGGAGACACAGTTCAATTTAAAAGTGCATTCGAACAGCAGGGTACCTTCTAACAACTGGCATCTGTTGTTAATTAGTGGACAATCAAAATGAAGAAGTTAAAATTCCTGCAATGGACACATCATCTAAGCCAAAATTTGACATTAACCAGTACAACGCAAGTTTACCAAAAGTACACAACAAAATCAATGCCTTGGGTCTTTCCCCAATTGTAGTTCGTATGAACCATCACCTTAAGTCAAAACTCCTATGTCAGGGCCCGTGGACCTGCAGCATGAGACAGTTTAAATTATTCAACAACAATCTCTATTAAAGAACATACTATAAACCTCTAGTACTAATCAAGGATACCATCAAAAGGCTTATGTGTCTTCTTACGCACACTTACCATCTAATATGAGTCAATAAGATTTGGTTCAGAGCAGCACACCATTACAGAAACAATTGGCTGCAAGTGGATTCTATCAAGTTTCTCCAATGCTGAATACAGTGCCTTCTTCCGGTATCATCCCCGTCGAGTCAATGACAAATCCCACATTTATCACTCCAATTATGACAACCTCGTCAGCTCCTGGATCTCCTAACAGAATTCCAATAACAGCAAGCTGACTCCACTGAATGATCAAGGAAAGGGCAGAGGAAACAAAAAGAGTGTGGCAACAGCTCTTCTCAGACTCCTCATTGGAGAGAGAATATACCCGATGGCAAGAAAATATTTGTGCAAGGAACTGGAGCCGAAGCCCACAGATCGCTTGATAGAAATACATTCAAGCTTATTTCCTATCGATCAGCAAAATACCCACTATGCTAGGGTCATATAGTCCCTAAAGACAACGGTTAGTATATCAACGGACAAACTCCAGAAATCCTGGTTATTTCAGACAACAGTCACCTTCACCAGGATACCGATCAAATCAAAGTGCAATCCCCCAAATACGGAGTCTTTAAACATCAAATGATCGGGCCAGTAGGCCAACGCACGATTCCAAAGTCTATTGGCCATGAAACATCACCTCATCACAAAATCGAACAGATGCCCACGGCCTCGCCCGATAGTGTCATCAGACAAGCCATTTGAAAGAGCTTAGCAATACGAGGTACTATATATACATGACCAGAATGTTAGCATGATTGCGGACACTGCTGCAATGATAACATTAGTAAATGAATAAGTAATTCCGGCAGAAAATGGAGATTTGGAGAACGTAACGCTACGCAGTTTAGGTTAACAGGTTGTTATTTGGAAGATTATAAAGCACGACTCTCGACATTAATAGAGTAAACATACAATGGGATGTGTGCAAAGAGCCATTAACAGACGATGTTTTACATAGGCTAGATATTTTTATCACACTGAGTACTTCCACACTTACCATGAACAATAAAGTGATAATTGCGGCATTTGTTAACAGTGGAAACAAGATTTCAACTCAGCAAGTTTGCATAAAACGAACCATAACAGTTCCGCCAAACTCAAAAATGAATGTTACCATTAAAACTAATAAAAGTGCTGACCATGCTCGCTGAATAGTTGCGAATTGGTTTCGCACGTAGTTGGAAAAGAAAATAGTTACACCTTAACCATTTTAAATTATGGCAATCGTCTCTTCCGCCTGAAGAAAGGTACACTTATTGATTACATATAATAATTTGACAATGTAGTGGATACGGCAGATGAAAACGTGACGTAAGACGTGGCATTGAAGAGACACGAGAAAAGGTGCACTCGGCACTGCCTCAAAGTTCAGATGAGTTACCTACTATTCCACCACATTTAACCGACCTATATTGGCGTTCAATCGACTCGTTTCAACCTATTTCATTCCAACCATTAAAACTGAAAGCGTTAAAAGAACAATAACACTTACATTTAACATTTCGATTAACATTTTGAATTTCACTATTTGTTTTTGTATATGCTGCTATATTTGCAAATGTATGTGTTATAGAAATAACCAAATTATTGTTTTTATATTTTTAAATTTTTTTAATTTTGTTTTATATTAAACCAAATAACAAAGTTTAACTCACCTTATAATAGTTATCAAAGGTACCAGGATTATAATTTAATACGCCAGACGCGCGTTTCGTCTACATAAGACTCATCAGTGACGCTCAGATCAAAACAGTTAAAATGCCAAACAAATACAAAGTTGAAGAGCATTGCTTAAACCAGGCTTAAAATTTTGTATAGGTTTCGTCTACAAAGACTCAGACCAAAACAATTTAAAGATCCAAATTAATTTTGTAGCATGAAGAATATTTTACTTTTCACTATTGGCTACTGAGGTCTATAAAGATCTGTTGCAAATTAAAGATTAAACTACAGATCCTAATAGATGAAACATGTTGGTGAATTTGTGTGTCGAAGGGACAAATACCAGCCCCCTGACCTACATTTGTACCTCAGTTCCTATATATTTTTTCGTCTTGAATATTATTTTCTGGTATCAATGTGCTGACAATTGCCGTCTTAAGGCTTCATGGTTGCCCCACGTTTCATTTGCAAATCTCGTTTTTTGAAAGACACAAATATATATTGTGTTTCAGTACAATCATAGTATTTTTAAATTGTGTATCGCGAATTTATATCAGCCTCCTAGCTACCAATAGTAAATCGCCGTTTTCTGAAGTCAAAATTTGAGTGCGTTAATCTGCGTTAATTCAGATTTCAGATATGTAATAATTTTCAATCACTGTTTTCATGGCATTTGCCACATTTTTTAGTTTACCTCGCAATCAAAACGATAATTCTGAGTTAACATGTCTTTTAACTGACTGATATATATTTAGCATGGAAACACATGTTAAGTGAGACTTAAGTGACACAAGTAGCGCTGCAATTTGTAAAATACGGTTTTTATTTTATGTTTATATCAGCTTTAACGTCACTAAATGCATTGATTATATAGTTTAATTTTTTTTCTTAAGTTTACTTCCGTAACATATTCAATTATATTAATAGATTTATAGGAAGATTTGAGGGTTGTCAATACTATTGCTTTGGGATTGAGTTTTTTCTGTATATTTTTTCAGCAATAAAGCTTTCCAAAGGCAAAACATGGATCAGGATATAACCACCCTTGCATACCAACTGTGTTGTTCTGGTTGCTGGGTCTTTACATTTTTATGTTATAATTAAAAAGTAGCTTTTTTTAGTCGACATATGTTACAAATAATGGAATTTTTAACGACTGTCATACAATTGAAAGTTTTAGCTAGCTATAAAACCAAGATTAATCCACCATTTTCTACATAAGGAAATGTAGGTACAAAGTCAGGAATATGACAGCTCATTTTCAATCGTTTGATGTGTTTGAGCTTTTGATTTTGACATTTGATAAAAAAAAAACTTTCCGATTTGAATTTTTCTTGGAGTTTTCTTTTGCTATGCGGTTTATACATGTATCCAGTAATTTAATACAAAACATGACTAGAAATGAAAAATATTAATAGATATAATTACTAAGAATTACTTCTTCCCGATGGGTATACAAAACAAAAAAAAAGATTTTCACATTGTCATAATATGTCTTGATGTGTATATCACATTCAAACAAATCCTCTCATTGGTATATTTACTGAAATAAAAACAATACAAGTAGAAGAATTAGATATTAATTAAGCATATATGCAACTTTATGGTTAATTTCTGTGTAATACGTACCAACAAAGTCACTATCAGTAACAGGAAAACAAGTATCATGTGGTCGAATTTAACAAACGGATAATGACTGTTCTTCTACTTGTTTTAACACGAAAAACAAAAATAATTAATCAACAGGAAAGTTTGAACTACCAATGTTCCGGTATAATTTGAAATAATTTTTACATGTCTTATACAGTTATAAATCATTTCCTGGAAAGACATAGATCAAGACGAACAGCTATGACCTATAAAAAGTTCACAGTATGTTAAGAATTTATCCGACTTTTTTGTTTAAACAAATTGTAATTATGGAGCATGTGTCTTTTCAATCTTGCGCGAATGTACATTTATTTCGACTATAGTTGTATATGTCTGTCTTGCAGATATCATCTTATCTTGACCCCAATTTCATGGTTCAGTTTCAATGTTAAGTTTACATGGTTAAGTTTGTTTTGTAGATACTATTAGTAATATGTCAACTGTATTTGATGCATAGATTGATTGTAAGGTGTATATGTCTGCCTGGCATTGACCCAACTTTGATAGTACATTGGTCAAAGTCTTAAAGGTTAAGTTTGTTTCTTAGAATCTATAAGTAATAGGTGGACTATATACAGTTTATGTAATGATTGTGTGTTGTACATATATTTCCTGTTTGCTTTATCTGACCTGGGTTTTATTTTCCTGGAACATGTTAAGTTTATGTGATACTGGTAGTAAAGCTTTTCATTTAGGAACTATCAGCATAAAATTGGTCATTAAAGCAGACGAGACTTTTCAGCATGTGCGCTCTTATTAGATAGAGGAAATATGATAAAATTAGAGAAACATTAGTACTACATGTATGTTTTGATTACCCCTTTAAAACACAATAAAACTGCTTTTACCCAAACAACAACCGCAATCATCTCTAAACTCTTAAACAAATAATCTTTTCTAAATCCCGAGTACCCCTTGAAAGCATTAAAAGAGCATACGAATAATGTGTAACTGAGGTATAAGAAAGCTATTATATTTTATGAAACAACCTTTTGAAAGCAGATAACAAAAATTTAAAGACATCAGAAAATCATTAATAGTAGCCTCTCTCATTTCACAACTATCTCTTCGTCTTTATCTAAATGTGACTAATACACCTTTAAAAGATGAAATGCGTTGGTAAGTATAAATTGATGTGGATATACAACTGGTCCCCTCTTTTTTTTTTTTTTTTTTTTTTATCAAATATGAAAAATTACTCACACAAAAATGAATATATGCATCTACACTAATTATAGATCCATCTATCAACTTTTCAACTATTGAAATCTTTTTAAATACATGACGAAACTGGATGAAAATCGCGAATATATATGGGGACTCACCATATTAACGATTCGGCAGTCTCAACAAATCATGAGTTTAGAAGCATATCTTTAATCAACCATTTGTTACTTAAGAAAATGCCGATACCAATTCAGGAATGTGACAGTTGTTATCCATTCGTTTCATGTGTTTGAACCTTTTAGTTGCCGTTTGGTTATGGACTTTTCGTTTTGACTTTTTATCTATATTTGTGTTATTTTACACTTTACAAAGAGCGGCGTCTCACACATTTCTGTCACCGTTATGTTATTTGTAGTACATACCAACATTTCCAGTTAACACTTCGAAGCATCAAATCTCCTCAAGTGGCTTTATTAATAACGTCATCAATTCCAGTATTTCTGGTTACATTTTGTTTCATTTCTACGACCAAAAGAGATAGCATAAGGTATCATTTGATCTTTTGGTCTCAAATGTACCTTATTTAAATTAGTATAACAGAATTGGTATAAGATAATGATCCACCATAATAATAAACAAAGAACTACTACATGTCACTTCATGGCTTTGAACATTGAGCAATACATTTACAATACAGACAAATATAAAGGGCCAAGGGATGACAACTTATGATGTGAAATAATTCATTAGTGAAAATGAAGAGGTTGATTATTACTAGCTATATAGAAGCTTTTACCAAAAATACAATGTCTCAAACAGCAAGATACAGATAGAATACTGCATGCTCCTGGCTAAGTTCAAGCTTGCAAAGAACGTAGAAAAGTAACTTTTTCTGAGAAAATAACTGTCCCCGCTGACTGTACAGTCAATACATACTGGGAAAGTAATCTAAAACACAGCTAGACTAATCAGATTGGTACTAAGCACTAACTAGAAATGACAAAATGACGTTTCAATATATGATTACTAGTTTCAACATACGGCTTTTGGTAGGGTTGTTGTTAAGTTTGGTTGTTTTGCATTTTTAGCGGGATAAATATGATAGTCAAGTGTATGCTTCTATACATATGTTACGCCAATATTGCTAGATATTTTTTACAAACATTTTGGACTAACATTCTCTATTGCTTTATATCACTTGATCTGTTTAGGTCATTTTATAATTTGTACACAGAGTTTGCATTATAAGTAAACTCCGTTCCAAACCGGACTTAATTCAGGTGTTGTCGTTTGTTTATGTGTTACATATTTGGGTTTTTTTTCCGGTATTTTTTTGTACATAAATAAGGCCGTTAGTTTTCTCATTTGAATTGTTTTACATTGTCATTTCGGGGCCTTTTATAGCTGACTATGCAGTATGGGCTTTGCTCATTGTTGAAGGCCGTACGGTAACCTATAGTTGTCTATTGCTGTGTCATTTTGGTCTCTTAGCTTGAAGAGAGTTGTCTCATTGGCAATCATACCACATCTTCTTTTTTATATTGTTTTTTGAAGGAAATCTGATAAAATATTTATTAACATTTATTTGAATTTGAAGTGAGTTATTCTACTCTCAAGCTTTTAAAACCACATCGAAATTAATAATCCAAATTCACGAAACACTTCAAAAAATATTGTCCAAACACGAGGATAAGAAAAGTCGTGTGAGGTCACTTGACCGCAATTTATTTTTGATTAAATAATAAAAGAACCTAAAAAGTCATTCCGGATGAATGATCAAATTCCGTAAAACAATTATTGTGTAGATATTTTTTATATGAATATATCTGAAAATACTTTAAGTGATGCAGAAAAGACTATTTGTAACAAATATAATAATAGTTTAATGTGTGAATTAAAACAATGTAATTTATTAGTTAATTTTACTGAATATTACCCCTGGGTATTCAGTTGTAATCTAACAGGGAAACTTGATGAAATGCTGTACACCAAGTTTAATTGTTAAACAGCAATATGTGCAATAAAGAATCAATTAGAGTGTTAAAAAAAAAAAAAAAAAAAAAAAAAAAGTGTTATTCTACTCTTTAAACTCGACGATATGTAAATTGTGTCCATCATGTCCACATCCTATAAATATTTTATCATCATTTGATATAGTCATAGCATACGCATCAGTTATTTTAAAGTCTCGCAATCCCCATGTATTTAGAAAAGATCCGTTTGAATCAAGAACGCGTAGCACACTTTGGCATGGATCCAATAATACAATATTGTTCAGAGGGGTGGCTACCATATCTGCAATAATAACAGAATTTGTCTCATTATCTCCATAAGTCCATTTCATCTTTCCTCTATTGTTCAGCGTAACTAATCTCCCAGAATAATCGGAAATGGAATCTGCAATACATATGTCTGTACCGATCGACGTTATTTTATTAGGAAAACAGAACAAATCTTTATTGAACAGAAAACGAAAAATAACTTCACTTTTTGCTGTAATAACTAATATTTCAACTTTACACGGGACGTCCATTGGAAGCCAGTCTCGTCCTACTTCAACTGTACTTATAATAACTTTGTTATCCCTTGTAGTATGTAATGCTGTTGGTATCTGTGGGGCTGTTTCAAAAAATATCGTTGTACAATCATCTATGGCTTTACTAGGCATATGTTCTCTGTTCGACACCAGTCTCAAATCTGTTTTATCAAAGAGAATCACTATAATTTCACCGGTTTGTAAAACGGATATGTCTTTTACTTCAAAGTTCCACTTCTGCAATTCAATACATTTGTCATTTTCGGATATCAATAAACAAAGATTCTTCAACTTCAAATTTCTAACCAGTAATTCACCATTGGTATACGCCGTCATTTTATCTATACACGATAGTCCGGTTTGAATAGATTGAGTACATTGTAAATCAAACACCGCCGTAAATGTCAGGTCCCCGAGTTTTGGAAATGTTAGTTCGCTCTGAGAAAATTTGAAAAAGTGTGTCCGTTTTTTCATATTTTGTGCATTTACATCCTTAAGAAACGACTCAATGCTATTTTCAATATAAATCATTTTAGTAAAATCTTTGGAATTTGTTACACGATCAATTTCAGAACGTACAACTGCTATATTTGTCTTTATGTCGTCTAGTTTGGAAAGTTGTGGTAGAATGTTTTGCTTTATTTCGTCCATATTTTTGTCTATCTTCTCACAAAATGTCTCCGCCTGGTCATCCAAATATGTTATAATAGTATTCTTTAAGTAAATATTCCAATCATGAATTTCAGATTTTGCTGTGTCGAACTTCTTTGCATGAAATTCCATCAAATCATCGCATCTATCAAATTTTCTAGATATTTTTGGAAGAATTATTTTGTCAATTTTCTCCTCATACTTTTTAAGTTTTGTTTTTTCGACGGAATCTATTAGTTTCATATCTCTCATCTCATGTTTTTGATGCATGGTTACAATGCAAGTAATACACACGAGTTTCTGACAGCTTTTGCAATACATAATGTAATGTTCGTCCTCGTGGAACTCGCAACGATTTGGAATAACACGATTGGTTTTGGTACCACTTGATATTGCCCTTTTGTCTTTAAGATCGACAATTCGATGAACATACTGAGTCTTGACCTTGGCGTGGAGTTTCCGGCACCTAGGACACAACAAGAATGCACAGTCTAAGCATTTAAACTTGATATCCGCATTTTCCTCACACATATGGCATAACTGTGGTATTTGTGCTCCCTCCATTGAAATGCTGTCGGCAATATATAGACCAGTAAATATGTCGTTAAATAGTATATATATTAAATTACTAAATCTTTATACCCTGTGAAAATGAGATTATAAAAAGTTTGTCTATTGAATTATATTTTTACACATGAAATATCTTATTTTACATAAATTCCCAAATACTTTATTAAGACAGCTGGTAGTTTTTGACTATGATTTTTTTTTTAAACTAGTACAATGTGGTATTCTTGTCATCCGCTTATGCCGTTAGAATTTTAAAACTTGGTTGATGTTTTTAAGTGTATGAACGAAGAGGACGGCCTCATAACACTTTAACTGGCTGTTAAAATTGACGTCCATCATCAGTTTGAAGTAAAACACATTAGACATTATAAAACTGATAAAATAATGTGTGACAGGTTATGTAATTGTATTTCGCCAAACACAGTTCAGTTCTCGAACAACACAGGTTGCCTATCATTTTATTTTTGGAGGTTATGATGTGTTTACAATTTTAGTTTGTTTGCTCTTATTGATAGAGCCAATGTTCACATTTGGTATTAAATCAAACTCATGTTTGAAATGCAGACAGCCATATACAGTATTTACGCAAAGCCACCGTGATTGTATACACCGTTCTCCTTTACATAACACAGTTAAAAAAACAACGGGTACTTCAACGTCCCTGATAAATGCAGAATTGACGTCTTATACATATCTATTATAGTGATATGTAATGAAGAATATTTTGAATATTCAACGCAGTCTCAAAGGTGAGCAGAATAAAAAAAAAAAGACTCCCTCCCACAAAAAAACAAAACAAACCCAACAACAACAACAAAAAAAAAACAAAAAAAAAACAATCAAACAATTATATACATAAATATAGTTCACTAATAATTATTAAATTAAGAATCACAATTTGTTATATTCCTCTTCAATTTATCAAATTACATGTGTAAAATCATTGTTTAAATATTTGCATATAGTCTTGATTTCCAGTAACTAACGACTATCTATATTGATTGACAAACCATCCCTACTCTAGGTGTGTCGTTACTACAATCCCGTTTCCTTTTCACGAATGTGATCTGCCGAATTAGACTATTTACCGAGTTTGCAATAACATAAGCAACACGACGGGTGCAACATGTGGAGCAGGATCTGCCTACCCTTCCAGAGCACCTGAGATCACCCCAGTTTTTGGAGGGATTCGTGTTGCTTAGTCTTAATTTTCTATGTTGTGTCTTGTGTGTTATTATTATGTGTTCTTTTCTTTTTTAACCATGGCAGAAAGTAAAATCACAAAAATACTGAACTCCGCTCAAAATTCAAAACAGAAAGTCCCTAATCAAATGTCAAAATCAAATGACAAAACACATCAAACGAATATACAACAACTGTCATATTCCTGACTCTATACAGGCATTTTCAAATATAGAAAATGGTGGATTGAACCTGGTTTTATAGTGCTAAAACTCACACTTTTTAGCTATGGCGTTGTCAGTTTATTTTCGATTTATGAGTTTGACTGTCCCTCTGGTATCTTTCGTCCCTCTTTTGTATGACAATCGCATGAAATTCTATTATATTTACAACGATGCGTGAACAAAACAGACATAACGGGTGAGAATTTCAAAATAGGGGTCCAGCAATCATCACTGTGTCACAATTTCAATTAGAACAAAAACATACAAATATTTAACAATGAAGCACAAAAAGCATTTATCAAATTTAACAACCATATTCATTGCTTACTTCGCGTGTTTGACTTCAGAATGTAAACGTCACACAGGAAGAAATATAAAATAATTTTGTCGTATTCCTGGGATAAGAAAATCCTTAGTGTTTTGAAAAATTTAAAATTTTGTCAACAGAAAATTTATTAAAACGACCATATAATTGATATTCATATAAGCACCGAAGTGCTGGCTACTGGGCTGGTGATACCCTGGGGGACGAAACGTCCACCAGCAGTGGCATCGACCCAGTGGTGTAAAGTAATCAAAGGTACCAAGATTATAATTTAATACGCCAGACGTGCGTTTCGTCTACATAAGACTCATCAGTTACGCTCATATCAAAATAGTTATAAAGCAAATCAAGTACAAAGTTGAAGAGAATTGAGGACCCAAAATTCAAAAATGTTCTGCCAAATATAGGTAAGGTAATTTATTCCTGGGATAAGAACATTCTTAGTTTTTTCAAAAAAAATACAGTTTTGTCAACAGAAAATTAATTCAAATGCCAATATAGTTGATATTCATGTCAGACCCGAAGTACTGACTACTGAGCTAGTGATACCCTCGGGTACGAAACGCAAAAACTTTGACATAAACAGTGTGTATTTGGAGGGAATACACATAATGTATATATTCTATATTAACAGTATGAAACAACGGTTGTCTATAAACGCTGATCGTTTAAAAAATACATTAAGTCAGCACTGTTAATGATCACCCATTCAAGCAATATTTATTTTTAAAACATTGAAGCATTGTGGGACACTCTAAGTTTTGATAAGGGCCTTTCCTATTTCAATTTTCTTTTCAGTTCAGTAGTTTTTTACAATTACGATAATAATGCAAACTAATTAAAACAAATAACGATAATGAATTTAAACTCATGAATCCATTTAATTAACATTAAAGAATACCAATCAAACAAAACAAAAAAACAATCTTAGATTACAGTTTTCATCATTACTTACAAAGTAAAAAAAGAAATAATAATGTTTTTACATTCTAAATATTTACACTAAGTTGATAAAAAGTTGACCTACCCTGTGTATATATTTGAATATCTTTAACCAGAAAAGATCAACATGACGTCTAAGTAAACCTTCCTCTCGTTGTACCATTTGGTCGACATAAGATGTTTACTTGGGTGAGTCTTTTCTAGTTAACATTGTTAGAAATCTTTATTTGCATTACATTTAACAAATTTTCCAGTTTCCTATTTTCGTAGATTATGTGATCAAATTTCTGATGACACTTTGTCGGTTTCCGTATAAAATCTTGTTTATCATTTTTAAAAATAGAGTTACAATTGTTCGGTATCTTATTTTCCCGGAATTTAAGATAAGCTACCATTTCGTGGGAATATAATATTGTCAGTTTCCTTTTACTATAATGCTTGCGATACATTTTTAAAAATAGAGTTACAATTGTTCGGTATCTTATTTTCCCGGAATTTAAGATAAGCTACCATTTCGTGGGGATATAATATTGTCAGTTTCCTTTTACTATAATGCTTGCGATATTTCAGGTATATGTTATACGTACGGTCCTTTATTTTTCATATTTAAAAAAAACAACAACTTTTGATTGAAATTCCGATAACTTTATGTTGCACTTGTATTGTATTGAGGTTTCATGGATTTTGTACATAGAATGACTAGTCACCAGACCCGAGATACAGATTAAGGAATACTGTTTTCCATGGACAAATAAAAAATTACGATTTAATTTTTTTTAAACCATCACTCGTCATGATATTTAATATTACAATATTTTTGGTATCATAAGATTTTACCGATTATTTAACTTGGTTTTTAAATTTAACGCAATAATGCGCGGTTTTATTTATTTGCTGTTTGAAAACTCTAATCCATCGAATATTGTAACATATATTACGAATAGCCAATTTCAAGCCTAGAAATTAAAAAAAATATGCTGCCTCACTTAGCACTAGTGCTACAGAAAAAAAAACGATTTCGCCGACGAAACGAAAGCACATTTCATTGTTTCAAAAGGGAGTTCCAAAATGTACTCAGTACAAGACATAGTAAATTGACTAAGAACAGCACTGAACATTATTACATTTCAATTTGTAAACAAATTGATTATTCATCGATTCTATTTCAATCAGTACTAAAGTTAGTTCAATCCTTTTTTTTCAGAATTTTACAACCTGTATTTTTTATTACTTCGTATTAAAATTTCGTGCGTATTTTAACGGTCCATGGATATAATACACAGCGAAAACTGTGCTTGCCCACGTTGGCATTAGATCGCGGGAAATAAAAACAATAAACCATAAAAAGAACAACCACACAAGGCTCTACAACAACGGATATCACTTAACGATCATAACAGACCAACCATGGAAAGCTCAAAACGTAAAGGTCTAAACAACGGTAAACTCTCATCCATAATAATGATACAGGGAAAATGTAAAACCGTGGAAAGAACTTAACAATAATATACTAACCATATAAATAGTACAATCAAGGAAAGGTCAAAACCACCAAGAGAAAAACAATGGAAAAACTTTAGAATAATATAACAACCATTATTGTATAATCAATGAAAGCTTTAGACCAAAAAAATGGAACGAAAAATGAAACTGAACAATAATATAACAACCATTATAGTACAAGCAATGAAATGCATGAACCATAATCAGGCAACCTTGACGATCTCTAAACGATATTAGTACCATTAAGAAAAGCTCAAAACCATTTTGTACAACCAAGTAAAAAACAGTTGTTGGCATGACACGGGTTATGTTCTTCTCATATATTTGATGAAAGTATGATACTAAACCCCTAACGGGGGGATTGTGCTGATATTCATCTGATGAAAACATAATCTTTCAATCAGTTTAATTGAGGTCTGGAGCTGGCATGTCAGTTAACTGCTAGTAGTCTGTATATGTTATAGAAATAACCAAATTATTGTTTTTATATTTTTAAATTAACTGATAACAAATTCAAGAACATGATGTCCATTTTTAAAGAATCATTTCTTTAATTTCCGAAATTATAGAGAATACCTTAAGGACAATCTTGATATTTATACCGTTTTTCCGCCATCTTGAAAATGTCAGCCATATTGGATTTTTCAGAGTGGGTCAATAGCTGAAATCAAAGGGTGTATAACAAAGAACTACTATGCAAAGTTTCATGCTTTCCTCATCAAGTGTGCAATTCTGCTCTATATCTGCACCAACCGGCCGGACTAAAATGAATTAGCTGGTTTATGCTCATTGGTCAATTTTAATACGGTCAACATTTGGATTTAGCTAGAGCAATTCGGTAACCTGTTAAGCATACGAATTAGTTATTTTTTAAACCTGGTTAAAACACAATATTTAGCATTTGCTCATTGTTGAAGGCCGTATGGTGATCTAAAGTTGTTAATTTCTGTGTCATTTGGTCTCTTGTGGAGAGTTGTTTCATTGGCAATCATACCAAATAACCTTTTTTTAATTTTTTTTAATATTAAACCAAATAACAAAGTTTAACTCACCTTATACACCATGCTTAAAATTTTGTATAGGTTTCGTCTACAAAGACTCAGACCAAAACAATTTAAAGATTTAAATTAATTTTGTAGCATGAAGAATATTTTACTTTTCACTATTGGCTACTGAGGTCTATAAAGATCTGTTGCAAATTAAAGATTAAACTACAGATCCTAATAGATGAAACATGTTGGTGAATTTGTGTGTCGAAGGGACAAATACCAGCCCCCCTGACCTACATTTGTACCTCAGTTCCTATATATCGCGAAGGTATATCAGCCTCCTAGCTACCAATAGTAAATCGCCGTTTACTGCAGTCAAAATTTGAGTTGGGTGCGTTAATTCAGATTTCAGATATGTAATAATTTTCAATCACTGTATTCATTTGCCACACTCGTTCTGTACAAGACATTTATTAGTTTACCTTTCAATGAAAACGATAATTCTGAGTTAACATGTCTTTTAACTGACTGATATATATTTAACATGAAAACACATGTTAAGTGAGACTTAAGTGACACAAGTAGCGCTTCGGAAGCATGCAATTTGTAAAATACGGTTTTTATTTTATGTTTATATCAGCTTTAACGTCACTAAATGCATTGATTATATAGTTTAATTTTTTTTCTTAATTTTACTTCCGTAACATATTCAATTATATTAATAGATTTATAGGAAGATTTGAGGGTTGTCAATACTGTTGCTTTGGGATTGAGTTTTTTCTGTATATTTTTTCAGCAATAAAGCTTTCCAAAGGCAAAACATGGATCAGGATATGACCACCCTTGCATACCAACTGTGATCATCCACTGTGTTGTTCTTGTTGCTGGGTCTTTACATTTTTATGTTATAATTTAAAAGTAGCTTTTTTTAGTCGACATGTGTTACAAATAATGGAATTTTTAACGACTGTCATACAATTGGAAGTTTTAGCTAGCTATAAAACCAAGATTGATCCACCATTTTCTACATAAGGAAATGTAGGTACAAAGTCAGGAATATGACAGCTTATTTTCAATCATTTGATGTGTTTGAGCGTTTGATTTTGACATTTGATAAAAAAATCTTTCCGATTTGAATTTTTCTTGGAGTTTGTTTTGCTATGCGGTTTATACATGTATCCAATATTTTAATACAAAACTTGACTAGAAATGAAAAAATGTTGCAAGGTATAATAACTAAGAATTACTTCTTCGCGATGAGTATGCAAAACAAAAAAAATGATTTTACATTATCATGATATGTCTTGATGTGTATATCACATTCAAACAAATCCTCTAATTGGTATATTTACGGAAATAAAAACAATACAAGTAGAGGGATTAGATATTAATTAAGCATATATGCAACTTAAGGGTTAATTTCTGTGCCAGAAAGTCACTATCAGTAACAGGAAAACACGTATCATGTCATCGATATTAACAAACGGATAATGACTGTCCTTCAACTTGTTTTAACACGAAAAACAAAAAAAAATCAATCAACAGGCAAGTTTGAGTTACCTATATGTCCAATTTTCCGGTATAATTTAAAATAATTTTTACATGTCTTATACAGTTATAAATCATTTCCTGGAAAGATATAGATCAAGATAAACAGCTATGACCTATTAAAAATTTACAATATGTTAAGAATTTATCCGACTTTTTTGTTTAAACAAATTGTAATTATTGCGCATCTGTCTTATCAATCTTGCGCGAATGTACAATTATTTCAACTATAGTTGTATATGTCTGTCTTGCAGATATCATTTTATCTTGATCCCATTTTCATGGGTCAGTTTCAACGTTAAGTTACATTGTTAAGTTTGTTTTATTCGAGCGTCACTGATGAGTCTTTTGTAGACGAAACGCGCGTCTGGCGTATATACGAAATTTAGTCCTGGTATCTATGATGAGTTTATTTACAACCACGGGGTCGATGCCACTGCTGGTGGAGATTTATTTCCCCGAGGGTATCACCAGCCCAGTAGTCATCCTTTTTTGTGCTGACATGAATTATCATTGGTATGGTTATATTTATAAATTAACTGTTTACAAAATTTTGAATTTTTAAAATACTAAGGCTTTTCTACCTCAGGCATAGATTACCTTAGCTGGATTTGGCAAAACTTTTTGGTCCTCAATGCTCTTCAACTTCGTACTTTATTTGGCCTTTTTATCTTTTTTGGATTCGAGCGTCACTGATGAGTCTTTTGTAGACTCATCTATGATGAGTTTATTGTAGATACTATAAGTAATATGTCAACTGTATTTGATACATAGATTGATTGTAAGGTGTAAATGCCTGCCTGGCCTTGACCCAATTTTGATGGTACATTGGTCAAAGTCTTAAAGGTTAAGTTTGTTTCTTAGAATCTATAAGCAATAGGTGGACTATATAAGTTTATGGAATGATTGTGTGTTGTACATATATTTCCTGTTTGCTTTATCTGACATGGGTTTTATTTTCCTGGATCATGTAAGTTTATGTGATACTTGGAGTAAAGCTTTTCATTTAGAAACTATCAGCACAAAATTGGTCATAAAAGCAGACGAGACATTTCAGCATGTGCGCTCTTTTTTGATAGAGGAAACACGATAAAATTAGAGAAAAATGAGTACTACATATCTGTTTTGATTACCCCTTTAAAACACAAAAAAAAACTGCTTCTACCCAAACAACAACCGCCATCATCTCTAAACTCGTAAAACAAATAATCTTTTCTAAATCCCGAGTACCCCTTTAAAGCATTAAAAGACCATACTAATAATGTGTAACTGGGGTATATGAAACCTATTATATTTTATGAAACAACCTTTTGAAAGCAGATAACAAAAATTTAACGACATCAGAAAATCATTAATAGTAGCCTCCCTCACTTGCACAACTATCTCTTCGTCTTAATCTAAAAGAGACTAATACACCTTTAAAAGAATGGAATGCGTTGTAAAGTATAAATTGATGTGGATGTACAACTGTCCCTTCTTTTTTTTTATTTTTTTTTATCAAATATGAATAATAACTCACAAAAAAATGAATATATGCATCTACACTAATTATAGATCCATATATCAACTTTTCAACTATTGACATCTTTTTAAATACTAGACGAAACTGAATGAAAATAGCGAATATATATGGGGACTCATCATATTAACGATTCGGCAGTCTCAAAAAATCATCAGTTTAGGAGCATATCTTTAATCAACCATTTTTTACTAAAGAAAATGACGGTACCAAGTCAGGAATATGACAGTTGTTATCTATTCGTTTCATGTGTTGGTTTGTTTTAGTTTTTTTAGTTGCCGTTCGATTATGGACTTTTTGTTTTGACTTTTTATCTGTATTTTTGTTATTTTACATTTTACAAAGGGCGGCGTATCACACATTTCTGTCACCGTTATGTCATTTGTAGTACATAACAACATTTCCAGTTAACACTTCGAATCATCAAATCGCCTTTGAGGCTTTATTAATAACGTCATTAATTCCAGTATTTCTGGTAACGTTTTGTTTCATTTCTACGACAAAAAGAGATAGCATAAGGTATCATTTGATCTTTTGGTCTCAAATGTACCTTATTCAAATTAGTATAACAGAATTGGTATAAGATAATGACCCACCATAATAATAGACAAAGGACTACTACATGTCACTTCATGGCTTTGAACAATGAGCAATACACTTACAGTACAGACAAATATAAAGGGCCAAAGGATGACAACTTATGATGTGAAATAATTCCTTAGTGAAAATGAAGAGGTTGATTATTACTAGCTATATAGAAGCTTTTACCAAAAATACAATGTCTCAAACAACAAGATACAGATGGTATACTGCATGCTCCTGGCTAAGTTCAAGCTTGCAAAGAACGTAGAAAAGTAACTTTTTCTGAGAAAATAACTGTCCCCGCTGACTGTACAGTCAATACATACTGGGAAAGTAATCTAAAACACAGCTAGACTAATCAGATTGGTACTAAGCACTAACTAGAAATGACAAAATGACGTTTCAATATACGATTACTAGTTGCAACATACGGCTTTTGGTAGGGTTGTTGTTAAGTTTGGTTGTTTTGCATTTTTAGCGGGATAAATATGATAGTCAAGTGTATGCTTCTATACATATGTTACGCCAATATTGCTAGATATTTTTATCAAACATTTTGGACTAACATTCTCTATTGCTTTATATCACTTGATCTGTTTTGGTCATTTTATAATTTGTACACAGAGTTTGCATTATAAGTAAACTCCGTTCCAAACCGGACTTAATTCAGGTGTTGTCGTTTGTTTATGTGTTACATATTTGGATTTTATTTCCCGTATTTTTTTGTATATAAATAAGGCCGTTAGTTTTCTCATTTGAATTGTTTTACATTGTCATTTCGGGGCCTTTTATAGCTGACTATGCAGTATGGGCTTTGCTCATTGTTGAAGGCCGTACGGTAACCTATAGTTGTCTATTGCTGTGTCATTTTGGTCTCTTAGCTTGGAGAGAATTGTCTCATTGGCAATAATACCACATCTTCTTTTTTATATTGTTTTGTTTTAAGGAAATCTGATAAAATATTTATTAACATTTATTTGAATTTGAAGTGAGATATTTTACTCTCTAAACTCGACGATATGTAAATTGCTTCCATCATGTCCGCATCCTATAAATATTTTATCATCATTTGATATAGTCATAGCATACGCATCAGTTATATAAAGTCTCGCAATCCCCATGTATTTAAAAAAGATCCGTTTGAATCAAGAACGCGTAGCACACTTTTGCATGGATCCAATAATACAATATTGTTCAGAGGGGTGGCTACCATATCTGCAATAATAACAGAATTTGTCTCATTATCTCCATAAGTCCATTTCATCTTTCCTCTATTGTTCAGCGTAACTAATCCCCCAGAATAATCGGAAATGGAATCTGCAATACATATGTCTGTACCGATCGACGTTATTTTATTAGGAAACAGAACAAATCTTTATTGAACAGAAAACGAAAAATAACTTCACTTTTTGCTGTAATAACTAATATTTCAACTTTACACTGGACGTCCATTGGAAGCCAGTCTCGTCCTGCTTCAACTGTACTTATAATAACTTTGTTATCCCTTGTAGTATGTAATGCTGTTGGTATCTGTGGGGCTGTTTAAAAAAAATATCGTTGTACAATCATCTATGGCTTTACTAGGCATATGTTCTCTGTTCGACACCAGTCTCAAATCTGTTTTATCAAAGAGAATCACTATAATTTCACCGGTTTGTAAAACGGATATGTCTTTCACTTCGAAGTTCCACTTTTGCAATTTAATAAATTTCTCATTTTCAGTTTTCAATAAACAAATATATTTCAACTTCAAATTTCTAACCAGTAATTCACCATTGGTATACGCCGTCATTTTATCTATACACGACAGTCCGGTTTCAATAGATTGAGTACATTGTAAATCAAACACCGCCGTTAATGTCAGGTCCCCGAGTTTTGGAAATGTCAGTTCGCTCTGAGAAAATTTGAAAAAGTGTGTCCGTTTTTTCATATTTTGTGCATTTACATCCTTAAGAAACGACTCAATGCTATTTTCAATATAAATCATTTTAGTAAAATCTTTGGAATTTGTTACACGATCAATTTCAGAACGTATAACTGCTATATTTGTCTTTATGTCGTCTAGTTTGGAAAGTTGTGGTAGAATGTGCTTTATTTCGTCCATATTTTTGTCTATCTTCTCACAAAATGTCTCCGCTTGGTCATCCAAATATGTTATAATAGTATTCTTTAAGTAAATATTCCAATCATGAATTTCAGATTTTGCTGTGTCGAACTTCTTTGTATGAAATTCCATCAAATCATCGCATCTATCAAATTTTCTAGATATTTTTGGAAGAATTATTTTGTCAATTTTCTCCTCATACTTTTTAAGTTTTGTTTTTTCGACGGAATCTATTAGTTTCATATCTCTCATCTCGTGTTTTTGATGCATGGTTACAATGCAAGTAATACACACGAGTCGCTGACAGCTTTTGCAATACATAATGTAATGTTCGTCATCGTGGAACTCACAACGATTTGGAATAACACGATTGGTTTTGATATCACTTGATATTGGCCTTTTGTCTTTAAGATCGACAATTCGATGAACATACTGAGTCTTGACCTTGGCGTGGAGTTTCCGGCACCTAGGACACAACAGGAGTGCACAGTCTACGCATTTGAACTTGATATCCGAATTTTCCTCACACATATGGCATAATTGTGGCATTTGTGCTCCCTCCATTAAAATACTGTTGGCAATATGTATACCTGTGAATATGTCGTTAAATTATATATATATTGAATGATCTAGATTGTTTGTTGTGACTTACAACACTTAATATTAAATCTGATTACCCTGGCGAAATGAGATAATAAAAAGTTTGTGTATTAAACTATTATTTTACACATAAAAAATCTTATTCTATATAAATTTCCATATACTTTATTAAGTTATCTGGTAGTTTTTGACTATGAAAAAAAAATAAAAATGTTTTTAAACTGGATCAATGGGGTATCATTGGCATTCGAATTGTTCACTGCCTGTTGAACTTGATATCTATTGTTAGATGAAGGTAAAAACATTATAAATTATAAAACTGATAAAATAATGTAAAGGGAATGCAGTACATTCCGCCAAAGACAGTTCAATTCTCGTACAACAGGTCGTCTACCATTTTATTGTTCAGGGTTATGATGTGTTCACAATTCTAGTTTGTTTGCTCTCATTGGTTCGTCAGTGTTCAAATTTGTTCTCTTTGACATACTACTTTAGAAATGAAAATTAACGGGTATTTTGATGTCCTAGAAAAATGCAGAATGGCGGTTATAGATATACATATCTATAGCGATTAGAAATGAAGAATATTTTAAATATTCGACACAGAAACGCAAAACGAGCACCCCCTCGTCTCCCTCAACATAAAACAACTAAAAAACTTTAACAAAACAAAAAAGGCTAGCATATAATTATATACACAAATAAAGTTAATTATTTATCATCAAATTAAGAAACTAAATAATATGAATGAGCGAAAAATTATACAAAATGAGCTCAAGATTGAGTCAGTGGATAAGAAACCTGAAAGTTAGCAATCAATGTCTACTATTTGCGACACAAGAAGCTTAAACCAAAAATACTGACAACAGGGGCCTATTGTAACAAAGAAACGCTTAACTTATCCATCGTAATCTTTCGCACAGATAAATTTATAACGATTTATAAAGATATTCAGATAATCGTAAGATACAGGAAATCATGACTATATGCAAATATTTAAACAATGAGTTTACACACGTTACTTAATAAATTGAAGGAAAATGTAAAAAAATATGTTTCTTGCCAACCAACGTTGTCAAACTAGAAATTGGAATAATTCCATTCAGAAACGTTGAATGGAAACCCTTAGAAATGTTGCCTTTTTCCAAGACTCGAATTTTTATCGGAATAAGATTATATTAATTCAAATATTAATTCAAAGTAAAATTTATACTCGGTGATTTACTTTGATCAATAAAATTCTAGCAATCGACCTTACTCAATAATGATAAAAAAAAAATTCCAGATGTAAATTAAGTTGATTAAAAGTCGGCATACCCTGTCTATATATTGGATATCTTTAACATGAAAATACCAACACGTCTAAGTAAACCTTCCTCTCGCTGTACCATTTGGTTGACATAAGATGTCGAACTAGGTTTTTTTTTCTAGTTAACTTTATCAGAGATATTAATTTGCATTATATGTGACAAATTTTGCGGTTTCCTGTTTTCGTAGATTTTGTGATAAAATGCCTGATGAAATTTTATCAGTTTCCGTATAACATCTTGTTAATTATTTTTAGTATAGAGTAACATTCCGATATCGTATTTTCCCCGAATTTAAGATAAGCTACCATTTTCTGTGAATAAAATTTAGTTTTTATTTTAATTGTGGTAATGCTTCAAATAGATGTATACTTTATACACAGCAACTTTTGCATAGGAACTATTTCTGTACTAAAAATATGTTGTACTGGAAATCTACTTTTTATATTCAGTACTATTTTGTTACTTTAAAATCATTGTAATATTTAGGTACCTGTATCTTACAGTACTTAATTTGTACTGGAAATTTAGGTAATCCAGATATTTGGTTACTACTGTTACATTTTCAGCATTTTGAAAGTTTTTCTATTTCAAATCTCTTAAAATCATGATTTTCAAACATGGAATATTGTATTACTTCTGTACCAAAATATTTAGTACAAATCAAGTACTGTAAAATACAAGTACCTAAATATTACAATAATTTTTCTAATAAGTATAGAAATAGTACTAAATATTAAAAGTAAATTTCCAGTACTACATATTTTTAGTACAGAAATAGTACCTATGCAAAAGTAGCTGTGTACGTACGGTTATGTATGTTTCATATTAAGAAAAACCCATTTGATTGGAAATTTCAGTGGGTATCATTGGGGTATCATACTAAGTGTAACGCGGCATTGCCGATTTTTTTAACCTTGACACGTGAAAGTCAAAGTTTTGTGTCGTGAAGACGGGAAATGAAGTCTAGCGGGACACGGAAATTGCAAAACCCCTAAATGAGACCCCCATTTCATTTACTTTATGTTGCAGTTGTATTGAGGTTTTAAGAAGTTTGTACATAGAATGACTAGTCACCAGACCCGAGAGTAACTGATTAAGGAATACTGTTTTCAAAAGAACAAAAAACGACTTGATGTACTATAAAATCGAAACTGCTTAATAAATACAGACAGCCTTTGTGAGAAATAAAGAAAGATAAAACAAATACTTTATAAATTCAAATAATTATATATGGTGTGGGATTTTTGGCATATAAGATTTAATAGATTATTTGACTTAGTTTAATTGTTACTTTAACGCAATAATGCATTGTTTTCATGATTTAAAAAAAAAAAAATTTCAAGTAAAACATAATGACTGATTTAATTCGCCTCAAATACTACTTCTCTCGTTGAGTTTGATATATACTAACTGTATAATTGAACATTTAAATTTTTTTAAACACTTTTATGCTTAAGGTTGGAGCGGAGGGTACACGATCGTAACAATTGGGCTGCAAAGATGTCTTTAAACATTCCATAAGTTCTTTCCATTTACTATTAGTATGTAATAAAAATACAAGTATGTGAACAAATTAAATAAAATCTCAAACTGTTTGAAAGCTTTAAGTTATCAAATATTGTAACATATGTTACGAACAGTCCGTTTCAAAGACTCGAAATGAGAAAATATGCTGACTAGCATAGCCCTAGTGCCACAGAATAAAACGTGTTCGCAGCATAACGAAAGCACAGTTCATTGTTTCAAAAGGGAGTATCAAAACGTACTTAGTACAAGACAAAAGACAGCACTGAAATTACTACTTTTCAATTTGATAACAAATAGATTATGTCAGTAATTAGTTTTCAAAGGTACCAGGATTATAATTTAGTACAACAGACGCACGTTTCGTCTACATAAGACTCATCGGTGACGCTCATATCAAAATATTTATCAAGCCAAACAAGTACAAAGTTGAAGAGCATTGAGGATCCAAAATTCCAAAAAGTTGTGCCAAATACGGATAAGGTAATCTAAGCCTGGGAAAATAAAATCCTTAGTTTTCGAAAAATTTAAAGTTTTGTAAACTGGAAATTTATAAAAATGACCACATTATTGATATTCATGTCAACACCGAAGTGTTGACTACTTGGCTGGTGATACCCTCGGGGACGAAACGTCCACCAGCAGTGGAATTGACCCAGTGGTGTAAATAGTTCCAGGATTATAATTTAGTACGTCTACATAAGACTCACCAGTGACGCTCATATCAAAATATTTATAAAGCCAAACAAGTACAAAGTTGAAGAGCATTGAGGATCATTTCAAACCTTTTTTTCAGAATTTTTACTTTCTGTATTTTTGATTACTTCGTATTCAAATTTCGCGTGTATTTTCCGGTAGACACATATTATGCACAGCGAAAATTATGCTTGCACATTTCGCGGAAAAAACCCCGAAGCGAAACTGTAACCCGATATACTTTAGTTTTCTACAGAAATATTATTAGTGTCAAAAGTAACGGAAAGTTCTTACCATTTAAAACTCATAATATAAGGAAAGCTCTAAACTATAATAGTGCAACCATGGAGAGCAAAATTGAAGTTTATTAAGTGAAAGCTCTCAGACATAACAGAACAACAAAACAAGCACATAAAAGAGGGACAAAAGATACCAAAGGGACAGTCAAACCCATAAATCGAAAATAAACTGACATGGCTAAAAATGAAAAAGACAAACAGACAAACAATAGTACACATGACACAACATTATTAATATTATTATAAAGTTCTTTCCATGGTTCTCTCATGATGATTTAAATCTTTCTTTGATTGTTCTATTATGGTTGGAAAATTTTTGTTAAGTACTTTCCATGGTTCTATCGTAAAGGTTTAGACCTTTTCGCGGTTTTACCGTAGTTGTACTTGTTTGTTTAGACCTTCACGTATTTGAGATTTAAATGGTTGTACTATTATCGTTTAAGGATCTCCGTTGTTTTTGAGCATTGTCTGGGTGTTCTATTATGGTTTAGAGCTTGGTGTAGTAGTACTTTTATAGTATAGACATCATAGTGGTTTTACTTTTGTGGTTCAGAGCTTTCAAATAATGTAAAATTTAGTGAGATCTGGCCATGGTTTAGTCCTTTTAAGTTAACCCCTCTACGTGCCGACTTGTTTCTTTATTATTATGAGGCTGACTTCATGCAGGAACTTTTTAGGAAGATAGATAAGAAGTTAGCAATATCCATTCCGCTATATAGATGATGTTCTTTCACTAAATAATTAAAAATGTGGTGACTATGTGAAACGCATCTATCCCATCGAACTAGAGATAAAGGATACTACAGATACAGTTAAGTCTGTCTCATATCTTGACTTACATCTAGAAATTGACAATGAGGGTCGGTTGAAAACAAAACTTTACGACAAAACGGTTTGATTTCAGCTTTCCAATTGTTAACTTTTCATTTCTAAGTAGCAACATTCCAGCAACACCTGCATACGGGGAATATATCTCCTAATTGATACGATACTCCCGTGCTTGCATTTCCTATCATGATTTTCTTGATAGAGGGTTGCTGCTCACAGGAAAGCTATTAAACCAAGAGTTCCAAATGGTGAAGTTGATATCATCACTTCGTAAATCTTACGGACGCCATCACGAGTTGGTTGACCGTTATGGAATAACCATTTCACAAATGATATTTGACATGTTCCTTACGTCGTAACTACAAATCCCTTCCCTTTCATAAATGTGACCCACCGAATGAGACTTATTTACCGGATTTGTTATCACATAAGCAACACGACGGGTGCCACATGTGGAGCAGGATCTGCTTACTCTTCCGGAGCACATGAGATCACCCCTAGTGTTTGGTGGGGTTCGTGTCGTTAACTCTTTAGTTTTCTAAGTTTTCTATGTTGTGTCATGTGTACTATTGTTTGTTTTTCAATTTTAGCCTTGGCGTTGTCAGTTTATTTTCGATTTATGAGTTTGACTGTCCCTCTGGTATCTATCGTCCCTCTTTTATAGTAGAACCACAGAAAGCTCCAAACCATTACATAACAGCTTATTAAAGGTCTAAAAGATAAAAAAAAACAAGTACAACATCAGAAAGCCCTTAACTATTATGATACAACTTCAGAAAACTCCTATCCACTATAGTACAAACAATGAAAATTCTTTATTGTAATAAAACAACCACGGAGATCTCTTAAATTTGATGTTCAACCACGGCAATCTCAAAACCACTATAGTACCACCACAGGAAGCTTTAAGTAATCATAGAACAACCACACAATGATTTTAACCATGAACGTATAACCAGAAAAAGCTGTAAACCAGAATAGTATAATAGTACAACCACGAAAAGGTCTTACCCATAATACCGGTAGTTCAACTACAGAAAGGTCTATCCCATAGCTGCAGTGAATCCAAGGAAAACCTTAAACTATAATAGAACAATCATGAAAGACTATTATCCATAGTAGTTTAACCACGAAAAAAGTTTAATGCATCATAATACAACAATGAAATCTCTAAATCATAGTAGTACAATTACCATGATTACGGAGAGCTCTAATTAAACATTATAACAGAACCATGGAAATATTAACCTTAGTATTAAGCCCTGCTGGTATAACAGAAACAAAGCTGTAGCCTAGTTTAGTCCAAACACGGAAATTTTTTAAACAATAAAGGTGGAACCACGGAATTACTAAACCACAACACTGAAACCATATTAACTACGGAAATGACGTATCTATTATAATATCCTTAAGTACAATATGCCTATACACACATACTTTAAGTAGTTTATAGTTCAACAGGTCTTAATATTAAAGCTTACATGATTGCAGATAAAATATTTCAGTTATATTAAATGACTTCATTTCAGTAACTACTAGTGGTCCTTTATTAATTCATGTATAATTGTCAATTTGCCTAGTTTCTTTTGTTACTCATTCTGACATCGGACTCGGACTTCTTTTAAACTGAATTTTACTGTGCGTATTGTCGTGTGTTTGTTTTTCTACATTGGGTAGAGATATATTTTGAGGGTTGAGATCTCACAAAACATGTTTAACCCCTCCGCTTTTTTGCGTCTGTCCCAATTCAAGAGTATCTGGTCTTTGTTAATCTTGTATAATTTTTGATTTTAGTTTATGTTAGAGTTTAGTGTGACGTCCATTTTCACTGAACTATAGTTCACATTTCTGAAGCCGACCTCTGGGTGAGTGAATTTTTATGCTGTGTTGAAGCCCATTGGTTGCCTTTGGTTGTTTTCTTCTCTTTAGTCGGTTGTTATCTCTTTGACACATTTATCACAATTTCATTCTCAATTTCATGTTGGGAATATAACATAGAAAATAGTTCTACTGCTCAACATTTGTTGTTGTTACCTAAAATAGAAATAGACATCCGGGTTCTTTGTTCTATTGTGATTAGTTTTATCATTGACAATCACTCTACATCTTTTGATTTCAAATAAATGGATATTTGTTATTTCATAAGGATACTACCTTCACCTTTTAAATATTACTTCCTCATAATTATAAGATAGCTATACAATGTTACCTTTTTAATTATTTCATTAAGTAACAATACAGAGCATAATAAATCATGTGAATATATGAATATACATTTATATATAAAGTTTATCATAAACTTGAACCAATATTAAACTTTAAGGAGATAACAAATTAATATTGACTGTTTTCTTTTGTATATTCAATAAATCAAAGTTGTAGTTATCTTCGAAAGCAGGGAGTTTTTTCAATTGCTAATTCATATACATTTTTGGTAAAACTGCCATTAGGTTCATGAAACCATCACACACAGGTTTTCGCATGAATAGTGAGAAATAAAATGAAACGCGTATTACAAACGTTTCTAAATTAGAAGACTTCGGGTTTCAGTTTTATAAAAAGTTATATATAATTGGTAAATTTCATTTATCAACAACTCCAAAGATTTTAATCTAGAACATATATTTACGAATGACTGCAGCGTAAAGAAATGAATATAAGGATTAACACATTCTAAATAAACTTAAGACTACATATACAGTGACGAGCAAGATTTTGTACTTGCAAAGTTTTTGTTAACATGAATGAACTTTTCGATCAACTTAAATATATCTGTTTTATTCTCGCAATTCAAGAACGTGTAAATTTTTTCCTGTATGACCAGAACCGATCAATAATTTTTCATCACTTGACATCGTCATTGCATACGCATCGTTAATACTAAAGTCTTGTAATCTCCATGTGTTCAAAAATCTTCCCTCAGAATCAAGAGCGCGTAAGACACGTTGACAAGCGTCAAACAGTATGATGTTTGAAAGCGGTGTAGAAACCATATCGGCTATCACGACGGAATTTTGTTCTTCGTCTCCGTAAGTCCATCTGACTTTCCCTGTACTGTCCAGTGTTACCAATCTACCGGAGTAGTCGGAAATAGAATCTGCTACACAAATGTCTGAACCAAAGGAGGCGATTCTGTTCGGAAAACAGAACAAATCCTTGTCGTAATCAAAGCGTGAGATGATATGTCCTTGTTCTGTCAGTACTATTATTTGTACTTTACACGGACTATCCATTGGTAGCCAGTCTCGCCCAGGTTCGACAGTACTTAAGATTACGTTATTTTTACGGGTCACATGTACCGTAGTCGGTATTTGTGGGGTTGTATCAAAGAAGAACGCTGAAATGTCGGTGATACTTTGATTATGATCGCCATCAAATTGTCGAAGATAGGGTATATGCCGCACTTCCGTTTTGTCGGCCAGAATTAACAAAATATCACCTGATCTCAAAGCGGCTATATCTTTGACATCCATAGCCCAATTTCCAAGCTCAATTGCTTTTTTGTTCTCAAGTTTGAATTTCCACATTTTCCTAGATTCCCAATTTCTGACTAAGATCTGATTATTATTACATGATATGATTTTATCTATTGAGTTCACTGCTGTTGCAATAGAACCAACAAGGTTCAATTCAAAGACAGCTCTTAATCTTAATTCCCCGAGTAAAGGCATAAAGGAAGTTTTAAATTCCTTTCCTACAAATTCCAGGAATTTTGTCCTTTCTTGTGTTCCTACCTTGTTAAGGTTTTCGGATAGTTTATTAATACTTGTTTCTAAATCAGCTGTTTTGGAAAGATTTTTGCAGCTTGAAAGGGTATCGATTTTTGTTCGAATTTCTTGAACTTCTTTTTTCATCTCATTCAAAGTGCTTACTTGCGGTAAAATTCTTGTCTTAATTTCATCGACATTTTTGTCTATTTCTTCGTAAAAATCTTGAGTTTGATTTTTCACTGCTTTTTCAACCGCTCTCGCAAAGTAACCTAACCAATCTTTTATTTTAGATTTTGTAGTTTCAGCTTTTTTGGTATGAAACGTTATCAGATCTTCACAAACAGCTAGTTTCCTTGAAATGTTCGGAAGTATATTTTGGTCAATTTCTGTGCCATATTTTTCTATGAAGTTTATTTTCTGAAGAACAACTTTCATATCTCCCAATGTATGTTTTTGGTGATTTTCAATGATGCACGAAGGACAAACCAATTGTTCGCAATCTTTGCAGTACATAATGCACGTCTCATCTTTATGCAGATGACAATTGTTTGTTTTTTCCACGATCGACTTTGTAAAAACTACCGTCTCGTCTTTTAAATCAACAACTTTATGCTTCTGTAGTGCTTTCACTTTCTCGTGCATTTTACGGCACTTTAAACATAAAAGATATTCACAATCCAAGCATCTAAATTTTACTTCTGTAGTTTCTTCGCACATATTACATTGTTGGTGTACTTGTGCTTTCGTCGAGGAACTTTTGGCAGCCATTTTACAAAGTTTAAGCTTCCTTGTACATATGTGTATGCATTACAGGTAATACTTACGGGTGCATTTAACTGTCAATTGAAATATTTATCACAACATGTTTTGTTTGTTTACACATACAAACTATCGTAAGATTTAATAAACTTTTCTTATCTTACAATGTATATACAATTATAAACAGTTTTTGTCTAAAACAATGAATAATAAGTGGATGCATAACCATAAGCCGAAGTACATTTACTGAAGTAAAAGTTTCAGAAGCAATCAGTATGTATGTAACTCGGTTAAAGTTAGTAAACATCTTTTATAGAATTTCCTTCCCAAGTAATAACTCTATTTGACCAAAAAAAACCATTTAGATATTTGTTTATGGTATGTTTGCATCCTTTCAGAAAGTGTCTGTTTTAATTAGAATGTTATTTATAATATCGACAGATTTTCATGCTTCCTCTTGAAAGACAATATCATACAAATCTAGGATAACAACTGATGGTGTCTTGCACAAATTAAATTTCCTCCATTGAGTATGTTGAGGATGCATGTACAAACTACATGTATGTTGAAAGTCTGTGACATGAACATTTTACTACAAGTATCTACTACCCTTTACATAATCAATGTTTTATGATAATGAGGTCATGGTTAGATGAACCAGGCCAGACAGACATGTACACATTACAATCATTCCATATGCTAAATGTGGTTGACTATTTGCTAAACATATCTGATCAACTGATAAAATTAAGAAAACTTATCATTGACCAATGATCTATGAAAATGAGGTAAAGATCAGATATACAATATCTATAAGACAAATATGTAAACCTTACATCTGTCATATACACCAAACATAGCTGACCTATAGTTATAAGTATTTGGAAAACGAACCAAAATTAAACCAGAACAAGAATGTGTCCCAAGTATACGGATGCCCCAACCGCACTATCATTTTTCTATGTTCAGTGGATCGTGAAAATGGGGTAAAATCTCTTATTTGACATTAAACTTAGAAAGATCATATCAATAAGAACATGTTTCCTAAGTTTCAAGTTGGTTGGACTTCAACTTCATCAACAAGAGTGCACACGCTGAAATGTCTCGCCTTCTATACTAATCATTGATATTATGTTGATAGTCCTAAGTATAAAGCTAAGCTTTAATACAACTGTCACATAAACTTAACATTAACCAAGATAACTAAACAAAGACCAATGAACCTTGAAAATGAGGTCAAGGTCAGATGAACCATGCCAGGAAGACATGTACAGCTAACAATGCTTCTATACAACATATATAGTTGACCTATTACTTATAGGTTAAGAAAAATAGACCAAAACACAAAAACTCAACACTGTGCAATGAACCGTGAAAATGAGGTCACGGTCAAATAAAACCTGCGCAACTAACATAAAGATCATAAAATATTTCCATACACCAAATATAGATGACCTATGGCATATAGTATTAGATAAAAAGACCAAAACTCAAAAACTTAACTTTGACCACTGAACCATGAAAATGAGGTCAAGGTCACATGACATCTGCCCGCTAGATAGGTACACCTTACAATCATTCCATACAACAAATATAGTAGACCTATTGCATATACTATGAGAAAAACAGACCAAAACACAAAAATTTAACTATAACCACTGAACCATGAAAATGAGGTCAAGGTCAGATGACACCTGCCAGTTGGACATGTACACCTTACAGTCCTTCCATACACGGAATATACTAGCCCTATTGCTTGTAGTATCTGAGATATGGACTTGACCACCAAAACTTAACCTTGTTCACTGATCCATGAAATGAGGTCGAGGTCAAGTGAAAACTGTCTGACAGACATGAGGACCTTTCAAGGTACGCACATATCAAATATAGTTATCCTATTACTTATAATAAGAGAGAATTCAACATTACAAAAAATTTGAACTTTTTTTTCAAGTGGTCACTGAACCATGAAAATGAGGTCAAGGACATTGGACATGTGAGTGACGGAAACTTCGTAACATGAGGCATCTATATACAAAGTATGAAGCATCCAGGTCTTCCACCTTCTAAAATATAAAGCTTTGAAGAAGTTAGCTAACACCGCCGCCGCCGCCGTAGCCGCCGCCGCCGGATCACTATCCCTATGTCGAGCTTTCTGCAACAAAAGTTGCAGGCTCGACAAAAACTACCTCGACTAAAAACTTTAACCTGAAGCGGGACGGACAAACGGACGCACAGACCAGAAAACAGAATGCCCATAAATGGGGCATAAAAAACTAACATGAAAATGAAGTCAAAGTCATCTGAAACCGGCTAGACTGACATGTGGGACAGATTACCTTAGCCGTTTTTGGCACAACTTTTAAGATCCCCAATGCTCTTCAACTTTGTACTTGTTCAGCTTTATTACTGTTTTTATCTGAGCGTCACTGATGAGTCTTATGTAGACGAAACCTGTGTCTGGTTTATAAAATTATAAGCCTGGTACGTTTGATAACTATATGAACCCTTTACAATCATTCTATACATTACATATAGTTGACATTCTTCTAATAGTATCTGAGAAACCGACCGTCATGTAACTTTAACCTTGATCACTTATCCATGAAATGAAGTTGAGGTAAGAGTTTTATATGTATTCTATTTTTTGTGCCTTTTGAGTTCATTGATCAAAGTAACCTAACCAAACAGTAAAATGTGCATTCCGACATTTTTATGCTGTTTTGATTAATGTGAAACATGTGACAGTACAAGTTTTTCTGTTGATATTTTTAATTATAAAATCTCTGCTTTTGCATTAAAAATATTAATAATATTTTTGCAAAAGGTAAAATATTGGCAGTAGTCAATGCACACATTAACTTTTGAATGGACAGAACTCATCAGTGAATAGTTTTCATTTTTTACGAGAACATAGTAAGGTTTCAAGGTCTTTTATGGTCACTATTTAGCATTTTGTATACTTGGGCGGTTAAGAAGTTGACTCTTTTGATGGACTGTTTAATGCCATGTTCTATGGGATACAGCAAGCCAGTAGTTATAAGTGTGTGATGAAGTGTGAGTACCTGAAGAATCAATCTAGTCCACATCTTGTAAAGACATCTGTGTTTTGTTGAAAACTTGTTTTTGTCATGTGTGTGGTTGGATTTCTGTCTCATTTAAGTATACCCCAAATCCTATTTTTATCATCAACACTAGATTTAGGGGGAATAGAGAGAAAACTGCTGTACACCCTTCACTCAAATATTCCTATAAGTTGGTTGCACATGCATATAAAATAAATAACTATTTTAATGTCAACAATTTTATTGACTATGTGTCAATTCAATGAAATAAAAGATTGTTAAAAGCCAGCAAAATACTTGAGCAAATAAATAAACATGGTCAAAGAAAATAAGATTCGAACATAAAATGTATGTATAATTCAGTGTGTCCTATAATACTTCTATAAATATATTATATCTATGTTAGATGTACTAAATCATAAACTAATCTCTAACTGTTAAATTAACATAAACTAATAACTAAATGTTAAATTTACATAAAACTAATCTGTAACTGTTAAATTAACATAAACTGAAGTGTGTAGGAAAATCAAAAAGACCAAAGACAATTATACACATTCTTTTCAATAGAAAAACAAATATTAGATATTCTAAAGGAGAATGTTTGATATTAAAGGGCAGCATGATTACAAAAATCTAATTTTATCACAAGTCTGCCAAATATCATACCCCTCCATTTTATTTCCTGTCTGAATAAAATTTAAAAGATTCTGCTTGTTTATGCTATGATGTTTTCCTTGTTGCATGATAGTAGTAATATAAGATATAATCAACATATACTACAATTAAAATACATGTATATATGTAAGTATAGTACCTCTTTTAATTTAATTGTTGAAAATATTTAAAATATCAATTACTGTGGATTCATTATTATTCGTTGGATACCAATTTTCGTGGCTTTCGTGGGTACAGGTGAACAACCAAATTAAACGTTCAACGAATAACAAATTTTCTATAAGCCTGTATGCAGACTTCGGCAAAACCACGAAATTGAATATCCACGAACATGCAAGTTTTCCTTAATCCACGAAAATTGATACCCACGAAAATAAATTAATCCACAGTACTTTTTTTCCATACTTTTGGTAATGCCCATTTGATTAATTTCAAAATTGTGAAATAAAGAATAAAATCTCAAAGAAACTAAAGACAAATGAGGACTAGATAAAAACCCAAAACATAGGAATTTTTAGAAAGCATGAAAACATTACAAATATTAATAAACATATATAATTGTTTTATTTATTTTCAAACAGTATAATGGAATGTATAAGTTACCTTTTGATCCCAAATACCAAATCAAACAAACTTAAAACTATCTTTATTTTTTTTTACATCAATGAAAAATATATTCAGACAAATTAACCATACCAAACAATGATAGAAAATCAATATGAAAAAATACCTTCTCCTTTGCTGATAACACATGTCATTTCTCTAGCAAAGCATTTTAAAATCAATAAATATTTGAAAATAAAAACTACATGAACAGTGACATTTGCAAAATAGAAAATTGAAGATTAGGATGAATAGAAATTCTACTGTCTATTCTTTCTAAATTTAGGAATATGATAATTTGGATATTTTAGCATCAAAATGTCATTTGCAAACATAAACTAACTGATAAGATAATCCCCTCCCCACCTCCCCTCAAAAAAAATAATTTAATACTTACTCAAAATGTCATGAAGTAAAACAGTATAAATAAAGTATTTAGATTTTTCTAATATACATTAGCATGTCAGAAACAAAATGCCCATATTTTGGCAATAAGGAAGGTGTCTGAAATTGATGTTTATATGAACATGTCTTAGGAACAAGTAAAATTATAATAATGTATTTAATGAAACATAATGCATAACTATTATAAGTTGAAAATTTTAAATTTCCATTTGAAAGTTTATATTGTTTAACTTTCAATATCAAAAATATATCCTGCTTATTACAATAACTATGTTATCATAATTGAATACATTTCTCTCAACTATGAAAGTTCAGATTAGGTTTAACATAATGCAAAGCATTAAAAACAATATATTGTAATACATTTTGTGTACTTCAATGCATTTAACATTAAAAACAATCAACATATTTGCCATACCTATTTATAAATATATAAATGCATAAAACAAATCATCAACATAAAGCTTCTATATGATATCTTTTTTAATTTCTTATGGTGTGTAAGTTATTACTGGTGTAACTATAACAACCTTTTGTAGAACAACATGGGATGCTAAATATAACTCGATATCTATATGAGACAGATAGTGGTTGTATTAATTTTTCTTTAAATAGTATGTACTGTAAATTCAGAAATTATTGCGTGCATTTATTATTGCGATTTGTCATTTTAGACTTAAATGCGATTTTAATTTTTATGATTTTGAGAAAAATCCTGTGAAATTCATATAAAATATTTCAAAATGCAAGTTTAAATTATTGCGTTTACAACTCAGTCACATTTTTCGCAATAATAAAAACCTTGCATTAATTTCTGAATTTACAGTATTTGGCATAAAACAATTTCAGAGACATACTGTAAATCATATAACTCTGAGAGTTTAATAATTTCCCTAAAGTTTGCATCATGAGTTTAAAAATTAAACAATGGTTGAGATTAACAGAAGTTTATCAAATTGCTCAACATTTGCAATATTTTAGATAGGTTGTGTGGTCTCTAAATGTTTAACAATAGATTTTTCTTAAACTTTGGTAATAGACTTCTAGGTGAAAGTAAAAACATTGAAATAATTAAGGAAATCAAAGTGATCTTTTCATGGATTCTATAGGGGAAACTTGAATTTTTCCTTACTAGGGACATATGAAACTTGATTTTTTGATAGTTCAATATTACAATTTCAAGTTTTAAATGTTTCTTTTGTATATTAAATGAAACTTAGTAGAATATTGTTAAACAAAAAAAAAAGAAGTTTGCACCATGTCCAGAAAGGATGATAAAAAAAAAAGACACCCATCTACTTTAAAACTTAAAAAGTTGGTTAATTTTCAAAAGTTTATGACAAAAAGCACCTTTTAACTTCCATAGTAACAATAACACATATATACAATGTATTAGACTCTGAATATAATCAATAGTTAATTGTATTTTTTGGAACTATGAACACTTTTTGAAAATAAATATATATACCATACATCTAGGTGATAAAATTGCTACTAGCAAACCATGTTAAAATCTTAGGCCAAAATGACCAAATATTGCACATGATATATAATTAGCATGTAATATAAATGTATAAGTGACAAATATCAATTTGGAAAAAAAAACTTATGTAAAACAATATTTTCTGTAAATGACAAGTAATTATGATGCTTTAGGAGTATTTGAGAAACCTTTTTCTGTATAAAATATCAGCATAATAAAAAAGATTTAAAGAAGTAATGTCATAAATTAAATATGACACTGAATCTGTTGTTTATGCCTATGAAAAACAAAAATTCTGGCTGTCAACAAAAAAAATCTCATTTTGTTTTACGTTATCTTTTTTATAATCAACTGACTTGGTTCATGATACAACCAAATAATTTTGTGGCACATAATCATTCAAGAAAATAAAGGAGTTTTATGATAATTCATATGCAGCAAAATTAAAGCTTTGCTTTAATTAAAAATTAACAGCATACACATTTCTTATACATAAGGGAATTCAAGATCAAGACTTCAGAAATAAAATAAACATGTAAACAATCACAAAGTTAGATATGCCTATATAGCTGAGACTCATTAAAACAGTGTGCAAATTTATTGCAAAAAACATCTAAGGTACCATATTTACAAAGACAGCCATTTGTCTAATAATATCTGAATGAAGGTTTGTTGGAAAATCTGTATGAATAAGTCAAATCTGGAATAAAGCTGGTTATCTTTCAAACAACAATCAATAATGAAATATCTGAATTTACAGTAAATGTTTAAAAATATTGTCATAGCATATGGGAGACAACTCTAGAGTATTATGATTTTTTGTCAAGTTTCAGACAACAACTTTTTTAACTGGTAACAAAGCTTTACTGTCAATGAGACAAATCATAATTTACTTCTTATTTAATGACATCCACCATAGTTTACTATTTGCTTAATACTTTTTTATTCATGATAATATTTAAAAACTTGTTACATAAGAATAATACATTATAGAAAAAAACTTTTAAATGGATCTGATATAACAATAAAAGGATACTAACTAAAGCTGTATACATAAATAAAACTAAATACCAGGATTGATTAAAAAAAACAATAAAGTAGATGTAGTAAATAGAACTAAAACACGAAGTCAAAGTATATATATATATTTGCATAGCTAAGCACTTCTTATAAGTGTGACTACATACCACAACATGTATGGATATAACATTGTAAACAGTAAAACAAAAGCTAGTAAAATTAGCATAACAATATATAGTCATGTATAAATGGTTTTCTCAATGTTTTCAATAAAGATCCAGCTACCCATGATGCATTGTGAAGCCCTTTCTACCATTACTTTAATGCTAGCATTTCAAATCAATAACATCTACACATGTATAAAATTATTTTAACTGCTTATTGATATATAGAATCAGAATCAGGTGCCCTATATGTTGTTTATTTCTATATCATTCAACCTTGACACATTTCGTAATAAAGTAGGCTTAAGTTGCAGACAGCCATTACAATAATCTTTACCCCACAACCAAACTTCTATTATTATCTAAACTTTGACATTGACAAGACAGCTAAAATATCTGAATTTTGGGTTATTTTCTCTGCAAAATTCCAGTGCTTCAAATATCATATAATAATAAAGAGTTACACCATTTAAAAACAACTTAAAATAGACATTCCTGAAATTCATGTTTCAAAGTATGTCCCTTTCAGCTAAGAAAGTGAGAAGATGTCACAGATGCTTATACTTTTTATAAGAAATAAATAAAAAACCCTTCATTTAATAAATAAACATTATTAAAAGGGATAAAAAGGACAAAAGGTTTATGAGAAGCAATACCTATTAACCATGCATATGTCAACAATATTTTGATTCAAGTATTTCCGCAAATATTTACCTAAATCCACTTATTTACAATGATTTCTGATAAGTCTTAGGTACATTGTAACATTTGGTGAAAATATGATTGTTATATTTACAAAAATAAGTTTAAAAGATTAAAGCAATTGAATATATATTGGATTTCATTGTAATAAAAATAAATAATTCACTATCTGGGAAATACAAGGTTTTACATTTTTTGAAAATGTTAAAATACTCTCAATAACGGGATATCTAATTTACAAATATAACTTAAAAATGATCATACATGTATTCATCATTATATCTTCAATTTAGTTTTAAACTCAATGTTTGGAAGAGGTAAATTTTGTGATATGACTGTTGCAATCCTGTAATCATTAGCATCATGTAATATATTTTGAACTCCTTATTTTCATACTACTTACAGGTAATCAATATATATGTATAGTTTAATACAATTGTGTGACCTTTTAGATATAAATAATTCATGGATAAAAAGTAAAGTGTCACAAATCTTAAAATAATTTGAAACTACTTTATCATTGTTAAAGTAAACATGTACTATTATTTCTGTTATCAACAAATCTGGCATATTTCAATAACTTTGTACAACATAACTCAATAAATTTTGCATTTTAGGGGGGGGGGGGGGGAGGGGGGTGTAAACAGAAAGGGATAAATAATTTCTTTTTGTTTTGGAAAGGGGGGTTGTACATGTTATTTTATTGTGTAATTTTGTAGAAAAAAAATCTAATAATAAATATTAGTAATATTATGTATTTCAAGAAACAGAAATCACAACTTCTAAGAATAAAAGAATAAATGTAAATTCAAATATCAGTTTAAAAGAAAAACATTATGATCGTTTACTTAAACATTGTTATAAAAAAACAACAATTTAGGGACCAAAATAATGAATGAAAGCCCAAAGGTCCATTACACAATCAATCATTAAATAACTATTAGCGATATTTCCTTAAAAGAGTTCCCTATTGCACAACTTTATAAGTTATTACATTTTACAACTTCCCAAAATTGCAAAATACATTTGCATAAAAACGTGATGTCATTACCATAATATCTTTAGAAAGCTTTACTACAAATCTTCCTATACATTCAATATGAGGTATTCCATATCGAGATATCCATGTTAAACTATTAACATTTGACCTAAACTGGTACAATAAAAGAATTTATTGACATCAATCTAAGGGAGACAACTATTTCATCCCTTGAACTAAGGGAGACCACTATCATAATGATGTAATCTATGTTTAAACACCTTGATACCCTACAACATTCTAAAATCATGTATACTAATGTTACTATCATCAATCAGATGAATCTTCATCACTGATGTCATTTTCACCTATATCACTTTCTTTCATACAGCTTTCATCATCTAATGATTCTCGAGAGTTAAATTCTGATAGAGGTTTAATGTCGGCCATGTTTAGTCTTGGCAGTGTCATTTGTTCAGGATTTAGCCATGGTTTAAAGTTTGGGTTATGAGTAGATTTCCACTTCTGGTAACTGAGACATGCTTTGTGTATCCTTGTTATGACCTATAATATAAACAAATACATATAACTATTCATTTTCAAGAATTAGTTTACCATATAAAGCAAGCAAATAATTCAACCAAGAACTTAAAGTTGCTTGGTTCAACTTCATTATGACTCTTGTGGATAGTTGTCTCATTGGTATTCATATCACATCTACTTATTTGTTATACAGATAGAAGTACCGGAAGTAAATAATTCTGACACTTTCATATTTAAGGCTTTTCCTTATTGTTAACTGAAAATTTTATTTATAACTTAAAATATTGGTGAGAGAAACACGTATATTTTTAGACCTGTTTTCCCTATGAGCAGCCCTTTTTATTTATTTATCTGACTGTTTGTAAAGGTTCAAATGAAAAAAATGAATTCTGTTTAGGATATTCTTTATAAATAAGTGATTTAATTCAACTAAGTAAATTGATGAGAAAAGTTATTTTGTATCTAGTTAGCAAAGTTTCTTGGGATTAAAAAAAAAGATTTGAATACTAAATATCTCAACAACAGACACTTAATCATTAGATTTAAATTGAACTACAAATAGTTTAGCAGTACTGATAAATAATGTGTTACCATCTTGACTATTTAAATTATATCAAATCACAGCAACACAGAACCTGCAACTTAATTCATTGCTTGCTTGTCTTAATTTTTCTCAACACACCAATCACAGCTAAGACACGCTAATGGGTATTTTGCTCAGTTTTTTATATTTGTCTATGTTACATCAGCAAATTCATGTGCCCTAATCATAATAAAGACAACCTGAATAACCAACACTTACCTTAGGTGCCATTATCTGTGTAACTTTGTTGACAGCCCAAGCTGGAAGCTTTCCTGTTAAAAGAAGATATTCTTTAGATGTATGTATATGTGAGACAATGGAAGTCTGCAACATATTGATAAATATAGCACATACATGTAGAATTGAGACAAATGTACAATATCAAAGTGTTTTTTTTTAATGAGCAACCCCAAAGATACCTCAAAAAAGGAAAAAGCATATTTGGCTTTTCTAATTACTTAGATATTGTTTTTTAGCATGTTTAATGGAATTCTTAACTGTTTTAAGACATATGAAGACTGAAATATTTCACATTTGTCTTTTGGAACCTTTAATAGCAGACTATGCGGTATGGGCTTTGCTCATTGTTAAAGGCAGCACAGTTACTTATAGTTGTAAGTTTCTGTATCATTTGATCACTTGTGGAGAGTTGTCTTGTTGGCAATCATACCACGTCTTTTTTTATGTGTCCCTTCATAGAGCATTTGATTATGATTGAGACAAATACATAAACTCACATTTGTCCTCTCCTTTAACTTCTGACTCAAAACACATATGTAAAGTCAAAAATGTCCCTACCTTTAGCTTCTGATAGCGAAAAAGTAAACTGACATAAATATATATGAGAAACCTGTGCAAATTTATATATGAAAATTACAATTTGTCCTTTACCTTTTGGGTCTGACTGAGATACATATGTGAACTGACATTTGTTTCCTTCCATCTTTCTAACTAAATACCCTGTTAAATATGACACACCTCGTATATAGCCTTTCTTTGGCAGGGCTTTCTACAACAACAACAAAATATTAGTTATGATGCCTTCAATTCAATGATTGTTATTAATATATAAAGACAACTTACTATTTCTTTATTTCATTCACAATTATAAATTAGCATCAATCTATTTAAATTGACCAGTTAACATAATGCCCCTCTACAATCTTAGGTGGGACATAAAAACATTTTCATATAGTTAAATGTCACTTTCTATACAACTTCAAGCAGTTTGGTGGGTGGAAAAATGAGAAAAATCACCAACTACTGTATGAAATATCAATATATGATATATCTTGGATGTTGTGGTTTTCAAAGCTTTGTTTTTTTTGTTACATGTATATTAAGCATAAATCAAGCCACTGGTTTTCTCATTTTGTTAAATGACTGATAATTTTAAAGCTTAATGTACAGTAAGAGGTTTGATCATTGTTGGATGCTGTACAGTACTCTATGGTTGTTGTTCATGCCAATGTAAGTGTTCTTTTAAAACATTTGTCCTAATATTTTCCTCTAATAAATAATTGCGGGTTAAAAAAACAATGATTTTTCAACTTAAATGTCTTAAAATATTTGTTTAATTGTATGTATTTTATAGTATATTTTTAGATAATCTGAAATAATAAGAATTTGATTGAATAGTTTGTAAATCAAAACAAATTCTTGAGTTTTATCATTCTTAAAATTAAGAAATTGTTTGCCTCTATCTTATCTGGGGTTGAAGTCATCAAAATATTAATTAATTAATATTTAAAACTGACTTGAAATAAAGTTTTATGACTTTGATGCCTGGTACATTATCAAATGCGATTTTTATCCGAGATAACTACAATGTTGCACCACACTGAAATTGATATATATATCATGTATATTTATAATAAACTATGTTAATCAATAAATGCAAATTCCAAACTTCATGGAAAAGTTTTTATTAGTTTTTAAAAATTCATGAATACTTTAAAATCATCAGAAAGTCAAAATCTCTAAAAACAATTTTATTACTAAAATTTTCAAATCACTACAAAATACTAGAGGCTCTCAAGAGCCTGTGTCGCTCACCTTGGTGCATATTTAACAATGGACAGAGATAAATTCTTGACAAAATTGTGTTTTGGTGATCGTAATGTGTTTGTAGATCTTTCTTTACTGAACATTCTTGTTGCTACACTTATCTCTATCTGTAATGAATTTGGCCCAGTAATTACAGTGGAAAATAATTTCTAAAAATTTACAAAAATTTATGAAAATTATCGTTTTGCTTGTAATTTTAACTAGAGGCTCTTAAGAGCCTGTGTTGCTCACCTTGGTTTATGTGCATATTAAACAAATTCCACAGACGGATTCATGACAAAATTGTGTTTTGGTGATGGTGATGTGTTTGTAGATCTTTATAAATGTAATGAAATTCTTGCTCCTTTTAATTTTCTCCATCTATAATAAACTTGGCCCTTTCGTTACAGAGGAAAATATTTTGTAAAAATTTACAAAAATTTACCAAATTAATGAAAATTGTTAAAAATTGACTATAAAGGGCGATAACTCCTTAAGGGGTCAACTGACAATTTTGGTCATGTTGACTCATTTGTAGATCTTACTTTGCTGAACATTATTGCTGTTTACAGTTTATCTCTATCTATAATAATATTCAAGATAATAACCAAAAACTGCAAAATTTCCTTAAAATTACTAATTTGGGGGCAGCAACCCAACAACGGGTTGTCCAATTTGTCTGAAAATAGGTAGATCTTGACCTAATAGACAATTTTACCCCTTGTCAGATTTGCTCTAAATGCTTTGGTTTCAGAGTTATACGTGAAATTCTACATTTTACCCCTATGTTCTATTTTTAGCCATGGCGGCCATCTAGGTTAATTGGCAGGGTCACGCCACACATTTTTAAAACAAGATACCCCAATGATGATTGTGGTCAAGTTTGGTTAAATTTGACCCAGTAGTTTCAGAGAAGAAGATTTTTGTAAAAGTTTACAGACGATGGACGCCGGACGCCAAGTGATGAGAAAATCTCACTTGACCTTTCAGGTCAGGTGAGCTAAAAAGACATGCACTGAAATGTTTATCAGGAAAGGTAATTTGGACATTTTTACTGTGAGGTAATATGTATTCCAGTTATCATTTACCTGATGGTTAACTGAGTGATTTATAATACAGTATTGTGCTCCCATATCTAACCACGACCTTTGTGTAACAAAATCACGACTCTTGAATGGCCTGCATTTCACTAAAATAAAATAAAAAACTTAGTGGATGTGAAAGACATTTTGTAAATCTCTTACAAGACTTAAAACAGTTAAAAACCAGGTGTCAAATAATTTATAAAAAAAAATATTTAGCAAGGTGCAGAGAAAATTATACACCTTTGCAGGACATCACAAAGATTCTCATAAAATTTTTATGTCACAGACACACCAAAATATATAATGTCTGCTTCCTGCATGTCCTGCCTCTTGCCAAAAATAACCATAAAAAAAAGTTGTCAAAGTCAATAAAAGTTTCTTCCTTCAATTTTTTTACTTCATCTATTCATAGGAAATCGTAATCACTGAATCATGCTAGACTGAAGAGTGAATTTTAATTTGATTCATAAACATGCATACAATTAAATAATATCTTATAATATATATGTGTCTATATAAGTCTTGATATAAGGGGGAGAAGTGTTAAGAATGCCAATGAAATAAATATATGTTTATAAAATGGCTTAGAAAATCATGTTTTATTAGATCTAAATTTATACTTTCAATCTAACCTGTAATTTCAAATTATCACTTTTATATATCCACCAGTGATTTTATAATTAAAGCACTTGGGGTTTAGTGTATGGGTTTGAGAAAAATTAATACAAGTTCCCTCAGTAAGCTATAAAAGGCACTGGCCTGAAAAGAGATAGCTAATGACTAGTGGTCTGATTTATCACGTTTATGCTTTGTTTTGAGATATTCACATACTTGAATAATAGCCAATATCGTTGTTTGGGTTTATACAACAAATCTCATATCCCTCCACCATAGAATGGTCCCATACTTTTCTATACTCTGGATCATGGAGAACATCATACAATACTTCTGCTGATACATCTGTATATGTTGTCTTTATCTAACAAAATGTATTTAGATAAACAGATATAATACTTTTACATGCAAAAACATTGTTGAACTGTGATTCATAATTCTGACAAACGTTTGAAATGGACCGATTCAAAGTTTGTTAAGCAAAGGCTTGTACAAAACAATAAAGGAATAAAAACTTGTATTAAATTGCAGTCCTGTCATGCCTGTATGTCTGTGCACCTACGATTTATGACTTCATTCTATGAAACAAATAAAAAACCAATAATCGGATAATTATGTCAATTTGTGTGAAATAATACATTACATACTACATTGTAATATTTGATAAACTATGAAAATATGGTTTCACTCTAAAATGTTGTGTAATGTTTGTCCAAGTGGGGAAACCCCTGTTTTGAGAAATCTTGAAAAGTCCAGTGATTTAATACATTATTTTTCAATAATGGAAAGATTTAATAGTACAAAATATAGTTTGATTAGAATAAAACAAACTGCAAAGAATGTAGAGCAAAGTTTATTTCAATCTAATTTAAATTTGACATACATGTATATGGGATTTTAACCTTTTTCATAAGGAGGTGAGTTGGCAGTCAGGAGTGCTACTGTCCTCTCTGAAAATAATGTTTTAATTACAAAACAGGAGGAGGTGTGTGAGATATTTAATGACTATTTTGTAAATGTTGCAAAGAATATAGGAAGCAGTCAAATAAAGGTTGATGATGATCACCCGAGTATTTTGGCCATTAAAGATAATATTCCAGATCTTGATCAAAACAATTTTACCTTTTCCCCTATTGATCAAGACTTTGTTGAGAAACGTATACGTAAAACTAATGTAAAAAAAGCCACTGGTATAGATGGTATCTCACCTAAATTACTGCATTTTGCTAAACCTGCTATTGTAAAACCCCTTACAAATATTGTTAATTTGTCATTATCATCATCGACCTTCCCTGACCGTCTTAAAGCTCAAGTTGCACCTATTCACAAAAAGAATAGTGTTTTAGAAAAGGGAAATTATAGACCGGTAAGTGTATTACCGCTATTTCTAAAAATTTTGAAAATGCCATAGAAGTACAATTAGTGCAGTACTTTGATAAAATCTTCAGTCCTTTTTTGGCAGCTTTTAGATCTGGTTTTGGATGTCAGTCAACTTTATTAAGAGTAATTACAGATTGGAAATTAGCCTTAGATCAAAATAAATACCTTGCAGCTATCCTTATGGACTTGTCAAAAGCATTTGACTGTCTCCCCCATGACTTACTGCTACTGAAACTAAAAGCTTATGGTCTCTCCAAATCCTCACTTGATGTTATGTAGTTGTTTAACAAAAAGAAAACAGTGTGTGAAAGTAAACCAAAATTTAAGTGGTATGCTTGACATATTTAAAGGGGTACCACAAGGTTCTATCCTTGGACCCATCCCATTTAATATTTTTATTAATGATTTGTTCTTTTTTGTAAAAAATTGTTCTTTATATAATTATGCTGATGACAATACTTTGTCAAAGTCTGGAAATTCCTTACAAGATGTAATTTCTGCTCTTGAGGAAGACAGCAATTTTTTAATACAGTGGTTTTCTTCCAATAAAATGCAGGCCAACCCAGAGAAATTTCAAGCTATCTCTCTTGGCAAAAAAACACATGATAAAAAGATTGTGTTTGATTTGAATGGTATTTCTATATCATGTGAGGATGAGGTTAAACTACTTGGAGTTACGATTGATTTTAAATTAAACTTTAATTTACACATTTCAAATATTTTGTAAAAAGGCTGCAAGGCAATTAAATGTTTTGAAAAGAATTGGGAAACATCTAAACAAACTGAGTAAGCTTACAATTTACTACTCTTTTATTATGTCTAACTTTAGTTATTGCCCTTTAACTTGGCATTTCTGTGGGGAACAAAATACCAGGAAAATAGAAAAAATACAAGAAAGAGACCCTTCGATTTATTTATGAACATGATGAAGACCATCAGAGCTCCTACGAAACACTCCTGCAGATTTAGAACCTTCCATCATTAAAAACTCGTAGAATGCGCTCAATTGCCTTGGAGACCTTTAAAATAATTAATAAAAAATGTCCTTTATTTATTCAAGATTTAGTTGTAATAAAAAACAGTTCATATAATTTCAGGTATGTAAACACTGCTGAGGTACCTACATGTAGACCTAGAACCTCCAGTTATGGTAAAAGATCCTTTAGATTTGAGGCAGCACAAGTATGGAACTCACTTCCTAATGAGGCTATACTCATGACTTCTTTTGACCAGTTAATTCCTGGTGTGGGGTCAAAAATGTTACTGCAGTTCATGTCGTTTCCACCCAGTGCTGTCTCAAAGCTGAAATTTCTTTCTTTTTATAATGGCCTTTTGCTCTGCTTTTTATGCATTTTTTTTAATATATCTGCCATTAAATGCTAGTGCTTATATTTATTTATTTATTGTTTTTATGCTTTTAGTCTGTTATATTTTATGATCCCAAGTGATTTGCTGATTCCCCCTTTTCAATGCACATAGAGGCACTTGCCACATGAACTTTGACTCTGGAGGCTCACAAATCAAATAGAGTTGCTTTCATTATATTGCATGTTTTTTTTAGTTTTATTTGGTAGTATTTGCATGATGCTGCATGTTTTTTATGTGATAGTCGGTTAAAGAGCTCACCAGAGCTCATGTTTTCTCTGTTATTATGTATATATATGCCGACTCTAAATAAAATTTACTTACTTACTTACTTAAACAAGTGATTTCATTATCACCTATTTCAGTGATTTGATAAATTCAGTTATCACCTATTTAAGTGATTTTGGTGTTTCCTTTGATCTTCAAATGCTAATTTCATTGATTTTCCATATTTTCACAAACTTTTCTATAACTTTCCTACATAGATCAGATACCCTATTTTCTATGGATATTAACTTCACCAGTGCGCTTGGGCAGTAAGTAAGTGCGCTAAAGCTTTTAAAAATATCCATGGGATTTTTCTGTAATCAAACATGTCAAATATTCATTAACTACATTTTTTGTACTCTGACTATCAGACAAAGGTCAACAATATTAGGTAACCTGATTGGTTTTCTTTTTTAGAGTTAGAATGATATACTTAAAGGTTATGTCCTGATCTACAAATTATTCCAGAAAATGCATATTTTCAATAAATTGTAAAAACTGACAGGATTATCAAGCAAAAGACAATTTCTAGATGTACATAGTTATTTTTTTCAATTATTGTCATTTTACATGTACCAATAAAAATATCTAGCTTGTGAGAAAAATATCAAGAAAAAGTTATTATTGAAGAGATCTTTTCAAATTACTTGTTTCAGGGATTTTAAAAAGTCTGTCTATTTATAGATTTTTTAAAAATATTTCACAGCCAAAATCACCTGAAGGAGTGATTCTGAAATCACTTGTTTAAGTAGCACCCCTGACCATGCCGACTGGTTGGTAAACAAAAGTGGGGGGATTTTTCAGAAAGTGGGGTGATTAGGTGTGGGGCAATAGGTCATGAATTCCATGTGTAATAGTTTTTTCCTTTGCTTTCAAATCTAGCATGTGTAGTATGTATAGCAGTGGCTTTAGCATGCATATGTTGACCAAGTGGAAACCAGAATGTAAAAACACTGCACATACAACATTGGCATTTCGGCACGAGAAGACCGAAAATTATATGAGTCATCTATCTTGTGTTTTATACTTTAGTGATGGGTCAAAGTACCCTTTTCGAGTTTGCCATGTCGTAGATCTATGTAGATTTTGCAAGTTGTAGAAAAGGTACAAATTTGAGTATACTACATGTATAACTAACATTTATTTTAACATCTCATTCAGTTCTAATACACCTTATCGCTATATGTCCGCCATTACTGGAAATCACACAGGTTCCTGTAAAATTTTGACGTCATAAAACAAAATAGGCACTGGCTACGGTTACATGGAAATGTAACAATAATAAAATTGTTATTGTTACATCGGAGACTAATTGCCGGAATGCAAAGTTGGGAAAGGAACCGATTGATTACGAATGTAACAATAATTATTGAGGCTACGGTTACATTGTGTTATTGTACATGAAACACAGCAATGTACGATGGGACTTGTAATATGTACCAAATAACAAAAGTTGAAGACATTTATTTTATATTTACAATACATACAATTATTACATACAATTTCTTTATTTTTTTATTTACAATGACAGTTTCTACATATACAGTATTAAAGTGGTTTTGGAGCATGTTTAAGTCCAACACATTTTTTATGAATCCACTCCAAGCAGCCTTCACACACCAGTGATGTCGTATTATGAATGTCTGTATCGCATACTGTGCAATTCCTTTTTGCGATATTCCTTTTAGAAGATAAGGCAACCTTTAATGTTTGGCCATGCTTCTGGTGAAAAATACTTTTTTACTCTAGCAATGTTGATATCATCAAGTTCTCATCCAATATGTTGGTTGGAAGCATGTGGTCTAGTTTGATGTCGTCTTTCAATATGATCGCATTGCCGTTCATTACGGATTTTATGTTTACCTCAGATTTCAGTATCCTACTTAGCAGTTAGCAAACTTTGCTTTTGATGTATCATTTTTTTAGAGCTGCGTTTGTATCTATAGCTGTATGAAATTTGTGTCTTGATATTGTTTCAGTTTCATTTCAAACGCATCCCAAGCAAAGTTAAAATTTTTCATCCAAAACAAAATTAGTAATAGGAACCTCTTCATCTTCGCTAGCCAAGGGTTACGATCCACTCCCGCTCTCTTCAAGAAGAGAACGGGAGTGGATCGTAACCCTTCGCTAGCGAAGATGGAACCTCTTCGTCCATTGTTCAAAGTATAATGACAGTAATAGGGGTAGGTGTGCAGTTAAATACTTAAAAAATTTGTAAGGGTTCCGCGGAACCCAGTGTCTCGCCTACTTTTGCTGTAAATCGCAGGCGCAACAAAAATGAGGTAAAAATCAAAAAAAATATTCCTCTTGATACTATCTTATGATTGTAAGAAGCTTCTGTCCAAGTTTGGTAAAAATCTAGGATAGTTAATGAATCTAATAAATGTTTTGAAAACTTTAACTGCCGACTGTATGCAACTTGAAGAAAATCTAAGTCCATTTAAAAGTAAAATACAGAAAAAATGGAGTTATCTTTTTACAAAATTTACTTCTGGATACTATCTTATGATCATAAAGAAGCTTCTGTCCAAGTTTGGTACAAACACAGGATAGTTTAAGAAAGTTATTAAAGTTTTAAAAACTTTAACCACAGAGTGAATGTAATGTTTGCCTGCAGAAAAACTAAGTCCATTTAAAAGTAAAATTCGGAAAAAATGGATTTTTTTTTTACAAAATTTACTTCTGGATACTATCTTATGATCATAAATAAGCTTCTGTCCAAGTTCAGTACAAATCCAGGATAGTTTAAGAAAGTTATTAAAATTTTAAAAACTTTAACCACTGAGTGAATGTAATGTTTGCCTGCAGAAAAACTAAGTCCATTTATTAGTAAAATACGGAAAAAATGGAATTTTATTTTTTCAAAATTTACTTCTTGATACTATCATATGATCATAAACAAGCTTCTGTCCAAGTTTGGTAGAAATCAAGTATAGTTTAAGAAAGTTATTAAAATTTCAAAAACTTTAACCACAGAGTGAATATTTGTGGACGCCGCCGCCGACGACGCCGACGGAAAGTAGGATCGCTTAGTCTCGCTTTTTCGACTAAAGTCGAAGGCTCGACAAAAAGTGAACACTCTTCTCACCCGAGTTCTCAACAACATACCATTGAACTATTTGTTTTCGCCTTTGGCACTACTAATCTGAAGTAGTACCTTAAGGTTTATGTACCCTTCTGTAGCCATTTTTGTACGAATTTTTCAAACCTCATTTGTATCAAAACTAAAGATATAATAAATAATAGAGATAGGCCATTTAGTACATGTTCCAAGAGGAAACTTGATGCAAAGCATTATTTTTTACTGTTTCATTGCATTTGATAGAAAAAGAGGACTTTGTGGCAAATAAATCAAGATTTTTATAGAAAATCCACAGCCTTTAATACAGAGATTTTTGTTATAAAATTTGAAACATAAATGACTCACTTGATTTTCTATTATGTGCTAGTGTTTATTTTTTACAAAAAGTTCTAAGTAACCTGTAATTTCTAAAACACCTCGTGTTGAGTCACTAAAGTCGAGCGCACCCTAAAAGGTGTACTTGGATTTTGACCATATTTATACTTGTCTTAACCAATAACTACATTTATAAACTTGTTTTAAGGAAATCAATGCTAGCACTGCATGCAATAATCCTATATCTATCAGTTATCAAATTGCCAAATATGAGAATACAAGGATAAAGGCTGTGGATTTTCTATAAAAATCTTGATTTGTTTGCCACAAAGTCCTCTTTTTCTATTAAATGCAATGGAACAGTAAAAAATAATGCTTTGCATCAAGTTTCCCCTTGGAATATGTACAAAATGGCCTATCTCTATTATTCATTATATTTGTAGTTTTGATACAATTGAAGTTTGAAAAGTTCGTACAAAAATGGCTACAGAAGGGTACATAAACCTTAAGAACATCAAAACCATTAATACGTAAAACTATTTAAACACCATTTGTTGAATTATAATATTAATTTATTATATATCATAATTACAAGTATTATTTAGTACTTATGAAAGAATTAAGCAACACAACTATAGAAGATTTTAATTTAATAAATCCAGCGTACATTAATTTTGCTGTTTTTTTATGTAACAATAACACAATGTAACCGTAGCCTACATAATTATTGTTACATTCGTAATCAATCGGTTCCTTACCCAACTTTGCATTCCGGCAATTAGTCTCTGATGTAACAATAATAATTTTTTTATTGTTACATTTTCATGTAACCGTAGCCAGTGCCAACAAAATATCTGACGCCACATTGGAAAAGTGATTGTTGTATGGGTCAAAAGTTCAAGCGGCTGGGTCAGCCGGGATAAGCGATAAGGTGTATATATAAAAAAAAAAGCCACTTGCTGCTTTATCCAAGGATTTGTAACTATACAAATCCTTGCTTTATCCATATTTATAAACTTAAAAACATTTTCTAGAATTTCTGTTACCTTGAACATTTTAAAATCTGAAACGTCATTTATTTTTGTATGTACAGATGTGTTCCGTTTATTGTATTCTTGTTTCCATCCCTCAGTTTCAATACATAGTTCAATGAATCGTTTGAAGTCACTATCTTCTGCTACTTTAACTTCCCCGGACTGCATTTTCTTGTGTTTACAACGAAATCGTCTATGAAATTACAAATCAAAGCGTCTATTTTGATAACAACCACCTGTTTGTTGGTGACTTGTCACTTTTTACCGTAAATTTTAAATCCAATTATCTGGTACCCATCTCATAATTATATACCCGTCAAAGAGCAAGCTAAGTAGGGAATTGGCTGTGTAAATAAACCAGAAGTCGTAAAATAAGAAGCTAGTTGCTAATTCGGCCCTTTTTTCCCGTTCGACTCATATTTATTTTTGTGCCAATTGTATATGAGGGTTTGGATGGGGTTAAATGATTAAAGAATAATGCCCTTAAAATAATGAGGATTAGAGAAAACGGGCAAAAAAATGAAGATTAGAGAAAAAAGGGGTTATTTTTTTTAAAGATAAGAGAAAAAAGGGGTTATTTTTTTGAAGATTAGTGAAAAAAAGGGTTAAAATTAAATGTTTACAGATTAACAGACCCCCCCCCCCCCCACATCCAAACCCTCGTATATGTTTGCGTGTTTCATCCGTAACAAATGAACCAATAATTTATTTTAGATGGTGTAGTGGTTAGTGCATCGGACTACTAACACAAAGGGGGTTACACTAATGACTGGACCGAATGACAGGACCAAATGAAAAATGCTAATAACTTTTTCATTTCTCAAAGGATTGATCTCAAATTTGAAATATAATAAGATTTCATCATTTGATAAATAGATTTAAGAAAAAAAAAGAAAAACTTTGTAAGAAACTTTAGAAAACGTGACATGACCAACTCTGATAATGACAGGACCAACATCGAGAATGACAGGACCAAATAAAAATGCTAATAACTTTTTATTTTTTCAAAGGAATTATCTCAGATTCGAAATATAAAAAGATATGTCATATTTTGAAACCAAAATGTTATAAAAAATATAGATTTATTTTCAAAAACTTTCAAAAACGTGACATGACCATCGCTGACTGACATGACCAACCTCGACAATGACAGGACCAGATGAAATTGCTAATTTCTCTTTCATTTCTCAATTTTTTTTTCTGATATTTGAAATATACTCTTGAGGAAATATAATAAGATTTTATCATTTGATAAATAGATTTAAGAAAAAAATTAAAGAAATATGTAAGAAACTTTAGAAAACGTGACAGGACCAACTTCGACAATTACAGGCCAAAATAAAAATGCTAATAACTTTTTTTTATTTTTCAAAGGAATTCTCTCAGATTTTAAATATAAAATGATATGTCATATTTTGAAACATAAATGTTATAAAAAATATAGAAAGTTTAAACGTGACATGACCATCGCTGTCTGACATGGCCAACCTTGACAATGACAGGACCAGATGAAATTGCTAAAATTTAATTTTTATTTCTAAAAAATAAATCTTATATATGTTATATCTATTATTGTAATATCTTCTCTGCAACTATGTATTTGGTTTATGAGAAAGTTCATTCATTCATTCATTCAGAATATTTTGTATATTGATTACCGGTCATAATCTGACACGTCTGAAAACAATTATAAGGTACGTAACAAACAAAAGGTGTGACATAAGCCATAAATAAGTTGATAAATCCAATAAAGATTATGATGACAGTAATTAAAATCACATAATAGTTCATGTCTTTGTTTTATTAATATTTTCAGAACAGTAAATAAGAATATTTCCATGTATGCCTGAGTATATGCAGGGTATATCTTGATAGTTTTTTCCCCCTCATAATAAACAATAAACATTTCTTGAAGTATGCCCGACCCTTGCATGCATGATTTCTTGGTAGTTTTAAATATTTTCATAAAATATAATGAATCAAACATTTTCACGGACTACTTTAAAAGGTTTGATATCTTTCCATAGTGGCTTAAATTGGGCCTCATGATGTCAAGAAATATTATGACGATAATTCAATAAATCTGAATTTATCTATAGTTTAATGAACTATCTCTTAAACTATAAAATGATTATATACAATAACATATAAATATTTCAAGATCTCTTTCTTAAATATAGTGATCATTCGTGTCTTTTTGTCTTGTGACTCTGCATGTCCTGTGACTCTCCGCCAACATACGTTTAGTAGCTAGGTCAAGATTTTTAACCACCATAGAATATATTTTCCTGACTGATTTATAAGATATATTTTACTGATTATGGATCAGAATTGAACAATTTCAGTAAAATAAGAAACAAATTATGATTTTTTCATCGGCCAGATCATAGCCGATGTTGGTCAGGTCACACAACCATGACAACCGCAAGCTTTCAATACGTTTTTTTTTCTATATTTTTCTTATATGATGTGCAAAATCATCTAAATTGTCATTATTTCAAATTGAGAGGAATCTTCTGACAAATGTTATGCATAATTAGCATTTTTATTTGGTCCTGTCATTAATTGTCAAGGATTGTCCTGTCATTGACAACGTTAACTAGCAAGCTTTTTATACCTTTTTCATATATTTATGTATAAAATGGTATAATCTTCACATATTTTAAATTTCAGAGAAATATTCTGCGAAATAAAAGAAGAATTAGCAATTTTAAATGTTCCGGTCATTGTCGAGGTTGGTCATGTCAGTCAGCGATGGTCATGTCACGTTTTTGAAAGTTTTTGAAAATAAATCTATATTTTTTATAACATAAATGTTTCAAAATATGACATATCATTTTATGTTTCCAATCTGAGAAAATTCTTTTGAAAAATTAAAAAGTTATTAGCATTTTTATTTGGTCCTGTTATTGTCGAAGTTGGTCCTGTCATTATCAAAGTTGGTCATGTCACGTTTTCTAAAGTTTCTTACATATTTTTTTTTATTTTTTTCTTAAATCTATTTATCAAATGATGAAATCTTATTATATTTCAAATTTCAGAAAAATATTTTGAGAAATAAAAGAGAAATTAGCAATTTCATCTGGTCCGGTCATTGTCGTTGTTGGTCCTGACAGTCAGCGATGGTCATGTCACGTTTTCGAAAGTTTTCGAAAATAAATCTATATTTTTTATAGCATTTTGGTTTCAAAATATGACATACCATTTTATATTTCAAATCTGAGATAATTCCTTTGAAAAATAAAAAAGTTATTAGCATTTTTATTTAGTCCTGTCATTCTTGATGTTGGTCCTGTTATTATCAGAGTTGGTCATGTCACGTTTTCTAAAGTTTCTTACAAAACTTTTTTATTTTTTTCTTAAATCTATTTATCAAATGATGAAATCTTATTATATTTCAAATTTGAGATCAATCCTTTGAGAAACGAAAAAGTTATTAGCATTTTTCATTTGGTCCTGTCATTCGGTCCTGTCATTCGGTCCAGTCATTAGTGTAACCCACACAAAGGTTCCTGGTTCGATTCCCGTTCGGGATGAAAATTTCAGGAATTCAATTTTCGGCTCTCCCTTGACACCGTTTGCGAGTATAGTCTTAAGGAAACGATGATAGTCCGTCGGAAGGGGACGATAAATGGCTGACCCGTGTTAAGAGAGAGCCATTATCTCTTGCACGTTAAAGACACCCTTGTAGTTTTCGAAAAAGAGTAGGCTAATGCCGCTACAAGGCAGCACTCGCACCCGCAAAGTGGAAAGGGATTATTATAAGTTGCAAAACTTGTTTCCCAATCCACTATAAATAAATATGTTTAAAAAAAAAAAGATGGACAGAAAAAGATAACCCATACTGTTTTGAATCAAAAAATGCATATTGTATTCTTGTTTCCATCCCTTGTATTTTTGTCCATCTGATGAGTTAAGCCTTTTTCGTCTTTTTCAACTGATTTTTATGGTTCGTTTTTATGTTCAATGATGTTGTACTGTTAAACTATGAAGAAAGATTTTGTGTCTTTCTAAATAAATATTGCCAGAACGGCTTTGGGTGGGATTCCGTCTTTGGGAACGATCCACAATGCGGGGTACTAGCTCTTTGTTCACACACAAGTCGGCAGTTCAATACAGTAAACATAAACAAATTGGTAAAATCCAAATTCATTTAATAAAGTCCAAATATGAAATAATAGTGTTACAACTTTGTTATTTTAAATCAAAAACAATGTATATGAATGCGATGGAAAATCCGAACGCAGTTCATGTGCTCTCGTTGGCATATCCAAACGGAGTCCTTGAATATAAATTTATCTTTCTTTAAATACCAAATAGCGTTGCTAATGACAAAGTTTGTAATGGTCATTTCGTCAACAGAAATTAGATAACAGATTGATTACGTTTATCAAAGAAAATTACGATAGGTGATCAATCTATCGGTGAATTAAATTATGTGTGTATTTGATATGACCGTATAAAAGTTGCATAACGAACTTGTAAGATGTTTGCATTAGCTAAGAGTTTAAAAGGTTATTGATAAATAGAAATGTATAATCTTGCATGTTTCAGATGTAAACAAATATTTCGGACATGTAAATTCATAGCAAATTTCGAGATCATTCTTAGTATTGAATAAATTAAATATGCATGCTGTATACGAAATGTACATAATGGAAATCAATATAATTAGACAGTTTGAAATATAAAATTTAGTACCAAAATATTGTGTGACAACTATTCCCTTTTTTAAGAAAATTCGTCCCGAATTTATGAATTTAAGTTATTAAATGCGTAAAAGTAAAATGAAATGTTCAATAAAAGTTCCATGTCGTGTATATTGTCCTTTAATTTTCTTCAGTGAAAATGTTTATGGTTTGTTTCTTCTTAGGCTTTATGGTGTCTGTTGTATCATTTGTATCTAGTTGCAATTGTTTTCCATGTCGCAAGTTCATTCGTTAATCCCCAATTGTCACTTTTTAGTTGCTTTATTTCTTGTTCAAGTTCATGTATTTCTGTGTACTTATCACTACAATGCCTACTTTCCCGAAATGCATTATCTTTCCAAAAGTTTGTATCGTGAATAGCTTGATTAAGTTCCGCTCTTACACTTTGTAGGTCTTTTTGAAGTTGCTGATTTTGGTCAGACGAATTTCCCAACGAAGAAGGGTTTTCTTGATTTTGTTTTAACATTTTATTTTCATCCAGTAAGCTTGTCGTATATTTATCCATGTCAAAAACATACACTCTACACTCATCAACGATATCTTTGTAATATTTTAGTTCATTTGAAAGTTTTTCTAGTTCTAATATTTGGATATCGGAATTTGAATTAGTGTCAAGGGTGCTTCCTCTAATATTTTCATTTTCAGGTGTCAACACCAATATTGTCTTCTTCAACTCATCATTTTCTCTTTTTAACTCGATGATCTTTTCTGTTTTGGTATCGAATTTCGGAACTGATTTATCTAGTTCAATATTTGTAATCGACGAAAAGGGTAATTCGTTTCTAAATTCTCTTTGTTGTCGATATTGGAAAAGTCGCTTCATATCCCGAAGTTTGTGTGCTCTGGATTTATGACGACGATTTCTAGATTGTTTATGTTCCTTCGATTTTGATGTATTTCCATTTTCTACAGAGTTCAATTTCCAAAATTCTCGGTATTGTTGCCACGGTTTAACGTTCCAGCAGCATGCCGACGTGTGCATGTAATGTGAATATATAGGTCTTGATAAATGACTTGAATAATCCATTAATACAATGAGTAGGCGCCCGAACCTATTATGCTACTCGCTTGTTGTATTACAAGAGGTTCCATTGATCGGTTCGATACTCCACCAAATTATGAAGAAAGATTTTGTGTCTTTCTAAATAAATATTGCCAGAACGGCTTTGGGTGGGATTCCGTCTTTGGGAACGATCCACAATGCGGGGTACTAGCTCTTTGTTCACACACAAGTCGGCAGTTCAATACAGTAAACATAAACAAATTGGTAAAATCCAAATTCATTTAATAAAGTCCAAATATGAAATAATAGTGTTACAACTTTGTTATTTTAAATCAAAAACAATGTATATGAATGCGATGGAAAATCCGAACGCAGTTCATGTGCTCTCGTTGGCATATCCAAACGGAGTCCTTGAATATAAATTTATCTTTCTTTAAATACCAAATAGCGTTGCTAATGACAAAGTTTGTAATGGTCATTTCGTCAACAGAAATTAGATAACAGATTGATTACGTTTATCAAAGAAAATTACGATAGGTGATCAATCTATCGGTGAATTAAATTATGTGTGTATTTGATATGACCGTATAAAAGTTGCATAACGAACTTGTAAGATGTTTGCATTAGCTAAGAGTTTAAAAGGTTATTGATAAATAGAAATGTATAATCTTGCATGTTTCAGATGTAAACAAATATTTCGGACATGTAAATTCATAGCAAATTTCGAGATCATTCTTAGTATTGAATAAATTAAATATGCATGCTGTATACGAAATGTACATAATGGAAATCAATATAATTAGACAGTTTGAAATATAAAATTTAGTACCAAAATATTGTGTGACAAAACCACTGTCACAGGTTAGGGGAGGGATGGGATCCCGGTAACAAGTTTAACCCCGCCACATTATTTATGTATCTATGAGGGGGAGGACAGGGGGGTACCCTTCTCCCTTCTCCCACCCCTCTTCTCCTTTCTCCTATCCCCGTTCTCCTTTCTCCCATTAGAATAAAACATCTCCTTTTGAGATATTTTTTTTTGAAATATTAGAAATTTTTTTAAAAGGAGAGATATTTTATTTTTTCTCCTTTCTCCCAGCCTTCCTCTCCTTTCTCCTACCCCCTTTCTCCTTTCTCCCACCCCCTTTCTCCTTTCTCCCACCCCCTTTCTCCTTTCTCCTACCCCTTTTCTCCCTGTCTCCCTTACCCCTGTCTGTATCGGATCGATACACATTATAACTTTGATTGATAATTATTTTTGGATTGTATGGCGATTATTTTAATCTGATAACTTTTCCGATATTAGTATTGATTTTATGACGGATTTATCCTGAATTGTTTATTTGATGTTTATGTGATAAAGTACATTATACGTTAAAGTAGTGGTGTTCCAAATTATGGAGGTATTATCATGAGTAGAAAGTACTGCATACAGACTCGTTTCTTTCCCTTTACTCTATTTAACACTGAAATGGTTTTTGAACTTCTTTGTTCATTCTGGAAAACCTACAAGTTAATAACAAATGATTGATATGATATAGGCCGTCAATGCGTAAGTGATATGCACATTATTAGTTAACGAATGTTTGAACTGCTTATTGTGTCTAATTAACGGTTATCAATCGCGATGTCAACATATCAAACTTGTGACTTGTGTGTTAGTTGAATATTGTCATATTGTGTATTTTTAGGTTGAAACATCATTTACAATAAAAAGTTACAGCCTTTGACGAATTATCTTCATACATTTCAACGCAAGGCAAGATGTCTGTTGATGCCGATCTCAAAAGAGTAACAAAGAAGAAAAGAAGTACGGCCAAAGGGAGATTTCATAGAATATATGGTCGCTTACTAGAAGGAATACAGGAGGAGTCTGGGATAATTGTGGTGGAAAAAATACTTCAAGATTTGGAAACAGCTTACACAGAACTAGAAGCAAGACATGAGGTATTTTTAGAAACATTTGATTCTGAAAATGAAGAAGACAAACCAAAGATAAACGAATATAATCATGATTTAACTGGTATGTACCGAGAACTTTGTAAATCAAGATCATTGTGTGAGAATATAAGACAGAAGATAAAGCATGAACAAGACAGTAAGTTAAAAGAACAAAACTCCATGAAGCATGCTAAGAAAAATAAAGATACTGAAACGTTTAGGGTAAAAAAATTAGAGGCTCCAATTTTTGCTGGCAGTATTCGTGATTATCCAAGTTTCAAAGTTGATTATGAAAGACACATGATATCGTCATACGGTAAAGATCCTTATGCTCTGAAGCAATGTTTAAGTGGTGAAGCCTTAACTGTTGTGAAAGGTGTTGACAATGATTTCGAGGAAATGTTTCGGCGTCTTGATATGAAATATGGCAGGGCAGAGAAATTGATTGATCACATATTAAGTGAATTAAAAAGATTAAAGAAAGTTCAAGAAGGTGACAACATGAAGTTTATTTCGGTAGTAGAAACTGTCGAGAAATGTTGGCTTGATTTAAAACGTATGAACCTCGAATCCGAAATGAACACAGCAACCATGGTGAGTCAGATAGAAAAACTCCTACCCCCTATACAAAAACGTGAATGGGCATTGCGAAAACAGAAGACAGAATCGAAAAGTATTCCCCTGAGTTTCAAAGAGTTCTTAAATTTTTTGTTAGAGGAAAAAAGTGCTCTGGAGTACATGGAGTCTGATTTGCGTGAATATGGAACAGCAAAAGGAAAGATCAATACTTTTGATGCAAATGAATCCGAAAATGACGAAAATAATAATGATGTAGCTGTAGATCCCTTACAAGTACAATTACAAGAGAACCAACAAGTGATGAAACAGGTTGTTGAAGGTCTTGCACAGGTAGCGCAAGCAATGTCAAACAAACCAACAAGTCGATACAATGCAGACAAATATGCCGGTACAAATAGAAATACAGAAGGGAAGTTTAAATGTTGGTATCACAAATCAGATAATCATGAAATAGGTGATTGTTCTATATTTGCGAGATTAGATAGTCAGACAAAGGTTGATTTAGTGAGAAAAAATGGTGGATGTTTCAGTTGTCTAAAGATAGGACATTTGTCAAGACATTGTCACAGCCGTAAACCTTGTGACATACAAAATGAACTTCATCAACCATGTGGGAAAATTCATCACAAAAATTTGCACACTGCACACATGGATGGCATATCCTTTCATAACTCTACACAGGTGATAAACGATGACAAGAACAAGAATGGGGTACTATTGATGATCAGTTCAGTTCAGTGTAAGGACATGTCTTTGACAACACTTTGGGACCCTGGAGCAAACATGTCACTGATTACACACAAAACTGCTAAACGGTTAGGATTATCTGGACAAGATATAACATTATCTGTGACAAAGGTTGGAAATGTAACCGAACATGTACAAAGCAAAGAGTATGTAATACCGTTGACTGACATTGGAGGTAATATATGGACAATAAAAGCATATGGCATGGAGGAAGTTACGGCCGAGGTTGCAAGAGTTGATATGAGTAGAGTCGAACAACTGTTTAAAAGTATCAACAAGAATGATATACGAAGACCAACTGGCCAAGTAGACATATTGATCGGCACAGATTGTTGTATTTTAATGCCTAATAAAGAAGAACAAATTGGTAATCTACAGTTAATGAGAAATCAGTTTGGGTACTGTATTCGTGGCAGTCATCCTCTACTAGAAGTGCCAAAATTGTCAAACCATGGCATAGTCCGTATTTACTGGGCATCTGGAAAAATCATTCCGTTAAATGATATTCATGTTTTGGACAGAGACAGTATTAAAGACAAACTAGATTCTCTTTTTGACATAGAAGGGCCAGGAAAACAAACCACATTAAAATGTGGTTCATGTAAGTGTGGCAAATGTGCTGTGGGACAATCGCAACATAGTTTAAGAGAGGAGAGGGAATTAAATATCATTAAATCAGGCATGATACATGATGAAGAATCACAGCAATGGATAGTGAATTACCCCTGGATAAAAAATCCAAACAACCTACCAAATAACGTGAATTCAGCCGTATCAAGACTTGGATCTACCGAAAAACGACTACTCCGAAATTCATTAAAATATGCAAGTGCCTACGATGAACAGATTATGGATATGGTGAAACGTGGCATAGCAAGGAAATTGACCAAGGAGGAGATGGAGAGACATAACGGTCCGATACATTACATACCACATCATGAGGTATTAAAACCCGAATCAAAATCGACACCACTAAGAATTGTATTTAACTCCTCATCATCTTATATGGGACACACTCTGAATGACTATTGGGCGAAAGGGTCCAATGTGATCAATGATTTGTTAGCGGTCTTAATTCGTTTCAGACAAGAATCTATAGCTTTGGCTGGTGACATTTCAAAAATGTACAATGCGATAAGACTTTCACCGTTAGATCAGCACACACACCGATTCGTGTGGAGAAATTTAGAAACACACAGAGATCCAGATCACTATGCATTGTTGACAGTTACTTTTGGCGACAGACCGAGTGGAGCTATTTCGACGCTTGCATTACATCAAACAGCACAAATGTATCAACACATCTACCCAGATGCATCAAAAATGGTGATAAGAAATAGTTATGTAGATGATATATTACAGTCAGTTGAAAGTGTAGATAATGCTCATTTGATAACCCAGCAGACCGAGAAAATGCTGGCATGTGGAGGTTTTCGCATTAAACATTGGATTATATCTGGGAATGAAAAATGCGGCAGTAATCTACAATCCCCAGTTAGTGGTGAATCCGTGGAGGTTGATTTAGATGAATTTGCGCATGAGAAAATTCTCGGAATGAGGTGGGATCCAAAACAAGATTTGTTCGATTTCAAGGTGAAGATTAATTTTTCTCCTAAGTACAAGAATGTTCGGAAAGGAGAAAATATAGCGAAGTCACAGATTGAAAGTAGCGTACCTACGTCATTAACTCCTCGAATGGTACTCAGTCAAGTTGCTAGTGTATATGATCCGTTAGGACTTGCTACTCCGTATACTTTAGCAGCTAAGGTTCTTATGCGAAAGCTTTGCATAGAAAACAATACAAATGACAAGACTGTACACAATTCTCGATGGGATTATGCCATGTCAGCAGAATCACGGTTAGAATGGATGGATTTTTTCAAAGAGCTTTTCGACATAGAACAGTTGAAATTTCACAGATGTTTAAAGCCAAATAATGCTGTTGGGGATCCCATGCTAGTCATATTTTCTGATGGAAGTAAATTAGCTTATGGAACATGTGCATATGTCAGATGGGAAACAGCACACGGGGGATTTGAATCACGGTTAGTGATAGCAAAGAACCGTATAGCACCAACTAAACAGATGTCTGTTCCTAGACTGGAATTATGTGGCGCTGTATTGGCAGCTAGAATTAGACAAAAGTTAGTCGAGGAGATGGATTATAAATTTAGTCGAGTTATACACATAGTCGATTCAATGATTGTTAGGGCACAAATTCAACGAGAGAGTTATGGATTCGGCACATTTGTTGCTACAAGGGTAGCAGAAATTCAAAATAAGACTGAACCGTCCGATTGGTGGTGGGTGCCAAGCGAATTCAATGCAGCGGACCTCGCAACAAGGATTACATCTCCTAATGATTTGGTTAAGAACTCAATATGGAAAAATGGACCTAAATTTTTGAATGATCCAATAGACCAGTGGCCTTTAAGGCAAGATTGTAATTTAGGTAATGACGAGTTACCCGACACGATAGGTATTGTTATGTCATCTGATATCAAGAAGTTGAATGATACAAAGTCTGGTTTAAATTTCGAAGATGTTAAACTGGAAAACATTTCATCATATTCAAAACTTTTGCGAGTAACATGCATACTGATGCGAATCGCCACTACAAAATCATTCAAAGGTGCCTCAATGGGTGTAACTGCCGAACGTCTAAATGCCGCAGAATTTGAATGGATTAGATATTTACAAAGAGACATTTCGGATAATTGGACAAAAACATTTCGAAGACTATCTCCAGAAAAGAATGACGCGGGTATAGTTGTTGTTGGTAAAAGATTAGCTGATTGGCTGAAATCCACTTGGAACAGAACTGATTTAATGCTGTTACCTAATAAAGGGCATTATGTGTGGTTATACTTAAAGTCAGTACATGATCAGGATCACGCAGGAGTAGACGTAACATTGGCTAAAGTGAGATCCAAATTCTGGATTCCAAAGGTGCGCAAATACATTTCTATGATTAGGAAAAAGTGCATTATATGTCGAAGACGAGAAAACAAATGTATTGGACAACAAATGGGACCATTACCTTTGGAACGACTTCAACCGTCACCAGCGTTTTCGTACTGTTCAGTAGACCTCTTCGGACCTCTTACAATTAAGGATACCGTTAAGGGGCGAACTCACGGAAAAGCTTATGGAGTGTTGTTCAACTGCATGAGCAGTAGAGCAGTATATGTAGATCTTGCTGATGGATACGATACTTGTAGTTTCATTATGGTTTTACGACGATTTACCTCTATTAGAGGATATCCTAAGAAGATCAGGTCGGATCTTGGATCACAACTAGTATCAGCTAGTAAGGAACTAAAGGAAGTAGTAAAAAGTTGGCATTGGGATACGATCAAAATGTTTGGGAACGGTAATGGCATGGAATGGGAATTCACGAAAGCAGCTGATGCTCCTTGGGAAAATGGATGCAGTGAAGCATTGATTAAATCCGTCAAGAAAAGTTTAAGTCTTGCCATCGGACAATCAATCATGACATTTTCTGAACTACAAACCGTGTTACTTGAAGTAGCCAACATTTTGAATGAGCGACCTATAGGAACTTCAACGTCTGATCCGAACGAGGGAACATATTTATGTCCGAATGATCTTATTCTCGGAAGAGCATCTTCGAATGTGCCAGTAGGACATTGGGATGAATCAGACAATTTCAAAAAACGTTGGAAATTCGTGCAACAAGTAGTTAATACATTCTGGAGAAAATGGCACAGGGATTATTTTCCATCGTTAATTATTAGGCAGAAATGGCATGTGAGTAAACGGAACCTTCAAGTCTTGGACCTTGTTCTTGTACAGGACAATAATTCGTTTCGTAGTAATTGGAAATTAGGACAAATAGTTGAAGCAAACTCAAGTAGAGATGGCGTGACGAGGGATGTAACCGTTCGATACAAGAACATTGGACCAGGAACTAAATACACCGGAACTCAGGACTTATTGATCCGAAGATCTGCACACAGAATTGTAGTGTTGCTTCCAGTTGAAGAACAATGTTAGTAACAAATGAGAGTTAAGTTCACACAAACTTTATGGCGGGGAATGTATCGGATCGATACACATTATAACTTTGATTGATAATTATTTTTGGATTGTATGGCGATTATTTTAATCTGATAACTTTTCCGATATTAGTATTGATTTTATGACGGATTTATCCTGAATTGTTTATTTGATGTTTATGTGATAAAGTACATTATACGTTAAAGTAGTGGTGTTCCAAATTATGGAGGTATTATCATGAGTAGAAAGTACTGCATACAGACTCGTTTCTTTCCCTTTACTCGATTTAACACTGAAATGGTTTTTTGAACTTCTTTGTTCATTCTGGAAAACCTACAAGTTAATAACAAATGATTGATATGATATAGGCCGTCAATGCGTAAGTGATATGCACATTATTAGTTAACGAATGTTTGAACTGCTTATTGTGTCTAATTAACGGTTATCAATCGCGATGTCAACATATCAAACTTGTGACTTGTGTGTTAGTTGAATATTGTCATATTGTGTATTTTTAGGTTGAAACATCATTTACAATAAAAAGTTACAGCCTTTGACGAATTATCTTCATATATTATCTTATCTCTTTATCTGTCCTCCCCCTCATCTATCAATCTATTATAACAATCTATTATACGACCTTCAGCACGGCTTCAGACACTCTAGATCATGTGAAACACAACTTCTATCTTTCTTACAAGAACTAGCTTCAAATTCAGACAATAACACCCAAACAGACCTTGTGATTATGGACTTTGCCAAAGCCTTTGACAAAGTCCCACATCAAAGACTCTTATATAAACTACATTTCTACGGTATTCAAAATGAAACACTTAACTGGATCTCTGCCTTCTTATCAAACCGCACACAAACAGTTGTCCTGGATGGAGAGTCATCAGACATTGCTCCAGTTACTTATGGTGTCCCACAGGGAACAGTTCTGGGTCCATGCAGTTCTATTCCTGGTGTATATTAACGACCTACCAGAATATTTGAAATCCAGTAAACTCAGACTGTTCGCTGACGACAGCATCATATACAAAAGCATCAAATCTCAAGAAGATTGTGATAGCCTTCAGGTAGATCTTGATGCTGCCGCAAAGTGGGAAGAAGACTGGCTGATGGCTTTCCATCCAGACAAATGTACAGTTCTCACTGCCTCAAACAAGAAAAATACCATCAAACACGACTACATTCTTCACGGCCACACTCTAGAATCTGTCTCCTCTGCAAAATACCTTGGAGTAACACTGCAATCAGACTTAAAATGGACACAGCATACAAATAACATCATTGGTAATGCTAATAAAAGCCTAGGCTTTCTAAAAAGAAATCTGAAAACATCCATTACAAACATTAAGTCTCAAGCATATCTAGCACTTGTCCGACCTAAACTAGAATATGCTTGTTCGGTTTGGAACCCTCACACTGCTGAACAATGCAATAAACTTGAGATGGTTCAACGTCGGGCTGCTAGATATGCCTGTAATCGTTATCATAACACCAGTAGCGTTACAGACATGCTCAATACTTTAAATTGGCCTACTCTACAACAACGCAGACTTAAAACAAGACTTATAATGTTTTATAAAATTGTTCACCAAATTGTCGCTGTACCATCAACATTACTCATACCAACAGACAATAGAACCCAACAAGTTCATCCACAAACTTACAGACATATACTTACATTTAAAGATTGTTACAAATGTTCATTTTTCCCGTATACTATTACACAATGGAATGTACTACCTCCAAAGGTAGTACTTTCTCCTACTCTAAATATTTTTAGAGAACAGTTGACACCTACTGTTCTCTACAATATAGAACAGTAAACTTAGTAGTTATGTAAATAGTTTTAACCACATGTCATGTTAGTATTTGTTTATTTTTTGGCACTCTTATTTTGTAAATATTTATTTATTATTATCCTACGCATGCGCAGCAGTTAGTAATCATCAAAAATCTGATGGATAACTGGATACCATAAGAAGAAGAAGAAGAAGAAGTATGTGCCTGTCCCAAGTCAGGAGCCTGTAATTCAGTGGTTGTCGTTTGTTTTTGTGTTACATATTTGTTTTTCGTTCATTTTTTAAAATTTAAATAAGGCCGTTTGTTTTCTCGTTTGAATAATTTACATTGTTATCAAATCTAGTGACCTATAGTGGTTATAATGTCTGTGTCATTTTGATCTCTTGTGGACAGTTGTCTCATTGGCAAACATACCACGTCTTCCTTTTATATTACTTCAAAAGTTTCCAAACATTTGAAAAAAAATAGTTTAGAAATCTTAAGTGAAGTTTTTATTACTGATTTTATTTAGCTGATTAACGTAAACAAACTTAATTGAACTGATAAATATCAATAATGTAAATACTTCATTCCTCTTTTCCTTGGATTGATAATTATATTATTGAAAGATTAATTTCCCAAAATATACACTTAGCGAAATTAAGAACTTATTTAATCTAAAGAAATTGTCTGTAAAATGTGTGAAAATAATCTAATGAAACCCTACATGATTATACTAAATATATATCAGTTTTGGTTCATCACAAAATCATTAAAACGCTCTGGTAACGTTTGATTACATTTTGGTCTTGACGGTATAAATGAATCCTCACGAAGGTTAACTTCTGGATCTGTATGTTCATTTTCATTTGTGTCTTCAATATTAGTGTCAATGTTTTCGTTCACCAAAGTTTCTTCTTCGTTTATTTGCCCGTTAAACTTTTTAACAAATGAACTGTTTCTTTGGGAAATGGTTCCTTCATTGTTCTTTAAGGTAAGACGAGAGCCTTCTCTCTTGACAACATAATACGGATCATGTTCGAATGATGTTGGTTTTAGTCTGTTTTTGTAACACTATATCTCCAAACGTCAATGTCTGATTCTCGCGTTTTTCTTTTCTTATCGCGATATATTTTTCCCTTTTCTTTCATTTCAAAGTTTTTTCTTCGCGTATTTGAGTCATCTTTTTCATTCTCCGCATTAATCTCGGGTAGTTTTGTACGAATTTTCCTATTGAATAGGAGTTCTGCAGGACTTTTCCCAGTAGTACTATGCGGAGTACTGCGGTAGGCTAATAGAAATTTCGGAATTTCTTTTCTCCAGTCTCGATTTTCGGCATTAGCTGTTTGAAATGCTTTTAGTAAAGTTCTGTTTTGTCGTTCAACTTCAACATTGGCTTGAGGCCAATATGGTGTGCTTCTGTTATGTTTGACACCGTTTTCGCTCAAATAATTATAAAATTCCTTTGATCATGTTGATGTGAATTGGGGTCCATTGTCCGTTTTCAAAGAAATTGTAATTCCATGGTGAGAAAACATCATATCAAGCGAACGGATAATTTTATCGGTTGTTACTGACTTAAGTATCGCTTCCTCTTGCCACCTGGAGTAATAATCCACTACGACAAACACATATTCACCTGTTGGAAGCATACTCCTCTTATTGCCCTTAAAGAAATATCATTACAGTTGTAATCTTAAACTTTGTGGATAATGATGTTTTGCAGGAAAGGTCTTCAAAACAATTTGTTATTCTATATTGTTTAATCACATTTGTCAGATTTATATTTTAGATATGATTTATGCTTAATGTTGTAATGCCTTAATCATGTTAATCCAAGTTTCTTTATAATTGGCCTTATAAAGACAGATCTGTTCTTGTTTTTTTCATACATATGAATCTGTTAAGAAATTAATCGGCTCATTCTGAATTATGCACTGAGTAAATTAATAAATATACATGTACCTACATTGTTTTTGTTGTGGTCACAACTTTTATTTCTCTCTTTCACATTTCTTTAAAAATGTAATTTGATCAGAAGGTGAGCAGGTAAATATCAGTTATTGGTCATAATAATTAATTTTGATCCACATGTGCATCATTTTGAATAAGACGTACAGTTCTGAAAAAAAATAGCATATATATAAAGGTAGTCATAGGGCATCATTATCACTTGATTTGCCAGAAGTTCAGCGCAAACTATATAAGGCTTTGAAAGTTTGCTGGAAGTTCACCGCAAAAATTGCCAGAAGTTCGCCACAAACTATATAAGGCTATCAGAGTTCGCCAGAGGGTCACCACAAATATTCGCCAGAAGTTCACAACAAACTATATAAGGCTATCAAACTTTGCGGCAAGTCTGCCGCAACCTTCAATTGCATGGTAAAAAGTCGAGGTGAAGTTGCCGCAAACTATTTGCAGCAACCTTACCGCAGTGTTTGCGGCAGATCTGCCGCAACAGTTCGCCAGAAGGCTGATTTTTCAGCAAGGGACTTAACCTTAAACGTATAAGGCTGTAAACGCATCACCCATCTTTCAATACGAGCTGGTGGTTTACATTTCGGGGAATAGATAACCTCTAACGGTTTGTGGTTGGTCACTAAAATAAATTCCTTCCCATATAAGTACAAATGAAAACGATCACATCCCCATACGACAGCAAGGGCTTCGCGCTCGGTTTGGGAATATCGTTGTTCGACATTGGTCAGTGCAAATGTAACAGGTCTAAAGTTCCAATCACTTTGTTTCTGGCTCAAAATAGCTCCAAGTCCTACAGGGCTCGCATCTACTATTACGTGTGTTTCTGCGTTACTATTATAATATGCTAGCGTTTTTGCACTTGCTTACAATCTTTTCAGTTCATCAAACGCGTCTTGATGTCTGCTTGACCATATCCATTTGGTTTTTGCTCTCGTAAGCTCTCGGAGAGGTGCTGAAACTGTTGAGAAATCTGGTATATAGCGTCCACAATAATTTACAAGTCCGTGGAAACTTCTCATCTCCGATGCGGTTTTCGGATTTCTCGCACTTGTTACGGCTTCGACTTTGGACTTTTGTGGACCGATTCCTTTTGCTGAAAGTACATGTCCCATAAACGTCATTTTGTCCATATTGAACCTACATTTGTTTTTATTAAGTCTTAGTCCCTTTTCGTGCATCGGTCCAAAACTTTCTTCAAACGCTCGTCATGTTCCTCTTGAGTGCATCCGTATACAATTATATCATCTGATATGTTTCGTTGTCCGACACAACCTTCTAAAGCCATTTTTATGCATTGTTGGTACATTTCTTGTGCACACGATATTCCGAACATTAATCGCTTATAACGAAATAATCCCACATGAGTAGTGAAAGTTGTTATATTTCTGGATTCAGGTTCCAGTTCAGATTCTACTTGATGAAATCCCATCCTTAAATCAATTTTAGAATAAACCTTAGCTCCATTTAGCTCTTGTAAAATTTCATCAACTGTAAGAATTGGGTGTCTCGAACGTTTTACGGCTTCAGTAGTTCGCCTCATATCAACACAAATTCTAATTTCCGCGTTACGTTTCGGAACTATTACTAATGGTGACACCCATTCTGTCGGACTTTCAACATGCTCAATTACATCCATTTCTTCTAACTCACATAATTTCTCTTCCACAGATTTTCGAATATTAAACGGTAATCTTCTAGTTGGTTGTGCAATTGGTTTAACATTTTTATCTATATAAATTTTCAATTGGTAATCCTTCAATTTACCTAATCCACAAAATAAATCAGAATACTGTGACCTTATATCACCTTATGTATTGATCATGTTTACAGATGGACCGATCAATAAAATGCCTAATTCACTTGCTGTACTACGACCCAGCAGGGGTGTATGATTACCATCAATTACCATGAAATCGGCTTTAACACACTTTTTTGATTCCTCACATGTTATATCAGATCTAATCTTGCTATTGATCATTAACGGATTAATAGCTCCGTATGCATATAACTGCTTCTGAATCGGAATTTTATTGACACCACATTTCTTTAATTTGCTCATTATTTCACTATTTATAATATTACACGTAGCTCCGGAATCAACTAAAAATGGAATAACAACATCTCCTATTTTCAAAGTAATCCTTTTTTCGGAGGATCGATCAATCGCGAATACATATTCTTCTAAATCATCCGAACTTTCTTCTTCCATGTATCTAACTTTTTCCTTCTTGTAAAACGTTCCTTGTTCCTTTGTTGTCTTCTTGCTCTAGCATTTCTTTGCAAAGTGTCCCTTCTTGCTACATTTGTGACACGTCTTATCCATGGCAACTGTACATTCTCTAGCTATATGCCCCGTACGGCCACATCGATGGCACTCGATATTTTTTCTTTTAGAGTGATTATTATAGTCATGTCTTTGATGTCTCGCTGGATTAAAGTCACGTTTAACTTGAACTCTGTTTATGTGAACTTCCTCAAATTGTGCGGAATGCTGATCTGCTGCTTCAATTGCTCTCGCTATGTCTTGGACTTTTTCAAGTGTCAAATCTTTTTCACGCAAAAGTCGTCGTCTTAATTTTGCTGAATAGCACATGTCAACAACCTGGTCCCGAATGGCATCGTTAAGCATTATTTCAAAGTCACAAGTTTTTGTTAAGTTTTTAAGTCTTCTTACGTAATTATCAATTGACTCGTTCTCGTTCTGCTTACATTTACGAAACACGTGTCTTTCTACCGGCTAATTTTTCTTCGGAAGAAAATATTGGTCGAACTTTGCCACGGCATCTTCAAATGAATCTCCTGTTTCGGTAAATGTCTCAAAAATATCTTGTGCATCTTATCCAATTAAATGTAAAAGTAAGGCTCGTTCCTGTGCTCCCTCGGATACACCAGATGCGGTCATATAAATAATATTCAAAACTTTTCTTCCATTTTGTCCATCTTTGTGGAAGTGAAGATTGTTCTCCGTTACAATCAAAAGATTGCACAGTTTGGTAAATCCAGTAATTTTGCCATAATAATTTCGTAATCACATTCACCGAATAAGATATCTTAACAATAATTTCCGGATTCTAAATCCATTTACAAAAATACATTTTCCTCGTCGCCAAATTGTAGTGTACGCGCTCAAGGCACCTTGGAATAAACATACAATTTTATGGTTACATGGTTTAATAAAAACTAACTAGAATCTACAGCAATACACATGATTTTATAACAAGCATTAATGATCATTAAGTAGAAAAATACAGATCGTGGGAATCTAAAGATAAAGGCATAACTCACGTCACTGCAACCTGTTGATGCATACAGTTTATAATACCGACAGCTTATTAACGTAAACAAACTTGAACTGATAAATATCAACAATGTAAATACTACAAGTTTGAAGGATACTTTTGCCTTATGAAACATGTGAAAGCAGCATAGACAAGTTTGAATGCCGGATTACTCGTATGTGTGCGTGTGTTCATGCGACTTTTTTTTCAGTAATCTTTGTTACAGTCCTATTTAAATGTCATTGTTATATAGTTCTATTTAAATACAATTAAGTATTATAGTCTTATATAAGGAAACGACCATTCAACTTAACAGAAAAGAGGGGGGGAGTCAAATCTGACTCAGATAAAAAAAAACTTATTTATTATGCAGAAAAAATACTGCAATCTGATAGGTTAATTACCCAGGTGTAAGTAACACCCCACCCCGGGATAAATTTTGCCAAAAAATAAAAAAAATAAGAATTATGCCAAAATAAAGGAAAAAATGTGTGAAAAAAAAAAAGAATAAAAAAATGTAAAAAAATTAAATGTAAAAAATAATAAAAAAAAAATAAAAAATTTGAGGACAAAAATTGAAAAATAAATAAATATTTAAGCATTTTGTTTCCCCAAAAATTCAAAAGAACACAAGAATTTCCTGAATTTCCCTAAAATAAAGATGTATCGAGATAACTAATAATACCACCCTTTTGAAAGAGGGACGGAAGATACCAAAGGGACAGTCAAACTCATAAATCTAAAACAAACTGACAACGTCATGGCTAAAAATGAAAAAGACAAACAAACAACAGCACACACGACACAACATAGAAAACCAAAGAACAAACAACACGAACCCCACCAAAAAACTAAGGGTGATCTCAGGTGCTCTGGAAGGGTTAGCAGATCCTGAAGTTATTACTTAAACATGTTAAATGGTTGCTCCCTAGTATAACACTTCGTTAGTAGGTTAATTATGACGTATACATTCAACATTTGTGCTTAAAAGCATTGATAGTAGAAAAAATCTAAATAAAATAAAAAAAATAAAAATTAATAACTTTTTTTCGTATGTCATATCAGTCAGAAAGCTGGGCCCGGTTTGACCCCATTTCTTAAAGCAACAATGGAAGTCATGTGATTACCATATATGGGCATTTTTGTGAAGCACGGTTTTTTGAATTTGTAGTTTTTTGCATAAATAAAACTAATTTGCTTTTAAGTGAACATTCTCGAGTATATAAGAAACATATTGATACACTCAATTATGGATTAATCTATTTTTTTTTCTCTCAAAATATGTCTGCAAAGTCTAGGTGTTGACCAAAAAAATTGGTTGCGGGAAATTAAAATCGTATTTTTCTTTCTTAACTTCTCGGGAAGCTATGCTGAATTTCTGTTTCAGACAATGATCAGAAAAAAGGCCCAGATATACATAGTAAAAAATGCGTTATATATCTGTAAAGCCTCGGTCACACCTTACCGGATAGCTCGAACGGACGCCTAACGGATAAAAAAAGTTATCCGTTGACAAAATTTTTATCCGTTGGGAGTCCGTTGGTTTACTAACTGACATGTAACGAATGCCTAACGGACACACAACGGACATTGAACGTACGTGAAACGGATACGTACCGGACAGAACGGACGTCGAACGTACATCCAACGGACGAGTACCGGATAAAACGGACACCTAACGGAAGCGTAACGGATAAAACGGATGAACAAAATAATCTGAAAATTAAAGGCAATAAACCATTTAAAAATTTAAGGCAATAAACCATCTGAAAATTAAAAGCAATAAACCATCTGAAAATTAAAGGCAATAAACCACATACACGTGACCTTAAAATGATTGTATCTAGTACATGTATATATGTTATAATATTTGCTTCTGGGAAAGTGTGGTCAGTAGGACAGGTATCAAGGTCACACGTACCAAACAAATAGAACAATTTATCCGATTCTTTTTTACGTTTTTACACACGAGGGTCACTTTAGTTAACAGGTTTAGTTGATTTTATTTTGTATTGCGTCTTGTTTAGCATGATATGTGTGCAATATAGAGCTACCCCGATTAAAAAAAATCAAGGTAGAAGCAGTGTGGTAATTCAGTCTTTAGAGTTTAAGTTGATTTTCTGAATTTGTTTATATTATGTACCTCTGGTATGAAAACGGATAATGTGTTATACGGAACTCTTCATCCGTACTGCATGCTACGATATTTTGCTCCAGAAACAAGGTGTCTAAGTGTAATTGCTAACTTGAGTCCTGGTTCCAGTGGATTTCTGTAAAAGGTATTCTGCTTGGCTATGCGAGGTCCAACTTGCAATATCTCGTCGAACATCTCTGTGGGCATTCGAAGGAAGTGTACAAAGGACTGCCGATCCTTCCGCCTAAGTTCGGTCATGAGTTGGTCATATAGACCAAAACTGTATCGTCTTTCAGGACTAAGCCATTGTCGTGTCCACCATCTCCTTTGTCTTCTCCTTCTTCTCCTTTCGACAGCTATAAGGTTTATATTTGCTACATTTAAGTTGAGTCTTGGCCTGAATAAGAGCTGTTTGGTAGCGAAGACGTGCTCTTACTCCAAGATCCATCACGAATAATAAATATTCATGAAACTCAAGAAAATCTGACATACCAATTATTGGCATTTCTAACGCGAAATTTCAATTGGCATTTGTCCGTTTTACATCCGGTAGGCATCCGTTTTATCCGTTATCCTTCCGGTAATGTCCGTTTCACATCCGTTTTATCCGTTAGGCGTCCGTTAGGCGTCCGGTAGACGTCCGTTGGTGAATTGGTCTACCGGATCTCCAAAGGATGCATAACGGACACGTAACGGATACAAAACGGACGAGTACCGTACAAAAGAACGCCTAACGGACGTTCAACGGACATTTTATCCGTTGGACGTCCGTTCAAAGTTTTTAACATGCTCAAAATTTTCCACCGGACAGAACGGACGTCAACGGATAAAACGGACGCTTAACGGACATGCAACGGATATGGACGGACGCCTAACGGATAAGAACGGACGTCTAACGGACATGAACGGATTGAAAAAAAGTTATCTGTTAGGCGTCCGTTCGAGCTATCCGGTAAGGTGTGACCGAGGCTTTAGAAAAGCTCAACTCAAACAAATTGAAATCACCTTGTTTTGTTGAATCCGTGACGGTGTTGATCTCACAAATGAATTTCCCCTATTAAGAATTGTCTGTAAAAGAGGGGCGAAAGATACCAGAGGAACAGTCAAAATCATAAATAGAAAATAAACTGACAACACCATGGCTAAAAATGACGTTATTAATGTAGACAGAGATTTCGTGGAGCACTTGAAAGACCCAGCAATATACCGTTGTTTGTAAGGACACGTATCTACTTTAGGTATCCAATACATTGACGGCAGATCCAATTCTTCGTCTTTGGTTGAAATTCCAAAGGAACAAAGAACATACATATGAATATCAAGGATTTTCTCTTTGGTAAAGGAGGGACGAAAGATACCAGCGGGACATTCAAACTTATAGATCGAAAATAAACTATTAAACAACGCCATGGCTATGTGCTGTTGAGTTGTCAAGTGAATTGTCGATACCTATTGAATTCATTTATCAAAGCAGTTTCTGTAATGAACTTTACACACAAAAAACGATGTAGTTTGTGGTCATATCTGCGGGGACAACAACATATTTGTCGAGGAGGTAAGACAAGTGTTTAGCAAGATTTGGGTCTTTAAAGATTGACGTACATGGGTATTGATAGAACCATTCAGTTTCTTAATTCTGATTTGAATCAACGACCTCACAGCCTTAATCCATTCAGAAAGAGTATCTACGCCTTCCTTCTCGCGCTTCGCCCATTGCCTGGCATAATCCTCGACTGAATTCATCAGTATTTTGAAATTGTATTTCCAATCGATGGAATTTATAGGCTCACGATATTACGGACCTTTGGATAACACAGTTTGAAGGGAAGTGTTATTGAGAATGTTAAGGTGACCGGTAATAACGTGGCCAGCCGGATTATTTGTGAATTGGGAACTAGCACAAGTGCAATCCGGAGGTTTAGACTTGAAGTCGTCAATATTGAGATCCTGCAAAACGTGTTTGTAATTGAAATTTATAGTTGCAATTGTTTTTGTATATAAAAAATGTATAAGAAATGATTGGTACAGGCTTATCTTTGAAAAAAGGAGGTATTTCGACTGAACTAGTTTATGATGAAACATATTGCATAAGTTGACGCCATCGAGACCTTTTTTGGTCATGCGAACTGGTTTGAAAAGTCTGTGACTTGCAATATTCGAAGTGACAGCTATAAGTTTTTATTGGTTTGAATGAGGGATTGTTACCGTGGTTTACAAACATAAATTGAACAGAGAATAAAGTTTTGAAAATGGTAATGAATAGTTTCGTGCGAATGTGATGAATACCTAAACAAATATATTGCACAGTAGTACGGCGGCTTTGTGAAAAATTGTGCACATCCTGCTACAAACATGAAATTTGACGTAGACCTTCCTCAACTATTACTCTTTGATGTCTCACTTCCGGTAAAATACAAAATGGCGGACATCATACTTAAATCAGCCCAATATCGAAGACTAGTATGTGAAAAGGTGTTATCATCATGCTACTATCATAATATTTGATTACAAACCTTTGTTTTTTTACTACTTTTGGATATATAACATAGATAGATGTCTTTAAAAACCCTACTTCGGGTAAAATCCTACTATGCTACTATCATTACATTATGCAGGAACCTTTCTTTAGTGCTTCTCATGGACACAATGTATAAGATGTATATCTTTAAAACCCTTACTTCCAGTAATATCAAAAAATGGCGGACATAGCAATATCGATTTATTATTTAAATATTCAACTTTTTTCAGCACGTAAAGAAAATGTTGTTTTTTGTGCTGGTCATTAAACTTTTGACTTTAAGTTATCCCCAAAACCACTAATTCTATTCTGTTGTAAATGTTTAAATACAAAGTTGACACTTCCGGTAAAAAAATGGCGTAAATTTCAAAGGTAAGTCCTCAATCCATATCTTCGATGTAGTGTTTTGGATAGATTGATTAAAACAAAATAAAATCACTAAATTACTAAAACATTTTAAAAATTACTACTATTCGGCCAGAAATACATGTTTATTCACGGGTACCACCACATGCACACAAGGCAGTGCACGGGGGCCCGATTTTCCCCATAAACAACGACCGCGGCATTCTTTCTTACATCCACAATATACAAACTTCTAACAAAAGGAAGAGGTCTCAGAAAGAGTTTTTTTTAAGAGGAATCTTCTTTGTTCCTTCCCCATCGATTAGCGCCTGGACTGGGTTGCATAAGAGCCAATCCCAAGCTCATCCCCCTAAACATCCGCCTGAGTTTATTGCATGTTTAACATGCTGGAAAAGACTAGACGAAGTTGAGAGAACAGCCTCAATTAGCCTTCCCCTTTGTGCAAATAGTTATTTTCTTGCTTCGTTAACCATGTTAGCCCCATCGGTTGTGCGATCTTACAGTAAAACCCCGGTGATTTAGGCTGATTAATCATCATTCTTTATGTTAAAGTCACATCTTCAAATGCCATCAATGTCTCCCACGCAGTCTTTTTTCCGTTTCAAGCAAACAGAGAACCGTATCACAACCTGTAAAGGCATGGATAACAATAAGTGTGTGTGATCACTCATTGCCTAGTTCATTTGAAAGGCCATTGATAGATATTAATCCAAAGTGTTTTGCCTTCCTAAACACAATACATAGTTCGTCTACCCCTATGTCACGGAATAGCGAAACAGGAATGACAGCATCATCAGTAACGACTGTTCGAATCATGACTCGTTTAAGTTCGTGTTTCACTGCATAAGAAACATGCACTATGATTCTAGTGTCTGCCCTGCCTCTTAATGTGAACTAAGTGCTTAGCTTGAAATACATCATGTGGTGGATAAGATAGAATATCCTGAGCATTCGTTGCTACAAATACCATACGCAGCCAAGAATTCATTCACTCTTGTTACAGTTTCAAGGTATTTTATTAAGTTAAGGACATAGTACCCAATCAGCATACTTGTAAGGCCGCAAATACATGTTTATTCACAATCGGAGAGCTGATTTTCCACATTTACAAAGACTGTGGTATTGTTTCTTACATCCATAATGTACAACCTCCCGATGAGATGAAGAGGCCTCACAAAGAGTTGTTCAAAAGGGTTCCCATGGATCATATTTGTTCATTCGCCATTCATTTGCGTCTGGACTAGTTAACATAGGAATCAATTCCAAGATTGTTACTCATTCACTTCCGCTATGGTACTTCGCACGCTTTATGCATGCTGAAAAAGACTAGACCCAGTCGTGGGAATAGCCCCAATAAGTCTTTCCTCTCCCAAAAACACATGTTTTCCTGCTTTGTTAACCCCAACATGATAAGTTTTTTCGATGTTACAACAAACCGACATATCGCTTTATCAATGACATTATCAAATCCATATCTATTGATGTTGACTGGTCAATCATCATTCTAAATGTTAAAGTCACATCTTCATCCATGTCACCAACACAGTTCCTTTTCAAGCAAAAGTGTAAACTCTCAATGCCTAGTGCATTTGAAAGGTCGTGGATAGATATGTATCTAAAGCTTTCCCCACTTCCAAATGCAAACTAAAGTTCGTCTGCCCCTTTTTCATGGAATAGCGAAACAGCAATGACATCAGTATCAACTGTTCGAGTTATGACTCAGTTAAGTTTGTGACTCACTGTATCAGACACATCCATCTTGATTCTACTGTCAGTCTCATCATGTTAACATGGTGCTAAACTTGAAACATTAAGTGGTGGATAACACTGAACATCCTGAGCATTTGTTGTTACAACTGCCTTTTCCTCAAAATTTTATTGAGCAAGCTGCTGTGAATGAAAATTAAAAGTTCTTTCTTTTTGTCGTCATCTCTCAGAAAACTTGCCAATTTTGAGGAATTTGTTTTGACCCTGGATTCGTCTGTGTATTCCCTTTCCCCTAAATGTAGCTCTTGCTTCTCGTAGCAGCCTTCAAACTACCAGTATATGTACGCATCCGAGACAACATTCACTGTTGTTACAGTTTCAAGGTATTTCCTAACGAGTATGCTGATTGAGTATTATGTCTTTACTTAAAAAAAAAACTTTAAAATGTAACAAGAGTGAATGAAGGCTTGAATGAGTATGGTAGTTGTGGCAACAAATGCTCAGGATGTTCAGTGTTATACACCACGTGATGTATTTCAAGTTTAGCACTAAGTTCACATTAAGAGACTGACACAAAAATTATGGTGCATGTGTCTGATGCTGTGAAACGGGAACTTAGACGAGTCATGATTCGACCAGTCGTTACTGATGATGCTGTCGTTACTGTTTCGGTAATCCCTGACATAGAAGTAGACGAACTATGGATTGTCTTTGGGAAGGCAAAACACTTTGGATTAATATCTATCAATGGTCTGTCAAATGCACTAGGCAATGCGTGATCACAAACACGTATCGTGATCTTTGCCTTTACCGGTTGTGATACGGTTCTCTGTTTGCTTGAAAAGGAAAAAAGACTGCGTGGGAGACATTGATGGCATTTGAAGATGTGATTTCAACATAAAGAATGATGATTGATCAGCCTTAATCACCATGGTTTAACTGTAGGATCGCACAAACTAACATTGTTAACGAAGAAAGAAAATAACTATTTGCACAAAGGGTGAGGCTAATTGAGGCTGTTTCCTCAACTTGGTCTAGTCTTTTTCAGCATGTAAAACGTTCAATCAACTCAAGTGGGTGTTTAGGGGGACGAGCTTTGAATTGGCTCTTATGCGCTAAAGGATGGTGAAGGGACAAAGAAGGTCCCTTTTAAAAAAACTCTTTCTGAGGCCTCATCCTTTTGTTAGAAGTTTGTACATTGTGGATGTAAAAAAGGATGCCGCAATAGTTGTTATGGGGAAAATCGGGTCCCCCGTGCACTGCCTTGTGTGCATGTGGTGGTGACTGTGAATAAACATGTATTTTTTGGCTTAATAGAAGTAATTTTTAAAATGTTTAATTAATTTAGTGATTTTATTTTGTTTTAATCAATCTATCCAAAACTCTACATCAAAGATATGGATTGAGGACTTACCTTTGAAATTTACGCCATATTTTTTTACCAGAAGTGTCAACTTTGTATTTAAACATTTACAACAGAATAGAATAAGTGGTTTTGGGGATAATTTAAAGCCAAAAGTTTAATGACCAGCTCAAAAAAACAACATTTTCTTTACATGTTGAAAAAAGTTGAATATTTAAATAATAAATCGATATTTCTATGTCCACCATTTTTTTTATTACCTGAAGTAAGGGTTTTAAAGATATACGTCTTATACATTGTGTCCATGAGAAGCACTAAAGAAAGGTTCCTGCATAATGTAATGATAGTAGCAATACATTAAAACACACTTCAATTACCCTTCCTAAAAAAAAAAGCTTATTTTAGTACAATGTCTGCCATGTTTGATTTTACCGGAAGTAGGGTTTTTAAAGACATCTTATCTATATATGATATCTAAAAGTAGTTAAAAACAAAGGTTTGTACTGAATATTATGATAGTAGCATGATAATAACACCTATTCACATACTAGCCTTCGATCTTGGGCTGATTTAGGTATGATGTCCGCCATTTTGAATTTTACCGGAAGTGAGACATTTTTTTCAAATGCCTTCTTATCTGAAATCAAAGAGTAATAGTTGAAGAAGGTCTATGCCAAATTTCATGCTTGTAACAGGATGTGCACAATTCGTCTGATATATGCTTGTAGCCGCCGCATTACAGTAATTTTTACAATATCTAAAATTGGAGATCTTAACGCCTAAATACTTTGTGATGCAATAATAACATTCATTCAAATGACTGTCTGCTCTATTTTTTTTTTTATAAATTTCCTGTTTACAAAACTTTGAATTTTTCGAAAAAAACTAAGGATTTTCTTATCCAAGGCATAGATCCGTATTTGGCACAACTTTTTGGAATTTTGGATCCTCAATGCTCTTCAACTTTGTACCTGTTTGGCTTTATAAATATTTTGATATGATCGCCACTGATGAGTCTTATGTAGACAAAACGCGCGTCTGGCGTACTAAATTATAACCCTGGTACCTTTGATAACTATTTCTGGTGTATAGACTATAATAGTGTTACAATAAACTCATCATAGATACCATGATATAAACTAAATAAAAAGTACGACGCCGTCGCGAATTCGAACTACTTTTTAATAAGAAAATAAAAAACATTGGTAGCAAATTGAATAAATGAATAAGCGTCCCAGCAGGCACAAAACGTTGTATTAACTTTGATTCAAAGTCAGACTTCAACGTTGTCACAATGTTGAAACTTGAGTCAGTTTTGAAAGTTGAATTGACGTTGAATGATCCAGACGTTGAATCAACGTTGCAGTTTCAACGTTGTATTGACGTTGATAACATGTTGAAACCGGGTTTAGTGAGGTTGAAATCAGTTCTAGGTTAGGTTGAAATCAGAAAGGGATATAGGTTGAAATCAGGTAAATTGTAGGTTGGTGGAAGATGGGTAGTGATGGTTCTCAGATGTAAATTAATCCTTATTGGCACGTTTTCAAATACAATAATAAGATATCTGAATTATGAAATAACAACGGCCAGTTTTTTATTCAAGTTAGATGCATGATTTTTTTATTAGTTGTTAGTGGCTTTGAACTAGCTGTCAGATAACTGCAAGTACTCTCAAATCGGTTCATTGCGTCTTTTTGTGTCGGGATGTATAAGTACCCGGCCACGTCTACTTGTATTTTTGTCCGTCTGATGAGTTAAGACTTTTTCAACTGATTTTTATAGTTCGTTCTTATGTTGTACTGTCATACAACTGTCCCAGGTTAGGGGGAGAGTTGGGATCCCGCTAACATGTTTAACCCCGCCACATTATTTATGTATGTGCCTGTCCCAAGTAAGGAGCCTGTAATTCAGTGGTTTTCGTTTGTTTATGTGTTACATATTTGTTTTTCGTTCATTTTTTTTTACATAAATAAGGCCGTTAGTTTTCTCGTTTGAATTGTTTTACATTTTCTTATCGGGGCCTATTATAGCTGACTATGCGGTATGGGCTTTGCTCATTATTGAAGGCCGTACGGTGACCTATAGTTGTTAATGTCTGTGTCATTTTGGTCTTTTGTGGATAGTTGTCTCATTGTCAATAATACCACATCTTCTTTTTTATAGAACATCCATCAACATTTCTTTTTTTTCAACAAGAGACAACTACAAAAAGAGAATAGTAGACAATCACAACCAAACATAAGAGGAGAGACAGTCATGACTGTTAGAATATCAAGATTTTATTTGAAACTGAGTATATCAATATAAACAAAAGCTTTCTTTTCTAGCACATCAATTTCTCAAAGCAAGGGAACACATGTTTCAACTTACAACAGCACATTGTTTTGGTTCTGGTTGATTAACTTCTCCAACTTATTCAAAATCATGTTAATAAAGCAAGGTGTCACAGTGACACAAAATGCCTCCTTCTTCTAATGTGAAAATATAGCAACAACAAAAAACCAACAAAAAAATGTTCTAAGTTTTTGTTATCCGATATTTGGTTCTATTTTTTGTCTTTTATTTTTATTTTATTAATATCTTGTCGATCTGAATTTTCCCTTTTTGTGGGTACACCGGATATGTGTGTTTTTTTTTTTAAATTGATTTATAAGGCTTTTAGAACAGATCATAACATCACCAAGCTGTTCATTATCTATACACCCGATACAATTGAGTAAACCAAACGAAAAGATGCAGAACACCAAATAATGTATAATTTCTTAATTTCACTGCCGTTTTGTACTGGCAACTAAATTAACTATAAAATAAAAAAAGAGGTTTTTAAAATGAAATATTTATTTTGCTTTACAAATCTATATTTTTGGGCCTAGAAACTCATTCTGCTCTCTGTGAAGCACACTTCGAATGTCTTGAACATGTCAGATATTTTGGATTCTGTTTTCTCGAATTCACGAAATCCTTTTCATTTGGATTATATTTACACATTACTACAAAGTCTCTGTTGCTTTTTTTTGTTATAACCTTTGTCAACTCTAAATTTTGTGAATTATACCAGTTTGAATTACAGGGTTCTATTAATTTCGGAGGGATTTACAATAACGCAGTCACGTTAAATTATTCAACCTAAATAGTAAACAATCATTACTTTAAAAAAAAATCATTATCATACTGCTATTTAATTGGGATGTTTAAATACGCAACCCTCTGTTTAACTACTCTACCGTTGTCAAATTTGAAATATTATACCAGTTTGATAAGTCAGTGCTGTTTATTATAAATGTATTTCCACGCAATCGTTGTTGTTACATCTTAGAAGTCGTCACCCTTGAAATTTTATAATTGTACCAGTTCCTATCGCACATTACTATTTTTATTTGAAGCAGATCTTTGCAGTCTCTGATGCAAATATCTATATAACCTACGTCATTTTTGAAGTTTTAGAAGCGTTGCTATGTTCGTTTTAAACCATTTTATTGTATAAATTTCAAGATTGTTATAGTTTAATCAGAATTAAGATTGATATGATTCATTTTACATCATAATAATACTGATGAAGAATAACTGTTATTCGAAATATTAATAGATCATAACTGTGACCAGGTGGAAGAAGGCTCAGATGAATTGAACGCAGAACGTTCATATATATACTTTATTAAATATACTAGCTACAAAAAGAAGTGATACCCGGATTTTATCAAAAATATTTATTTTATTTTTCAACAAATTGAATATAATTTAAGATTTGTATGTTATGGAACAATAATATAAAAGCATACAAACTTAACAAAGATAACAGGTAACAAATCATTTTCCTTAATGGACGGACTGTTTGAAGATGTCGTTGTCAAAACCAAAAGATGAAAAGTAGATATCGCGTATGGCTACCTCTTGCGTTGAAAACATCAGTCAATCTCCGACGCATTGATCCAATTAAACGCCGAATAAATGCTTGTGGAATGTTATTCCACGCTTCCACCAAGGCGGATCGTAGTTAGATGACTGACTTTGGTGGCAGATGACGTCTACGTACACGGTGGTCAAGTGTATCCCGTAAATGTTCAATGAGTGATAGATCTAGCGATAAAAATAGTCATGGAAAAATGTAAATGTTATTTTAGCCAATATATGCATACACGTGCCACGTGCATGGCACCTAGCATTGTTCTGTTTGAAAGTTTCCCGATTTCCAATGAAATGATTGTACAATTGGAGAAAGAACTCCTATAAGATTTCCGTTTATGAATTTCAAGTCAGTGCGTCCACAATGCCTGATTCCTGTCCAACCCATCACACCACCACCGCCAAGGCGATCACATTCATGCACACATGCGTCTGTATAACGTACATTTTGGCTACTGTTCACTCTCATTCTTCTATCACTTCTACGTAAACGAAATCTGAACTCGTCACTAAAATTGGCGTTTTGCTACCTAACACGGTTCCAATACAAACGTGTATTTGCCCAACGTAGACTTGCAGTTCAATGGCGCTGTTTTATAATGGCTCATACTACTGGACGTCGTGAACCAAACCAACCCCTTGTATCATTCTTCGTGAGAGTATGGCTAATAGCTAATACCTGGAACGTAGTACCGGGAGCCAGGATAGTACCATTCCTATTGCTCTATCACACTCATTTTGGCGTAGATGAGGCACATGAAACCGGGATTTTGGGATGTCACCCACAATCACCTTTTGTTTACCTGTGTTCGGACGACATATATATGATCCGTTCAAAATTCAAAAATACGCTTAAATGACGTTATTTTACAAAAAAACAAAAGTGCAGTCACCTACAGACTCTTTTCGAATATATAGCTAATCACAATATATAATGTTTTGTTAATAAAAATTGTTATGTAAAAAAAATTGGGTATCGTTTCTTTTTTTTTAGGCTAGTATATAAAATGGAAGGCAACGACAGATCTTATAATGCTGGCTACGGCTCGTAATGTTGTCTTTGGTGTTACTTATTCTGCATTGACAATATAGTTAAAAAGTGCTGTATATAGTCAAAAAGGTGAACTGTTCAACTAGCTAAAACCAGATAAAACCATTATTATGAAAAGTAGTTTGTCCAATAGCCAGTGGTAGGTAAATATTAAAGAGCCCACATAGAGTATTTGGATTCATTGAACCATATTATACATCATATTTTCAATATAGTATGATCATTATAGTATAGGGTAAAATAGATACAAGTACAAATTTGGCAATATTATCAAATAGATAATTCGTATATAAATGAACTTGTCCACATAACATTTAATGTTTCCTTTTTCTATTATTGGTGTTGTTTTGAACACTTTTTAGGCGTTATATATATATATTATATATATACAACTCGTCTAAACATCGACCCAACAATGTTAGATCTGTAAATTTGCTTTCGCAAATTTTTGGTTCTTCCCTCGCCGGGATTCGAACCCATGCTACTGTGATATCGTGACACCAAATCGCCTGCACTGCAGCCGTCCCGCTAGACCACACGACCTCCTGGGCTCTTAAAATAGAGCTTTCGCTGGCCGTGTTTTACCTTTCCACGTCAGTTTTAATCTAGCGGCGTACTGCAGTACATGATATATAAGGCATGAAGATGTTATTGTTACAGATCAGCTAAATTATCTATAGTAAAGGATCCTACAAATTAATGTAAGATACAGTCACAGAAAATAATTATATTTATAAGTACGTCTGAGTCAGTGACAACCCTACAACAGATGTATCCATCGGATCGCCATCAATGATAGTGATACATGGCTGTATACATAATGTATATACAACTCGTCTAAACATCAACCCAACAATGTTAGATTTGCAAATTTGCTTTCGCAAATTTTTGGTTCTTCCCTCGCCGGGATTCGAACCCATGCTACTGTGATATCGTGACACCAAATCGCCTGCACTGCAGCCGTCCCGCTAGACCACACGACCACCTGGGCTCTTAAAATAGAGCTTTCGCTGGCCGTGTGTTACCTTTCCACGTCAGTTTTAATCTAGCGGCGTACTGCAGTACATGATATTTAAGGCATGAAGATGTTATTGTTACAGATCAGCTAAATTATCTATAGTAAAGGATCCTACAAATTAATGTAAGATACAGTCACAGAAAATAATTATATTTATAAGTACGTCTGAGTCAGTGACAACCCTACAACAGATGTATCCATCGGATCGCCATCAATGATGGTGATACATGGCTGTGTACATAATGTATATACACTCGTCTAAACATCAACCAACAATGTTAGATCTGCAAATTTGCTTTCGCAAATTTTTGGTTCTTCCCTCGCCGGGATTCGAACCCATGCTACTGTGATATCGTGACACCAAATTGCCTGCACTGCAGCCGTCCCGCTAGACCACACGACCACCTGGGCTCTTAAAATAGAGCTTTCGCTGGCCGTGTGTTACCTTTCAACGTCAGTTTTAATCTAGCGGCGTACTGCAGTACATGATATATAAGGCATGAAGATGTTATTGTTACAGTTTTAGACGAGTTGTATATACATTATGTACACAGCCATGTATCACCATCATTGATGGCGATCCGATGGATACATCTGTTGTAGGGTTGTCACTGACTCAGACGTACTTATAAATATAATTATTTTCTGTGACTGTATCTTACATTAATTTGTAGGATCCTTTACTATAGATAATTTAGCTGATCTGTAACAATAACATCTTCATGCCTTATATATCATGTACTGCAGTACGCCGCTAGATTAAAACTGACGTGGAAAGGTAACACACGGCCAGCGAAAGCTCTATTTTAAGAGCCAGTGGTCGTGTGGTAGATAATTTAGCTGATCTGTAACAATAACATCTTCATGCCTTATATACATGTACTGTAGTACGCCGCTAGATTAAAACTGACGTGGAAAGGTAACACATGCCCACTGAAAGCTCTTTTTTTGAGAGCCCAGGTGGTCGTGTGGTCTAGCGGACGGCTGCAGTGCAGGCGATTTGGTGTCACGATATCACAGTAGCATGGGTTCGAATCCCGGCGAGGGAAGAACCAAAAATTTGCGAAAGCAAATTTACAGATCTAACATTGTTGGGTTGATGTTTAGACGAGTTGTATATACATTATGTACACAGCCATGTATCACCATCATTGATGGCGATCCGATGGATACATCTGTTGTAGGTTGTCACTGACTCAGACGTACTTATGAATATAATTATTTTCTGTGACTGTATCTTACATTAATTTGTAGGATCCTTTACTATAGATAATTTAGCTGATCTGTAACTATAACATTCTCATGCCTTATATATCATGTACTGTAGTACGCCGCTAGATTAAAACTGACGTGGAAAGGTAACACATGCCCACTGAAAGCTTTTTTTTGAGAGCCCAGGTGGTCGTGTGGTCTAGCGGACGGCTGCAGTGCAGGCGATTTGGTGTCACGATATCACAGTAGCATGGTTCGAATCCCGCGAGGGAAGAACCAAAAATTTGCGAAAGCAAATTTGCAGATCTAACATTGTCGGGTTGATGTTTAGACGAGTTGTATATATATATATACAACTCGTCTAAACATCAACCAACAACATTGTTGGGTTGATGTTTAGACGAGTTGTATATATATATATATATATATATATATATATATACAACTCGTCTAAACATCAACCCAACAATGTTAGATCTGTAAATTTGCTTTCGCAAATTTTTGGTTCTTCCCTCGCCGGGATTCGAACCCATGCTACTGTGATATCGTGACACCAAATCGCCTGCACTGCAGCCGTCCCGCTAGACCACACGACCACCTGGGCTCTCAAAAAAAGAGCTTTCGCTGGCCATGTGTTACCTTTCCACGTCAGTTTTAATCTAGCGGCGTACTACAGTACATGATATATAAGGCATGAAGATGTTATTGTTACAGATCAGCTAAATTATCTATAGTAAAGGATCCTACAAATTAATGTAAGATACAGTCACAGAAAATAATTATATTCATAAGTACGTCTGAGTCAGTGACAACCCTACAACAGATGTATCCATCGGATCGCCATCAATGATGGTGATACATGGCTGTGTACATAATGTATATACAACTCGTCTAAACATCAACCCAACAATGTTAGATCTGTAAATTTGCTTTCGCAAATTTTTGGTTCTTCCCTCGCCGGGATTCGAACCCATGCTACTGTGATATCGTGACACCAAATCGCCTGCACTGCAGCCGTCCCGCTAGACCACACGACCACCTGGGCTCTCAAAAAAAGAGCTTTCGCTGGCCATGTGTTACCTTTCCACGTCAGTTTTAATCTAGCGGCGTACTACAGTACATGATATATAAGGCATGAAGATGTTATTGTTACAGATCAGCTAAATTATCTATAGTAAAGGATCCTACAAATTAATGTAAGATACAGTCACAGAAAATAATTATATTCATAAGTACGTCTGAGTCAGTGACAACCCTACAACAGATGTATCCATCGGATCGCCATCAATGATGGTGATACATGGCTGTGTACATAATGTATATACAACTCGTCTAAACATCAACCCAACAATGTTAGATCTGTAAATTTGCTTTCGCAAATTTTTGGTTCTTCCCTCGCCGGGATTCGAACCCATGCTACTGTGATATCGTGACACCAAATCGCCTGCACTGCAGCCGTCCCGCTAGACCACACGACCACCTGGGCTCTCAAAAAAAGAGCTTTCGCTGGCCATGTGTTACCTTTCCACGTCAGTTTTAATCTAGCGGCGTACTACAGTACATGATATATAAGGCATGAAGATGTTATTGTTACAGATCAGCTAAATTATCTATAGTAAAGGATCCTACAAATTAATGTAAGATACAGTCACAGAAAATAATTATATTCATAAGTACGTCTGAGTCAGTGACAACCCTACAACAGATGTATCCATCGGATCGCCATCAATGATGGTGATACATGGCTGTGTACATAATGTATATACAACTCGTCTAAACATCAACCCAACAATGTTAGATCTGTAAATTTGCTTTCGCAAATTTTTGGTTCTTCCCTCGCCGGGATTCGAACCCATGCTACTGTGATATCGTGACACCAAATCGCCTGCACTGCAGCCGTCCCGCTAGACCACACGACCACCTGGGCTCTCAAAAAAAGAGCTTTCGCTGGCCATGTGTTACCTTTCCACGTCAGTTTTAATCTAGCGGCGTACTACAGTACATGATATATAAGGCATGAAGATGTTATTGTTACAGATCAGCTAAATTATCTATAGTAAAGGATCCTACAAATTAATGTAAGATACAGTCACAGAAAATAATTATATTCATAAGTACGTCTGAGTCAGTGACAACCCTACAACAGATGTATCCATCGGATCGCCATCAATGATGGTGATACATGGCTGTGTACATAATGTATATACAACTCGTCTAAACATCAACCCAACAATGTTAGATCTGTAAATTTGCTTTCGCAAATTTTTGGTTCTTCCCTCGCCGGGATTCGAACCCATGCTACTGTGATATCGTGACACCAAATCGCCTGCACTGCAGCCGTCCCGCTAGACCACACGACCACCTGGGCTCTCAAAAAAAGAGCTTTCGCTGGCCATGTGTTACCTTTCCACGTCAGTTTTAATCTAGCGGCGTACTACAGTACATGATATATAAGGCATGAAGATGTTATTGTTACAGATCAGCTAAATTATCTATAGTAAAGGATCCTACAAATTAATGTAAGATACAGTCACAGAAAATAATTATATTCATAAGTACGTCTGAGTCAGTGACAACCCTACAACAGATGTATCCATCGGATCGCCATCAATGATGGTGATACATGGCTGTGTACATAATGTATATACAACTCGTCTAAACATCAACCCAACAATGTTAGATCTGTAAATTTGCTTTCGCAAATTTTTGGTTCTTCCCTCGCCGGGATTCGAACCCATGCTACTGTGATATCGTGACACCAAATCGCCTGCACTGCAGCCGTCCCGCTAGACCACACGACCACCTGGCTCTCAAAAAAAGAGCTTTCGCTGGCCATGTGTTACCTTTCCACGTCAGTTTTAATCTAGCGGCGTACTACAGTACATGATATATAAGGCATGAAGATGTTATTGTTACAGATCAGCTAAATTATCTATAGTAAAGGATCCTACAAATTAATGTAAGATACAGTCACAGAAAATAATTATATTCATAAGTACGTCTGAGTCAGTGACAACCCTACAACAGATGTATCCATCGGATCGCCATCAATGATGGTGATACATGGCTGTGTACATAATGTATATACAACTCGTCTAAACATCAACCCAACAATGTTAGATCTGTAAATTTGCTTTCGCAAATTTTTGGTTCTTCCCTCGCCGGGATTCGAACCCATGCTACTGTGATATCGTGACACCAAATCGCCTGCACTGCAGCCGTCCCGCTAGACCACACGACCACCTGGGCTCTCAAAAAAAGAGCTTTCGCTGGCCATGTGTTACCTTTCCACGTCAGTTTTAATCTAGCGGCGTACTACAGTACATGATATATAAGGCATGAAGATGTTATTGTTACAGATCAGCTAAATTATCTATAGTAAAGGATCCTACAAATTAATGTAAGATACAGTCACAGAAAATAATTATATTCATAAGTACGTCTGAGTCAGTGACAACCCTACAACAGATGTATCCATCGGATCGCCATCAATGATGGTGATACATGGCTGTGTACATAATGTATATACAACTCGTCTAAACATCAACCCAACAATGTTAGATCTGTAAATTTGCTTTCGCAAATTTTTGGTTCTTCCCTCGCCGGGATTCGAACCCATGCTACTGTGATATCGTGACACCAAATCGCCTGCACTGCAGCCGTCCCGCTAGACCACACGACCACCTGGGCTCTCAAAAAAAGAGCTTTCGCTGGCCATGTGTTACCTTTCCACGTCAGTTTTAATCTAGCGGCGTACTACAGTACATGATATATAAGGCATGAAGATGTTATTGTTACAGATCAGCTAAATTATCTATAGTAAAGGATCCTACAAATTAATGTAAGATACAGTCACAGAAAATAATTATATTCATAAGTACGTCTGAGTCAGTGACAACCCTACAACAGATGTATCCATCGGATCGCCATCAATGATGGTGATACATGGCTGTGTACATAATGTATATACAACTCGTCTAAACATCAACCCAACAATGTTAGATCTGTAAATTTGCTTTCGCAAATTTTTGGTTCTTCCCTCGCCGGGATTCGAACCCATGCTACTGTGATATCGTGACACCAAATCGCCTGCACTGCAGCCGTCCCGCTAGACCACACGACCACCTGGGCTCTCAAAAAAAGAGCTTTCGCTGGCCATGTGTTACCTTTCCACGTCAGTTTTAATCTAGCGGCGTACTACAGTACATGATATATAAGGCATGAAGATGTTATTGTTACAGATCAGCTAAATTATCTATAGTAAAGGATCCTACAAATTAATGTAAGATACAGTCACAGAAAATAATTATATTCATAAGTACGTCTGAGTCAGTGACAACCCTACAACAGATGTATCCATCGGATCGCCATCAATGATGGTGATACATGGCTGTGTACATAATGTATATACAACTCGTCTAAACATCAACCCAACAATGTTAGATCTGTAAATTTGCTTTCGCAAATTTTTGGTTCTTCCCTCGCCGGGATTCGAACCCATGCTACTGTGATATCGTGACACCAAATCGCCTGCACTGCAGCCGTCCCGCTAGACCACACGACCACCTGGGCTCTCAAAAAAAGAGCTTTCGCTGGCCATGTGTTACCTTTCCACGTCAGTTTTAATCTAGCGGCGTACTACAGTACATGATATATAAGGCATGAAGATGTTATTGTTACAGATCAGCTAAATTATCTATAGTAAAGGATCCTACAAATTAATGTAAGATACAGTCACAGAAAATGGGTTCGAATCCCGGCGAGGGAAGAACCAAAAATTTGCGAAAGCAAATTTACAGATCTAACATTGTTGGTTGATGTTTAGACGAGTTGTATATACATTATGTACACAGCCATGTATCACCATCATTGATGGCGATCCGATGGATACATCTGTTGTAGGGTTGTCACTGACTCAGACGTACTTATATATATATAATATATATATATATATATATATATATATATATATATATATATATATATATATACAACTCGTCTAAACATCAACCCAACAATGTTAGATCTGTTCGAATCGGTTCGAATCCCGGCGCCGGGATTCGAACCCATGCTACTGTGATATCGTGACACCAAATCGCCTGCACTGCAGCCGTCCCGCTAGACCACACGACCACCTGGGCTATATATATATATATATATATATACAACGTTCGAACCTATGATTGCGCTGGTAAAAAGCTGCTATTTTTATACGTGTGCATGCAAAATAAAATTCTTGGTAGATTGCCTAAATACACCACAAACAGCATTTTCCAAATGTACAAAAAAGTGAAAAAGTATATTTAAATTTAACAAACGTATTTGACTATCAGCTCACACAACGGATGTTCTTTTAAAATAGCCATGGCGATTGCAGAATAAACGGACCACCAGATGTAACAAAATGGATCTTATTAATGTAATAACAAATAGAAAACAGTAAACTTCCGGACAAGATATTATAACGCAAACACGAGGTGCGAAAATGTGTACACCGTATAATTCGTCTATTAAGATCAGCCTAATAATGTTATATCTGTAAATATGCGGGAATTTACAGATCTTACATTATAGGGCTGATGTTTAGACTGCCAGTTTAGAACTGGGTTATTATAACTTATTAATTTTAATATTTAATTAAACAAATAGTCCATATACAATTCTATTTACTTAATTATCAAGTACGTAAACAATGTTGTCCAGATTAGAAATATAAAGTTACCAGATCAATGGATTATTTTGTAAAATAGTATACCTTTATCTAAAACCAATCTCTAGATGTCTTTCAATGTAATTGAATATCGCCATACAGTAAGGTCAAATTGAAAAAGACCCCCTCCCCGTGGTTTTATCTGAATTAGTTTTTCAAAATTATACCTTGTCATATCTCAATGTGAATGAGTTGGTCAATTTGTTTAGACTTCGTAGCGATTGACAGGCCGACATACACATGTATTGTATAGAGATTTGAGAAATATTAAATCCAGTATACTCTGAATTATTGAAATGAATGTTGTCAAATTTTAAATCTGTCGATCGTTTATCATTATTGGCACATTATGTCATTTTTTATGTTAATATTTTGTACAAAAATTTAGGCTGACCAATATAATAGGCGAGACGAATACTAGAAACATATACAGGACCAATAAACCTGTCAAAAATCATAACGTGAAAATACAGATATTTGCGACAGAGGAGTTTTCCGAATGCTCTTTACTGTTAAATGATTCAAAGTTAAATATTAATCAACGTTTATTGTAATATAAGGTTTTTAAAATTATACAATCGGCATGAAGTGACACATTCCCTATTTTCATTCTCAATTTTATGTACATCAGACATTCATAGTTCATAGTACTGTTTCCAATATAGTGTGCATATCTTAGATTTCATACTTTTGCTTTCTTAAATATCCTACTTATCTAAATTGTGCTTGCTCATAAGTATTATGATAAGTTTTCTACTATTTATTTTGGTCGTATAATGTTCATTTATGTAGCGATATATTGTATTAACTTCACACTAATTATTTTAACGTTAAATTGTGCACTGATGAAGTTTTCTTATATTTCATCTTTTAAATGGAGCAAATAACTGTGAAGATGATATATCATCAAAATGCTAGACTTTTTAATCGAAAATATATTAATTTTCAACAGACAGCAGGTATTCTAATGGGTACTTATGGTTCACGCCTTCTGACCGACTTGTTTTGTACTCATATGAAGCAGAATTCATTCAGAACCTTCTAAAAGAGAAAAAGAAAAAGCTCATTGCACGTCGGTGTTCCTGTTGTTCCCTTGTTTTCCTCTTATATATAGATGGGATGTGATGTGTTTCCCTTTGTTTTGGTTTGTAACCCAAATTTGTTTTCAATCAAGCGATTTATGACTTTTGAACACCCGTTAAATTACTGTTGCCTTCATTTATGTCGAAACATGTAAAGACCGTGTAAGATGGAAAATAATAAGTTATACAGTTAAACTGAAATTGGCAACAACAAATGACTTATATCAAATGAATTATATATTTTAACAATCTGTTGTTTACATTTTAATTCGGATAATATATGAATAACAAGCGTTGAATTGGATCGTCCGTGTTGTTTATTCAAGTTCTGAAAGACAAATCTTGATGTAGGGATATAGGTATATACATATGCGTAAATTAATCCCTTAATTCAAAAGATGTCGTTCAGTTACAACCCAAGATAACCCGAAGATTAATGGAGCATGTAGTTTTATGAATATTTCGAAATTAAAGTATTTGCAAGATAGGCATTATTAATGTTGTTGTTTTTGAATTTTTAGAAAAGCACTCCCGCAGTCTTATATTTTCTGAAAATCCTTCTGCAATTTGATTGGAAGGCATTAACATATTTGATGTAAGCCATCACTTAAGGTAGGTGTTGCCACTTTGTACAGTATTTGTATTGTTATTGATGAAACAAGGACCTGCTTTTTATAATCACCTCGGGTAAGACGTCTTATTCAAAGAATAATAATAATTCTAAGTACAGTTATAAATTGATGTATATAGAATAATTGTTATACAGATAATGATAAAAGACATATACAGACTCTGCAAAGAACCATAGTTTTACATAAATATATCTGTATATACAAATTTTGGGGAAATAACTACACATTTTTTCTTACTTGAAATACTAACGAAAGACTACTGAAGGTCCTACATCTGATCAATATAACGCACTTTAAATATTGTTTAAATAGTTTCGAACTTGCCGATACAAATTGACTAACCCATGAACAGACACAATAATGTTTATATTGAAAACAGTACCAATTTTACTGCACCAGATACGAATTGCTCAGAGTTGATCAGCCAAAAGAACCTCAAGTTTAACAAAATGTCGACAAGGAATTAGTAGTAACACACAGACAATTATGCAATTACAAAAATGAATATTGGTTGGAATAATTTATAAATGCAATTTTTTTTTTAAATTCGATTCAATAAATCACTTGGTGTAGTTTTGAAACTTACGGAAGAATTTTGTACAAACTGAAAAATCTAAAAACTAAGGTATTAAACGAATTTAAACGTAATGATTATGTCTTTCATTTAAGTATCTGCGCAATTGTCGCAAAATATTTCGTCACAGATAAAAGTATCTTTCAACATTTAGGAACCAATTACCATTTCTATTCCAATCTTTGAAAAAAAAACCTGGTCTTTTGTCAATTTTAATTTTGTTTGAATGTTAAAATGGACTATAAAGAAAATATTCAAAGTCGTGTCAAGTTATTTCTTCTTCAATTGCCACTGGGAAGCACCCAGTACATCTTTCAAAAATTATCCTTTTAGTAATTCAAATTATGGACCTGTCATTCATAGTCTGCATGAAACTTTATGATAAATTTTGCTATAGTCCGATAAGATTGATTGATTTTTGATTGCTTAACGTCCAGTGGCAAATATTTCATGCATATTCAGGACGAGAACAAGTTCACAATAGATACAATAGGTAGGTCTTGTCATAATAGAGGCAATAAGGGATGATGGTCGGAGAAATTTCGACTGCCACTGGAAAATGAGGGTATATTGGATAGGGACAGACATTTTGCCTTACAACAGGCCACCTACGGGCCCTCAAAGAGTTGTTGTAAGGGTTCCTAACGTGCAAAGAGTGTGGGACTCTCTTTACACGATACATCGGATTTAACGTCCCCCTTCTGACCGGACGTGACCGCGAACTTAATACATCCCGCACAGCCAAACGGACGCCCCACTTCGGCAAGCGTTTTACTGCCGGTCGGGAGAAGACCAAGCGACCATATTTCTATTCCCCAGTCACCCTTGGGGGATGGTCCGATAAGAGAATGTGGAACTGCCTTTATTTTTCAATACGGAAATTACAAAGGTCATAGTTAAAAGGGGTAACTTATGTCCGATATAATTGCGAATTACTTTAAAAAATCTACGAAAATCTGCGATAAAAATTCAACATCGTCAGAATTCTAAATGATATGGAATGATTTATTTACAGGTATGATGGTGAAAGACGGGTATCTGCAAAAAAGGTTGTCATTACTGAAAGGTTATAAACCCCAGTGGTTTGTTTTAGCGGATGATGGCTATCTTAATTACTTTAGCGTATGTATGATTGATTTGATTATTAAGATCATGATATTGTCCCCTATCATTTGACTATGACTGGGCTTTTCAGTTCTATGCAATTGTGATAGGTCAACGTTTGTATTCTGAAATTTAAGATTTCTTTTTTCTATCACAAAATGTCTTTGGTTTTATTTACTCTGAAATTCTTTTTATAATTATTAGTTTGATTTTCTGTGTTATTGGTTATTCAACCTCAGGAATAGATTCCTACGCCTCATTTTTAAACTTATATCTCGAATTTGACTTACACAGTCATCTCAGTACCAGAATCTATGACAAACGAGACGATTTTAATTTTGAAATTATAAATTTCTCCCACCTTAGTAGCAATATACCAACTTCACCTGAATATGGGATATATATTTCCCAACTTATTCGATATTCAAGAACTTGCAACTCCTACTCAGACTTTGTGAAACGTCATCAGTGTCTGAGTAGAAAGTTGATGAACCAGGGGTATGTCAAAGAACGTCTCGTCCTTTTTCTAAAAAAGTTCATCGGAAGGTACCAAGACCTTGTTGATAAATATTCCGTGTCAACTTCTCAAATAATACACGATGGTCTTGATGTATAGATTCTGCGTACTGATGTTGTTTATCATCTTAATTAACAACGTGTTTTATAGTTCTTACATTTGTCTTTGTTCTATTACTAATATTACTTTTACTGTTGAATGATTTTATGTGATATCCGTTTGACGTGGCTCGGTACTTATACATCTCGTCAATGTGTTTGTATAGACGTATTTACACTTGTATGCAAATTTGTCCGCCATTACATAACATCACACAAGTTCCCGTAAACTTTGTTTCATAATTCAAAAACATTTGACGTCACAACTAAAAAGTGATTGTTGCGTGACGTCAAAAGGTTATTCGGAGGTGATATAAGGTCATTCGGAGGCAAAATACAGCTAAATACCAAAAACGTTTTGTATGCACATTGAACGACAAATCTATGTGACGTATAAAATTTTCTGACGTTAGACTCAAATCAATGAAAGTGTTTGTAGATAGTAGATGTTTTTGTGTTCTGCTAAATTGTTCCTTTTAAAATTGTTATACGATGATGACTGATGTACCCATATTTTGACTGTTTTATCAATTGTGTCTGTTTAGTTAACGCATCAATGTAAATGTAACGAATTTTGATGGGGCTGTCATTAGAGTGAGAGGGTTTGCGCTGTGGGGCTAGGTTTAATCCACCATTTTCTACATTTGAAAATGCCTGTACCAAGTCAGGAATATAATAATTCTTGTCCATTCGTTTTTGATGCGTTTTGTTATTTGATTTTGCCATGTGATTATGGACTTTCCGAATTGATTTTCCTCTAAGTTCAGTATTTTTGTGATTTTACTTTTTACCTTAACTGTTTTTGTAAACATCTGGCGTAAATATAAAATTTTAATCCTGGTATCTACGATGAGTTTATTCGCAACCACTGGGTCGATGCCACTGCTGCTGGAATTTTTTTCCCCGAGGGAGGGTATAAACAGCCCAGAAGTCAGCGCACTTCTGTGTTGACTTGAGCTATCATTGATATGATCATAATTTTAAGTTAACTGTTATCAAAACTTTGAATTTTTGAAAAAACTAAGGCTTTTCTTCCCCAGGAATAGATTACCTTAGCTGTATTTGGCAACACTTTTAGGAATTTTTGGTCCTCAATTCTCTTAAACTTCGTACTCTATTTGGCCTTTTAAACTTTTTTTGATTCGAGCGTCACAGATGAGTCTTTTGTAGACGAAATGCGCGCCTGGCGTGAATATAAAATTTTAATCTTGGTATATATGATGAGTTTAGTTGCACGATGCCACTGCTGGTGGAGATTTATTTCCCCGAGGGTATCACCGGCCAAGTAGACTGAACTTCTGTGTTGACTTGAGAGTTATCATTGATATGTTTGCTAACAAAACTTAGAATTTTTGAAAAGCTAAGGCATCCCTACCTCAGGAATAGATTACCTTAGCTGTATTTGGCAAAACTTTTAGGAATTTTAGGTCCTCAATTCTCTTCAACTTCGTACTCTATTTTGCCTTTGAAACATATCTCAGAATAGAAATGTTATAACGCTATGTACAAAGGTTTTTTTAAACAATTATCTGGAATGGATTTCGCCCCATCAGATTGATATTGACCGCAACAATATCTTAAGATAGTACCAGACACATTACTATTTGACACACGCGTCTTAAAAGCAAATTCCATGTTTTTTTTGGCCTTGAAAGAAGTCGTTCCCAGGTAAGACCCTTTTTTATTGGGTCCCAAATTTGCGTGTTTACTAATCTGTTAAATTTTTGATAACAAGTTATTGATGAAAGTAAAATGCTTTTATT